>OY754899.1:8104245-8704245 GCA_963576445.1 Lithosia quadra | reverse complement strand
CCGATTGTGATCTGTAGAATTCAAAGTCTGCCTAAGACCTTTAAAACTAAAAAAAATCGCATCAAAATCCGTTCAGTAGTTTTTGCGTCCATCGCGCACAAACAAACAGACAGATAAGGATTAAAAAAATATTTTTCATAACATAATCTTTTTTTATTATCTCCAGTGTAGTCACAGCTTCTTTACAATTTTATAATAGTGTAGATTTGACTAATTGCGAGTGCGAATGCCGGCTGATTCCGACCTTGAGAGAAAAACCTGAGGTGAAGTGAACATGTTAATAGGATCCCATAAATTCATATATTACATCAAATTATTCACAAAATTATACATAATTATAGTTATCTACAGTCATACCCTACCTTCCCCTATAAACCTCTACAAACTGTACACAAAATCTGCAAATAGAACCGTCGTAAAAAATCTGTCCCACCACTTAATAGTTCTAACCGTTTTTGCTTAATGTAACGAAGTTGTAAAAACATCATGCTGTATATGCAGGACACGTGGACCGTAAAATAGTCCAGTAATGAAATTGGATCGACAGGTTTTTTATTCCATTCCAATATGGACTGCGTCTACCGTGACGTGTGGTCTAAGTTAAGAGCGTTCAGAGGGATAACATTTTTAAATTATTTTTTTTCGGTCACGTCAATATGGCTTAACCTCGCCTATTGGTAAGCTAAAGGTGAAGTCTCAGGAATTGAGAATTGAGAGTGTTTTTTTGTAATAGTTCCATATTCGAAGGATAGCTAATAGAATCTTAGAATTTTATCCAATCTGTCAGCACGTTGTTTCTCCAGCAATAATAATAATCAGTCAAATTTTAAATAGAATGTGTGTAACACACACTCTCGTCACTATACAACCAATATTTTTTTTCCTTTAACGTTTCTTTTACATCAGTTTTTTTTACGCATTAAACGTTTTAACAAAATTTTTAAAACGCTTAAATAAGAACACGAAACTATACCGATAAAAAATCACCAAACTTTTATAAATCTAAATAGATGTAAACGACAAAGTAGAAATTCATCAAAAGTGACATTTATTGCATCATATTATAGTCTTAATTCAACTCGTTGCCAAATAAAAAAGTTCTAAAACTCAAATAAAAATCTTTTGGAGATAGTTTGACGATAATGCACAATCGAATCTTCCCCATTATGTCGATCTCCTAAATCTGTGATGGCAAATAAACACATAAATATGATAACATTGGGCTCCTGTCGATAAAAATATGTCAGCAATGTTTATTTGTTATTCCTTCGCGACAAACAGCACCACAGGGAAAATGAAAGATAAAATAGGATTAGCTAGAACGCGAGACAGGAAAAACAATTATGAAACAACAGTATCTTACAACAGAATATAGTGAAAGTAAATAAGCATTTTCTTTGTGCTGAAAGATGTTACTTGAGGCTACAAATGTTTAGTGTACCTACCTCAAGTGCTGGAGGGAAAAAAATCTTATTTACGTAGAGTACATGTATGAAAACAATACGTACGGTTAGTTGGTAAACCAGAATAATATGTGTAATAACAGACAAAATGTTTAGAAAAATATTGTGTCACGGTTAGGGAAGAGGAAATGTGGAGGAAATTGTAAATATATATTATACTAGCTTCCGCCCGCGGCTTCGCCCGCGTGGAGGTCGGTATCGCCACCAAGTCTATTTCAATAAAACAACTCTCCACGCCACTCACTCCTCCACTCTCCACTCTACTCTTCACTCCACTGGTCTCCACTCATCTAACCCAAACCTTCCTAATAAAAAGACCCCAACAAAAGTCGATAATAGCGATGGACATAAAAACTACTAAACGTATTTTGATGAGGTTTCTTTTTATTAGTAAGGTCTTGCTTAGACAATTTACCTATGTTTGGTTGTAATTGGCTAAGTAGAACTGGAGATATAACCAAAAAATGCTGACCTACCTTAAACCTTGACGCGCGGGCGGAGTCGCGGGTATCAGCTAATATAAAAAATAGCCTTTTTTTCGTGCGGAAATCCTTATGGATACCTACCCTGCGGCCAGCGGGGCAGGTTATGTCGGACTCTTACTAACTAAAACCGCACGCTGTCTAGGGTCTTCTGACGCCAGGGTGTAAGGGGGCCAACGCTCTGGCGCGGCTGCTGCCCAACATGAGGGGGCCGGATGACTCCCGCAAAAAGTAGCCTATAATATGTTGTCCTGTAAGTGATGGTAGCTGAATGGATAAGGACGCGGCCTCTGCTCAGAGGTATCGAGTTCGAATCCAACCGGATAGTAACAATGTGAATTTCACTTTGTGCAATTTATAATAATATGTGATATCCACATGATTTACCATCTGCTGACGGTGAAGAAAAAACATTGTGAGGAAACCCACATGTCCCAGAAGAAATTCTAAGGACATGTTCGATCTACAAACCCCCATTAGGCCAGCGTGTGTGGATTAAGGTCTAAACCCTCTCAGCTCTGTCGTTATAGGAGAGGAGACCCGTGCCCAGCAGTGGGACATAAATGGGTTGATATTATTATGTTGTTCAGAAGTATGAACTATAATAAATCGTGCCAAGTTTGATCAAAAACCCTCCAGTAGTTTTTTATCCATACGTGCACAGATAGACAGACAGACAGAAAGACAAAAAAATTACTGATTGCATTTTTACCATTGGTATTGATCACTAATCATCCCCGAATAGTTTTATTTTGTAAATATTTCAATGTACAGAATTTACCTCTCTACAGTTTTATTGACGTAATCTACGACAAACTTATTATTTGCGGTTGGTACAGTAATCGGGTCTACGGATCGAACCGCAAAATTAAGTTTGTTTTTTATTGTATAATTTATCGGTCAAGTTACTTATAGTGTGAA
This sequence comes from Lithosia quadra, assembly GCA_963576445.1. Taxonomy (NCBI): domain Eukaryota; kingdom Metazoa; phylum Arthropoda; class Insecta; order Lepidoptera; family Erebidae; genus Lithosia; species Lithosia quadra. The sequence continues at coordinate 8,701,379 of OY754899.1, read as the reverse complement.
GCTAGCTTATAGCATGTTTAACATAATAACAACATTCAAATATGCGTGTTTAGATTACACGTTGTTACAGAATGCGTTGAAGATATAAACGTTCACTGCTCGTTCCCCGTAGGTGAAAGCATGATAATAAGTAGCCTATGTGTTGACCCGACTTCCTAATAATATTCTTGCCAAATTTGAAGTAAATCCATGCAGTACTTTTGAGTTTATCCCGGACATACATACAGACAAACAGACAAACAGACAAAAATTCTAAAAACTATATTTTTGGCTTCGGTATCGATTGTAGATCACACCCCAAGTATTCTTTTTAAAAAATATTCAATGTACAGTTTTGACTTTCCTACCATTTTATTATATGTATAGATAAAAAGTATGTAAGAAACCAAAAGTGGGTTAAGGAAGAAATGAAATAAGTAGAATAAATTGTAATAGCATACTACACTTTTTTAAAGAGTACTACTACCTTTTTTCGTGCGGTAATCTCCACAAATACGACCCCCGCAGCTTGCGGGAGCAGTTATGTCGCACTGGAAACGACTAAAACCGCACACTGTCTTGGGTCTGCAGTCTTCATTTTGTTAGGTGGTCCATAAGGTATTTCCCTTGCATTCCAGCTGACCCATGGCCATCTCCGGTTCCGAGATGGCTCCCTCTGGTGTGGACACCACGTTGTCCGGAAAAGAAGGGAGGGACTGCGATAACTATGTAATTTACATAAAGAAATCATATCCCACTGGGATATCCCACCGTGGGATATCCCACTGGGATATCCCACCGTGGGATTTTTAGTCTGTGCTCCTCTATTGTCATCAAATCTTTCACTCGCTTCCACTCACAGCTTACACCATACCCAAAACACATACTGAACCGACATTTTAGTTAAAATTTAACCAAATTCTTAACACAAATATTTACATTTAAATGGGTAGTTTCACAGACATAGGAGTGTCATGGCGTCCCTTCCCTAGCGGGAATTCGGGATTGTGAAAGTGCTATTATTTATATAATATAGCAGTTTATTTGAACAGGATAACAGTGATTCAATTCTCAATGAGAAACTACAAAATAAATATGATTTTATTTAAGTACTAACTGATGCCCACGGCTCCGCCCGTGCATTTATCGTTTTTGGTCATATCTGTCGGCAGGCCGTGGGGATTTCCGCATGATAAAAAAATATAAATAAATATATTGGTGAGGTCCCATAATGGGGTGACTGACATCAGTACACACTATACATTATGGAGCTGTATCCCCACTGATCCATAATGTCCTTGTGCCTTGTGCAAAATTTCAGTTGAATACATCCATCCGTTCTTTGTTCGAGTAACAAACAAACAAATACATTTTCATTCAATTTTAATAGCAGATAAAACAAAATATTCTACACTTTTTTAGTTCTTACTTAATCAAAAAACTAATCAGAAAACCGAAACAAATAACCGTTATTAACCGGTATTTAACGGTAATTTCTGAGCTGTACCCTCTAGGGAACACTTAACATCTAACTCCTTCAACTCGTGGTCGGACCTGTCTCACCCCACTTGTGGTCGGACCCAGACGGGGCACCTAACCTACGACCCTTGTTTAAGTTAAGTGAATTTTCAATAGTTACCTATGAAATTCACGAATAGGTTTACAGATAAAAGGTTTTAGATAAGCGTTATATAATATTTACATTGCTCTACTTGTAGATTAATAATAATAATAATTTGGTAATAATTTTTTTACTTATTTCACACAGAAACTCCATCAACCCCTCCCCCTCCTAAATACCCCTACCCACCCCCTTCAGGGACGGCAGTGCGAGTGTGACGACCTTGGTGTTGCACTCTTCCATAGACCACGGTGACCGCTTCCCATCAGGTGGACCGTGTGCTTGTCTGCCACCAAAGTTGTACAAAAAAAGTGGAGGCGTACCTATTTACACCCTGTAACCTCTTGAATCTAAAAATAACTTCCTTAATTAGCCTCTGATTTGTCTTAAATATTAAAAGAAATCTCCCTTCTGTCTATTGGAGACAAGTCAACAGTCCCACGCTCAAACTGTCGGGTCTATATCAAAATACTAAGTTGATTGAAAATTATATTTTTCGTTAAGAGGATTAAATTCATATTTTTTCTTGTGAACATTGGACGGGCTTAAAATTTAAGGTGGATGTTGTTTTACACGTTGAACGCTCAATGTTGCAGCGTTTTTGTTCTTTTGTAACCAATACTAAGCTTTTTAATGTAGTTACATATAGGTGCCTACCACTAATAAAGTGCAAAAGTTTTGACCTTATGTATGGAAAGTACTCTAAATACTGAAGATAACTAACTAGAATTTTAGTCAAAAGAAACATTCCTTCATTTATAAAAAGAATTCAAAGGTTTTAAAAAAGTCGCATGCCACGCCCGGTATTCGAATCTGCTTAAGTCTGAAAAAATACCATCCTGTACTTTTAAGGCTCTCTAACAAACATGCGAAATTAAATTTTAGAAAAGCCTTGAAATCTAAACGTATAAACTAAATAGATACATAATAATTTTTAAAAATTCCTTTTTTTTTTAAATTAATTTATATTTATTAATTTAAAAAGAGTCTTTTTAAAATTGACAACATATATATTTAGGACTCGAACTAAGTACTCGTATAATTGACTGCATTTTCAGCACCTCAATGATTGCTCGATCGAATCGCAGCGATATTTGCATAAAGAAAAACCACGCCTTATATTTGTGGGGTCCTCTGGGACTTGGGTATTAATTTCATTGCTTTTTAAAATAAATGAGGAAATTTCGACATTTTTCTTGGATCGAGATACTGTGGAAAATAATGATGAAAGAAATATTATTATACAACTAAGACTTAAAAGCTGATGTGCTACTTTAAGTTCGGACAATTAATTTGTCTTTTCTAGTTTTTTTGGATATTTAAACAGGGTTTAGTATTAATTTTAATTAACAACTTGGCTTATTAGTGTTGACGAATTTGAATTTCTATAAAAGCATCATGGTATACTTGGAACTTCGATATCACCATTGGTCATAATGACCATTGGTTGTGGAGGTCAGATGGCAGTCGCTCCACGGAAAATATCGAAGTTCAGCCGCATCACAGTTAGACTGGAAAGCCGACCCCAACGAGTTGGGAAAATGAAAAGCATCATGGTAAGGTACCAATTGTCAGTCTTTTTATGGTTCCAACTACCCGTAACGACGTTGTGAATCTTTGAGAGGATTTTTGACGCCTACTTAAAACAGCGGTATAATTCCTCTCTTTTCGCTTTTTACATACGAAATTAATTCAACTTTGTGTACCGACAGCAATAAAAGTCACTGGTACAAAAAAATTATCTATCAAAAAATTTCAAGGTTGGCAACGCGAGTGTGACCAACCCGGGTATTGTACACGTCCATAGGTCGCGGTACCTAATCGCTTCCCATCAGATGAACCGTGTGTTTATCTACCAACACACGTGTTTCATTCTTCTTAGAATCTCGAATTGTTCTAGCAGGGTGCGAAAAAGTATCTGTTGAAGCCGACAAGATAGAGATCACCATTTTAGGATCGTTAGCATCTCGCCATCCAGCGGGGTGCAGTTAATTAACGGATTGTATATAAAAAAAAGTGTGTGTGTTTGCGTGCTGACTTCTAAGTATAAGCAAGAGGGGCAGCTCTAGTGACATTGGTTGTATTCTTCCAACGCGTTCCATCCATAGATTTTATACGTTCATGACTTCTATGTAAACTTGAAACGCTGTTTAGAACAAAAATTGTGTCACGAATTTTGCCGGCTATGCCTGTTGCCTAGCGAATTTGGCAGAAAATGTGGCATTTTGGCCAGTTTGCCAACATAAAACAAAAATAGGTATACAGGATGAATTTTTCAAAAGGGATTGGATGGCCAAATCCGAAACTATAAGGAATAGCGAAAAATGGTCAAAGGAGTCACGAGCCCGATTTTGATGAAACTTAAAACCTCATCATTAGATTTTTGAAAAACCAATAAACCTAGCTGAGAATCGAACCCGTTGATTTTGAAGAAAAAAACACACCCTTTATTATTACACCATACGATAGTGTCGCTGTTAAGGATCAAATTCTGCGAAGTAATGATATACGGCAAATTTAAGGAAAATTTGGAATTTAATAAAATTCATATTTCATGTACCTATTTGTTTCGTTCGAAATCCCAGAAAAGATCGTAACTATTCCGTGTTTTAAATTATACTCAGAATGATTATGATGATTGATGTTTTTTTAAACAAGATGGAGCTCCAGCCCATAATAGCTAATAAAAGAGATTAGTTATTCAGCAGTTTGACGACAATTTTATTGCAAGGCATGGTCCTGTGCCTTGGCCAGCGAGATCCCTAGATCTTACTCCCTTATATTACTTTCTCTGGGGGGGTATGTCAAAAACTAAATTTACAAATAGGTAAACATTTGATGACTTGAAACGTTCTTTGGAGAATATTCTAAACGGAATCATTATCATTGTAATATTGAATGCAGTACGATCCTTGAGGTCTCAAATCCAGCTATGTATTGAAAACAATGGACTACATTTTGAACAATTAATCAGTTAATGTAAGAAAAATAAAATGTATTTTGTTAAAGATGAGCTCTTTCCTTTAGTTTACGGTATGTCATTACTTCCCAGAATAAGATCCTTAATAGCAACACTATCGTATAGTGTAATAATATAGGATGTTTTTTTTTTCAAAATCAACAGGTTCGATTCCTAGCTAGGATTATTGGTTTTTCAAAAATCTAATGATGAGGTTTTAAGTTTCATCAAAATCGGGCTCGTGACTCCTTTGAGCATTTTTCGCTATTCCTTATAGTTTCGGATTTGGCCATCCAATCCCTTTTGAAAAATTCGCCCTGTATACTCAAAACCCTACTCAACCAAACATAACCTAAAAATTATATTCTTAAACTCATGAACGTAATCCCAAAAACAATGCCGAAACTCCATTCTTACGTAACATCAAAGATTTGCTTGCACACCATACATCAACTTGTACCGGATTTAAGCGGCTAGCTTTAATTGTTTGGAACGAGGCAGCCCCGGATTAAACCGAAAAAAAATATTACACCACGATTTTTCCCTCCATTATTCACTACGTTCAAAAACTCGCATGTCTTTTTAATACTTATTTCGTTCAACATCTCTATGCCGCTTTTCTTTTTTTTTTCAATTCGAATATCGAACGCCTACGTGCGATTAGTTTCATTAATTTAAATGTTTTTTTTAATCTTATGATTGACAACGTGATTGACAATGATTTGAAACTATGTCAATGGAGACACTTTTTTGGAATTTTTAAATTATTTTTTTTCGCTTTTGCTGTCCAAAATGACATTGAAGATTATTACAATGTGTTATATACTGGTTACGTGGTTATATAGAAGTTTATCCGTAGGTATTATACCTATTTATTATAAAAAAACTATCAAGATTATAATATAATTCAGATTAGGAAATACCTATCACCAGATTTAGATTAAAATGTTTTTTGTTACACAAATAGAATAAGACAAGTTCTTCAATCAAGGTTATCAATTATATCATCTACTAGCTATGCCCGTGACTCTGTTCGTGATTTTTTTGCACAGAATTCCAATCCTTTTTTTCATAACAAAAATTAAAACCTTACATATAACATTAGCCTGCTATCGGCAAGCACTTCAATTTTATTTATTTGTTTATAGATGAGACCGATGCACGATGGTTGTTTGCGCAAACTTGCAACTTGCAAGCGAGTCTGAGTCTGTTTCCGGAAAGCTATAACCTGGGAGTTTTCAAGTCACGAGTGAATAGGTTCCTTCTAGGCAAGCGTGATTCATCGTAGACGACATCGTCACTTACCATCAGGTGAGATTGAGGTCAAACGTAAGCCTATCATGAATAAAAAAAAAATTTGATTGACATGGTCATTTAAATTACTTTTCTATTAAGCATAGTTCAAACAAAACCTTCCAAATCCAAAACTAAAAAATAGATGATAATAATATTGGTCATTGTTCATAAACCATTACTCCCTGACCCCAGACTGTCGTGCATTACAAGTACATTTATCATGTGGACGTATTAGGCTGTGTTGTTTGGATGTCTGTGCCAAATCCCCGCGAAGAATTTACGACTACCAACCTTTAGGATGAAACAAAGTTTTAGCTGATGAAACATTCTTATGAGATTTATTTGAATGTTTATTTTAAATGAAAACTAGCTTAAGCCCGCAGCTCGGCCCGCGTGGGCGTCTTTTTTCGCGTTTTTCGACTATATCTACTCAACCGATTGTGATCAAAAACAAGCGTAAGAACTTAAGTCTGACCAAGACCTTTCAAACAAAAAAAAAGCAATAAAATCCGTTCAGTAGGTAGTTTTTGCGTCCATCTCGCACTAACAGACAAACCGAAAAGCCGACAAGACTTAAAAAAAAACATATTTTTGTATTCAGAATCGTTCATATAACATAACCCAAGTATTTTCAATATCTCCAATGTACAGACACAGCTACTTTACAATTTTATAGTAGTATATAGATAGAAGTGAATAAAATTGAGGTCATGTACCTATACCTAGGTACATACCTACCAGACATCCAGAACCACAGAGCAGAGAATCCATGTTTAGAACAATGTCACGATTCCGGGGTGAGGCGGGAATGAATTTTGAATTCCGAATTGAAAACGGAACGCAGAAAATAGACAAAAGAGTTCGGCTATCCAATTTAAAAATATATCTGACATTTATTTCAAAAAAAACGCAGTGGCTTTGCATTGGTCGACCTTATAGACCACCGTCCACGTACTAGGCTAGCAAAAATCATGTCTACATAATAATAGCAACCCATTAATGTCCCACTGCTGGGCACGGGTCTCCTCTCCTCTAAATTTTGAGTCTAGCTACAGCTAGACCTTTCTAATAAAAACCACATCAAAATACTTTCGGTACTTTTTAAGTCCATCGCGATTAGCGACCTCCACGCGGGCGAAACCGTGGGCGGAAGTTAGTAAATAATTCTTCCTTTCATTTCTATATTATTTTATCAAAGGCTATACGAAATATATCATATCATGACTCACTGATCTGCATAATGATATTAGCAGTAACCTCTAGACAAATCTCAGAATTCTACCTACACAAGGTTGGTGTATATCCTAACACAATTGCCTCGGTGAATATTGAATTAACAGGCACAGGCCATAACATCTAGCTAAACACAACTTGCAGCTGAACACAGATATTGAATGCTAAGACAGTGGAAACCTCTTTGCAGATGAACAATACCTGAAAGTTTATTTTCTAGGCTAGCAACATTCCTAATAATAAAAATTATTAGAACTGCAACGTTAGGTTCCACCCATGTCTTAAAAAAGTATTTTTTTTTTTATTTGCATGTTATTTTATTTACGGAGCTTACCTGCTTACTCTACCGATTATAGCACGACAACACATATAGGTACTAAAACTGGTATTTTTTCCCTCTCCCCTGATAATGCGCAATTATGCAAATCAACTCATTGTTTAGTAGGATTTTACAAAATCTTGCTCAGTACATAAGTGATCATGGCGCTTGTATCCGTGTCAAAATATCACAAACTGCTATTGATACTGCAAATAAACATTACTCAAATTATCCCGTTCATAATTTATGATAGTAAATTATAACACGTTCAAGCAATAAATTTCACTCAAGAATAGCCCCAAAATCTCTGCTCAACACGTGGTCCAGCTCCATATTCTAAAAACATAAATGCTAAATTCGGTGCAGCGATCGATCGGCGGCGTCGTCACCCGTTTGTGGACCCCGCTTACGTGGGACTCTACACCTGACGGCCTATATTTTATTTATGAGCGATCCCCGCTAGGGATGTGCATGTATCGATATGTAATGATTTATTTATTACTTGGCAATACAGGTCAACCTCAAGCGGTACAGATTTGATATGTTGAAGTGATTTTAGGTGTGGCGCAACGATATAAAGCTTGGTTTACAAAGGGTAGTATTTATTTTACCCCAAAATTTTGAGATAGGTGTATGATTCCATTGAGGTTTTCGAGGCCCAAGCCAATTTGGGTGTGAACCGGAACCTCCACTAGCAGGAGAGGCGCTGCTACCTACGGAAATGCTGGCTGCTTGAAGGGTGTCTGCGTGTCCTTCATCTGCAAGCCAGTTCACCTGTTGATTAAACGACAACTTTAGAACACGCTTTTCTTTCAGGGTTGGGAATCTCCTACAACAGTCAAAATAAACCAAAAAGGTGGAGTGCGAGAGAGAAGCCAACGCAACGGGGATTGGTGCTCGGATGGTGATAATGATAATAGGAATTTTATTCGAGAATACAGAGTAACGTAAGTTTAAGGATTATATATAAGAATGAGTTACTGTCGCAATAGTCATGCAAAGCCTGGAATACAATTGATTGTTATAAAAAGCAGTAACCAATACGTATGCACCTACGTGAACTGTAATAGATACCTATTGAGCTAATTTTATCGACATTTAAAAACTGTCGATAATTTCCATCCTAGGCCAGCCCAATGAGACAATACGGGTGCACACTTAGCGCGCACCGGTCGGTATCCATTGCCAGTGTTACCTTTAGAAAAATATCCTTTCAACATCGAGACCTAACCCAAAAACAACTTAAAGAGGTCCTTCGAATTAATTTGCGTTAGAAATATATTGGACTGTACCCTTTTCTTTTAAATGATGGTAATCTGTATATCCTTTTTTCGCCTTTGTCACTTTAGGCCGGCCATTTTTTTTATTGAATTTGCCGCTGAATAACGTTAAGATAATTAATATTGTTGGTTCGGTAACGGATATACAAATCGTTTCATCCAGCAAAAAATATACGAATACGTATTTTATCTTTTTATTTATATAAAAAAGACGGTACTCCCTAGATACCTATAATCTACAATCATAAGTTAAGAATTAGTGTTACGAAAATTAGTACAAGAGACAGCCTGGAAGGAAATAAATAGGTAGAGTCTGGGATGGGGTTCACTAACATGTTAATATATAACTATAATAGCAAGTATAGCAACCCATTTATGTCCCACTGCTGGGCACGGGCCTCCACTCCTCTAACGAGAGAGCTGAGAAGGTTTAGACCTTAATCCACATAAAAGATCCACACACGCTGGCCCAATGCGGGTTGGTAGATCGAACATGTCCTTAGAATATCTTCTAGGACATGTGGGTTTCCTCAAGATGTTTTCCCTTCACCGTCAGCAGATGGTAAATCATATGATTAGCACTTATAAATTCCACAAAGTCAAATTCACATTGGTAGGTACTCTAAGACCGGATTCGAACTCGATACCTCTGAGTAGAGGCCGCGTCCTTATCCATTCAGCTATCATCGCTTTACAAACAGTATCTAGCCTACTCTACATCTGTAGCTCCAATGTACGAGTTGCATCCTTTCACCAAAATGGAAACCTAATACCGTAATGAGTAGCCATCCAAAATAGCTCTACATTGATGAGAAGCAGACTGTCCGGAACCAATTAATATTGACACTGTATCGATATTTGGTTGATTAGCCTACGAATGTAAAGGTATAAACACACTGACGGTATTCTTGCATCGGAATTTACTTTTATTCCTTATATAGTTATATCCGAACTGTTTGGAACCAATTAATATTGACACTGTATCGATATTTGGTTGATTAGCCTACGAATGTAAAGGTATAAATACACTGACAGTATTCTTGTATCGGAATTTAATTGTATTCCTTGTCTAGTTATGTCCGAACTGTTTGGAACTAATTAATATTGACACTGTATCGATATTTGGTTGATTAGCCTACGAATGTAAAGGTATAAATACACTGACAGTATTCTTGTATCGGAATTTAATTGTATTCCTTGTCTAGTTATGTCCGAACTGTTTGGAACTAATTAATATTAACACTGTATCGATATTTGGTTAATTAGCCCACTGACGGTATTTTTGCATCGGAATTTAACTGTATTCCTTGTCTAGTTAAGTCTAGATGCACATCAGATTGTCCGGAATCAATTATTATTGACACTGTGTCGATATTTAGTTGATTAGCCTACGAATGTAAAGGTATAAATCCACTGACGATATTCTTGCATCGGAATTCGATTATATTTCTTGTCATCTGGACTTAAATCCAGATGAAATCAAACTTCCGAAAGCCGTTCATATTGCTACAGTAACAATATTCAGATGAACTCGTAGATATTGCTTAGAATTATGATTACTGTGAAGTGTAAAACTACAGACGTTATTCGTAATATACGCATTTAATTACTTTCCCTGTATAGACGCATTATGGTGTTACACATGTTGTGTTTAGTAAGATTCCGACAGCCTCTTTTATACCTCCATAGGTTAATACATACTTTAATTAGACATTAAAATTCGAACGGTTAAAATAGCCAGGAGTGTTTACCCCCAGGGTGCTAGAGAAATGCCTTTTGCGTCACCTTACACCCTGGTGCTCTAAAACCCGAGATGGCGTGCGGTTTTAGTCGGTTCAAGTCATAACCACCCCACTTGCTAGCGGGGTTGCTAGCCATGGTGATTTCAGCATGAAAAACAAAAAAAAAACAGTGTTTATCCAACCATTATACATAATTTGATGAACTTTTTATTATTTCGTTGCACTCTAGTCGGACTTAACCTTTATATAAGCACGAGCTTCAACAGAATCTGTGTTGGTTGACTCTTGAAACGAATGAATGAGACATGACTGATTGATTTTCTGATTGTTGATTGTCCTAAAAAAATCTTTACACTTGATTTTAACCACTGCGCTTTTTTATTTAGACCTTTTATTATGACCGCAACCGATACTTATTGTATAAATATAATAGGTAATTTATGTTGGTAACACACATGTCCTAGAAGAAATTCTTAGGACATGTCCGATCCACCAACCCGCATTAGGCCAGCGGATTATGGTCTAAACCCTCTCTCTCGTTAGAGGAGAGGAGACCCGTGCCCAGCAGTGGGACATAAATGGGTTGCTATTATGGTTATATATTAATATGTGAGTGAACCCTATCCCAGAATCTACCTATTTATTTCCTTTCAGGCTGTCTCCGCCCGTTCATTCAAATGAGCCTAGTTAAAACTTACAAATACAAAGACTTCCAACTTTTACTTGAACGAACTTAAGATCATTCCGGACTTGAAATCTTCTGGTGAATTTATTGAGCCCCGGTTTTATAGAACTTAGTCTGTTTTGCATTAAGGAATGTATTAAAGGAAAATGAAAATTATACTTTTTTTTTTTATGTCGGTCACCTCAACATGACTTCACCTCGCCTGATGGTAAGCTGAGGCAAAGTCTCTAGAATGGGAGTCACCATTGCAAACACATACTTATAGGTTCAGCTGTGTGTGTGTAGTATTCTGTGTCATTTGTACCTAATACTTATTAATTAGGTATTGAAATAAATGAAAAGTGTTAAATAACATTAAAAAACAAATATTAGCATGCAGGGTGAATATGTTTTGATAGAGAGTCGAACGCATTATATTTTTAGATGAGGTCGAAACCTATCGTCATGGGCATAAATTTCTAAATTTCAAAATAGAAATCCCCACGGATCCACATCCCACACCCTCTGGCTCACCCGCTAGCCTCACTGGTGGGGTGGTTATGACCCCCGACTGACCCTTATCTAACGTGCGGAAATCCCCACGGGAACCACCCCCGTCGGCCATAGGGAGTGGTTATGTTTTTTTTAATATAGTTAATAGGCCCGCGTTTGACCACTATTTCACCTGATAGTAAGTGACGATGTGGTTGACGATGGAGCACGCTTGCCTAGAAGCAACCTATTCACTCTAGGCTTAAAGACTCCCAGGTTATAGCTTTCCGGAAACACAGACTCAGGCAGGGCATTCCACTCCCTAGCTGCACGCACCGCTGTATACCGAACCGACTAAATTAAACGCTCTACCTCGCTGACAGACCCCCGACTGACCGGGTGTGGGAACCACGATGTTCATCTTGACCCAGAAAGGGGAGGGGGGCGCATTGGCGCTTGGTTTATTTCTATAGATTGTAGCTCTCCCTATCTAGAACTACTATTGCTATTATAACAAAGTTGCGGTTACAAACGTGCACACGTTGCCAATTTCAATTCATTGCTTTTGAGCTGAAAGGGCATATTTTCACAGTTACATTGTTGGTATAACTGTTGAATTCAGAGTAAAAGGAACTGTTATTCTAGATGCAAACAAAACATTGCTATAATCCTAATAAGTATATAAGTATGTTTATCAGCATTCTAGAACCCATAACACAAGCTAGTTAAACTAAGCTTACTTTGGGTCTAGGGAGCGATGTGTAGAATGTCGTAGAATATTTATTATTTATTTACTGGTAAAATAAACACGATCTGAAATATACGGACTTGAGATCAGAGGCACAGGAAGTTTTTTTTGACAAGCACACGGCCCACCTGATGGGAAGCGGTCACCGTGGCCTATGGAGGTGTGCAACACTAAGGGTGACACACACGTGCTGCCGAACCTGTAGGTAAAGAGCGAGGATAGAAAAGAGTGGGGAGGCTAGGAAGGGGCGAGGGGAGGAGGGGTACAGTGAGCTCTGGCATGTTCATCTATCTAGGTATTATAGCCATAAAACATCACCCAGACATGAAAATTAGACAAAATATTAGCCAAGTGTACCTACATTTTTGTTTGTAACTAAATAAGGTTTAATGTACAAATAATTACTATTCCAAAAACATGTGACAACCCTAGTGTCCCGCACTTTGAGTGTTCGATAATTAGAATGAAAGTAAAGTCAGTGAAAAAAGTTGCTGAACACTATAAAATTTAGAAACTATCTATGCATACACATAAATACATCAATCCATCTGTGGTGCACATGGTCCTACCAAGCCCTGCATCTGATAAACAACGAACAAGGATCTGCCGCACTCCGGCATAAGAAATCATGACGGAAGTGTTTTGCTCCCAATGAAGGCAACATACTAATGAAAAGCAATTATCAAACCTCAGGTTCCAAAGCGCAAACTTTGGACACAACTAGGTACATCTATCGGGGTATTTATAGCATTGATGGAATATATTATTATAATAATGACCCTCATTTTTTATACCACTAAGTGGCAGACAAGCGCACAGCCCACCTGACGGGAAGCGGTCACCGTGACCTATTAGACGTATGCTATATCAGAGGCTTTACAATCTCGCTGCCGACCCTGTAAAAACCTTCTAATGCCCTTCTTGAAGAGCCCCATATTGTAGACGCTAGGGAAAAACTCATTCTTTAGACTTCCTCCTGGACCTCACCGAGTCAAGTTGAAGTTAACTTGCCCTACATAAAAAAGTAATTGAATGATAGCGATTTAAGCTGCTATCTGTACTTACATGTAAACTTTAAATAATGATTTTTATGATTACGTTGCTTGAGGTAATTACACGTTTCGTTGTTATGTTGAAGAGGGGAGACCACAGAACAAAGAAAAATCCTTAGGACTAGAAATCGTATGGGGGCGTGTTTGTGTCGCCAAAACCTAAGTGTAATTGCATTTACCTCACACATATACACTTGTGTATGTGCACAACGCAGGCTAAAATAATCAAAAAACAAGTTTATGCGATTGATTTTAAGGTTTATTTTCCTATAAGTTTTCACGAAATATTTACTTCAATATTCTAGAAGTTTCTATACCTGTCCAATTCAGGATGCTAAATGATAATTTTGACAGTTCACGTCTATGAAGTATCGTATTTTTATATACAAAATAATACCTCTAAAATTATCGTAGCACATTGACAAGTACCGCCCACTTTTCATAGTGAAGCGTCTTGCAAGAATTCAGCACAATTGACTATGACACACAGGAATCGAATGAATCGAACTTAAATTAATTTATTGAAATTTTTAAGTACTTATCTACTACATTTTTTTGTAATATAGCTAATAATAATATAATATAATAATAAAAGTGGCTAAGTATAATGCAAGACATAATTACGGTAGGTACCATAAAACTTCTCTTTTATCATTCTGAAATAAGTTACCTAAAATAATAAAAAAATAAATGCTTTTGTGTTTTTATAACTATCGATTCCATATTCTACGGGAACGATAATCGAAAATCGATTAGATTCATTTTCGATTATACTATATGGGGTACACTACTTAGAGCTGTCAAAATTATCATTTTAGGTAAGTTTGTGAAAAATGTACGACAGAATGTGGTGTCCGTATTTTGAGTTAAGTTAATTTCATCCTTACCATTGTTATATTTAAGGACTGATTTGCAATACAATACAATTTTAGACATCTATTGGTGAAAAGCAAAACTATAATGTACATTGATTTTGCTATTGACCGCTAGATGGGGTATTATTGGGATAAATAAATGTGTGCTCTATTCCAACGTGGCTTAAACATAATTTTGTTGTATATTACTTTAAAATGGGGGCAGATTTGATGGTACTCTGTAAGCATCATTGAAGTTTATACCTTGTCAAAACGTACTTTAAATTCATTTTCAGTAAAATAAGGTGTGTAGTTCTGCTCTTCTTATATTTTAAGGTAAAATGTATGCAGCCAATAAGACGTCCTATAAGTCTGTGTGAGTGTATTTTTTGGCGACAGCTATTCCTTTGTATTTTTACTTAATTACTACTTCTATGGATTTTTAATGTTCTGTGGGGGAGACAATGAATGACTGTATTAAGTGTTGTCAAGTAGGTAAATCATCGCGCTCTATTACCTACAATAGGATGGGTGTCCCCCACCAAATGAGGTACCTACGTCAATGATAACTCTATTGATATTATTGGGTATATGGCGATATAATTTATTACCTAACAATAGGCGTGAGTTTATGTTATAAGTATGTTATGTTATGTTATATTCCCGAAGGGGTAGGCAGAGGTGCTAGCACCAACATTTCGCCAGTTTATGTTTAGGTCCCAATGTAAGTCATTAACCGGGCACTTATAAACCTGCGATAAATAGGTACACACATAACTTCGAAAAGCATCGAAAAGTCATTGGTGTGTGCCATGGTGAACCTGGGATCGAACCCGAGACCTCGTCTCAGCAGTCCATTACCCAGACCACTAGGCTACCGCGGATTATGCGTAATAGGCACAATGGATTAGAATAACCCAAATTTTTTTTTGTTGAATCCGCCTAAACTTAACCGGAAAAAATAAACAGCCAGTTATTATCATAATAAAAGTTAGCGTACCCAAAACTTTCCAGCTATACATCATAACGCTTCGTGTCTACCCATACATCCGAAGTTAAGGGTATTCGTTCCAATCACTTAAGTCGATGGCCGGCGCCTGACCAATATCTGCGACCAGTAAGTGGCGTATCGTACGCATTTTGCTCGCGCTTACAACTTGTAAACATTATAGGTTTTCTAGATGAGACATCGGAGAATAAAGATGGTTCACGGCATTTAACTTGGCAAGATTTTGGAATAGTGTCGGCCCCACTACTCCAAAACCTTGCCAAGTTAGATGCTTTACACTATACTTTTTATGGCAAAATGCGTCGCATATAAACAAGTATAGTGTACGGCATCTAACTTGACAAGGTTTTGGAGTAATGTGGGTCCCACTACTCCACAAACTTGCCAAGTTAGATGCCGTGCACTATACTAGTAGACCAGTGTTTCTCAAATGTTGGGTTGCAACCAGTGATGGATTTTTGCCCTGACACTGAAGGCATTTATTCGGTAGGTATTTATTATTCATGCCCAAAATGCCAGGTCATAAATCTAAATAGATGAGTTGATGCCCGGCATTAACCAGGCGGATTAAATAAATGCCAGGCGGATTAAATAAACGACAGGGTCCCATCACTATTGCAACGCACGACATCGGTCGCCTTCTGGCACGCGATTCAGTAACGTTTTCGAAAAACGTGATTTCAATTTGATTAGAAATAAAAATGGAAAAATCTTTGTTATCGATTGATTTAATCATGATCCATCTAAATAAAATCTAATACGCTTTCGTTGAGAATAGCAAACCTTTAAAATCGCTACGACGCTTCGCAATGGCGTCACAGTTGTAAGTTGGAGCCCTAATCTTGTGGTTGTTCACTAGGTACCTAATATCGTGCATCTTCCATCTTTAGGAACCGCCGTAGACTATCAGTTTAGAACAAAAATTGTGTCACATAACTCACAGTTCGGGATTGTGCCTGGGAGAGTCTAGTGCGGGAGGAGGGGGCTTGACTAATTGATGCGTATGCAGATGTGATGGCCAAATGAGCTTCCAATAAGTACAATAAATTGCGGAAAACAGACGTTTATCGCTCGCTTTGCACAAATTGCGGATAAATTTCGTACAATAATACGTCGTCGATAAAAAAGTGCGCAGTTTTTTGGATTATGGGCTAGGTAGTGCGGGGTAGGTACACAATTTTTATAAGTAGTTATTCTGGCTCAAAAAAATGCAATAGCTTTATTAAGAGTAGATTATTCCTCCATGGAAATTAGGAAAGAAATAAAATTACACAACATAGAATAAAAGTCATCACAGAAGGCTTGCTAAAAATACTTTGTGACTGTTTTTCTAATTGCTCTGTGGTAAAAAAAATCTAACTAGCTGTTGCACGCGGAAGCGCGTGAAATTTTATTATGTTGCCGTTCCAGCTGCCCGTAGAAACTTATTCTCAGGGTAAAAAACAGGCTATACGTTATATCTACAGACTGTAATCTGTCAAATTTTAGCCAGATCTGTTCAACCGTTTGATCTTGATTGAGTAACAAACACACAAACATTCATACAGCTATGGCGCTTCCACATTTTCGACATCAATTCACCCCCAGCAACTTTGGCGACGTTCCTAGCGAGGAGTGGTTCGATAGACAGCGCCATTGCGACGCCATGCCCGCACTTGTTTGATAAATAAAACTTTTAATGATCGGTAAAATCGTCCCGCTATGTGTTCGTTAAGTTGGTACAACTGGAACTTCGAATATGATAATTTGAATTCAATCGATTATGGTTATAGTTTTGAAAAGTTCAATCGAGTGAATTAAGTTGTAGCTGTTGTAGGTGAAATAATATCCTTGCTATAATCGTAGAGACTTTAAGTGGAGCGTGAAAAAGCATATGTCGTGGCCAATGACCTTTTATGTATTAGGTAGACTAGACTGGCGGTATAGAAGAAAAATTAAATATATAGGTAGGTAGGTAGGTATATAAGCAAGATGCATTTAATCATTTCTCTAGCTTCTGTATCCCGTATATCATCATCATCATCGTCAGCATTCGAGGCTCTTTTACCTTGGAGTCCGGAGTCCGCTTAGCAGTTATTGGGTTATTGCTCTCCATCTTATGTCAATGATAATAAAAAAATCCTTCTGAAGTCATGGTATCTAGTGTTGTAAAGGATCCCAAGATATAATATCGATTAAAATCGACTAAAATCAGCTTGGAATTTAGGTCAATGACTTGAAGTCATTAATGTGTTTTGAATTTTTAACCTCCACCCGGTTTCACAACCCGGGTGGAGGTTAAAAATTGTTAGTTCTAAGTAAAAAATTGAAAGTTCTATCTTTCATTGGGTATGTACCCAATGAAAGATAGAACTTTAAATCGAAAACGAAAACTACTATAACACCTATTCGAATTTAAAAAAAATCAAAACTTGTAGATAAACATTCGAATATTCACCATAATTCTCTAACTACAGACAAGCTTTTGATTTGAATACGAACTATTTAAAACACGCGTTCCATATTCCAAATACGATATGGAAAAATGGGTGAACGCGCGCGGGGAGGAATCTGTTTTATATCGGCTGTTTTATTGCATTTTATTTTGGTACGGGTCGGTGCGGCTCCGCCATCGCGTGCTATCACCCCAGACATTCGGGGTGATTCTTGATATTTTATTGTTGGTTCGACAAATTATGCTCGTATTCGTTTATTATCTTGCTTTATGTATGTTATAGGAACGAAATAATATACTCATGAATCTTACTAATATCATAAATAATGAATTATGTTTGAATGTTAACCCGTTTGTCATTAATTGCATAACAATAGGCAACTTCATCAACGCATGTAATGTAATGTAACCATCGTGTTGTGTTCCCGCTGGTAAGTAGGGTAGCCAGAGTTCACTGTACCCCTTTTCCCTCCACCCCTTCCTAGCCCTCCCCCATCCCTTCAGGGTAGGCAGCGCGTGTGTGACACCCTTAGTGTTGCACATGTCCATAGGCCATGGTGACCGCTTCCCATCAGGTAGGCCGTGTGCTTATCTGCCACCTACGTAGTATGAAAAAAATTTCCATCCAGATCGAGGACATTTCGAAGAAAGGCCAGGTCAAGAAAAGCAACTGGGGAACAATGTATGAAAACCATTATGATAGTTAAGTATACTTAGTAGAAGCTTTAGCTTGCCATCAGGCGAAGTGAAGATATATTGACCACGGGACCGATATAAAAACGTTTAACCGAGTCCGATTCACACTATGAAAGTTAAGTAATATTGAAATAATACTGCTTTAAGAGTTTGTGGTAAGGCCCTAGACTTACATCATCGAGAGAAAAGCCTGTATCTCGTCCTCAGATCGGTGGAAGTGTACCCAGGTTAGTATTCAAGGTTGACTTGAGCACATAATACATACAAACAAATCACGCCTTTTTCCCATTAGGGTAGGCAGAGACAACATCTTTCCTCTTGCTACGGTCTTGGCATACTCCTTTCGCTTCTTCAACTTTCATAATTGTTTGCATACACGCAGGCCGGTTGCGGGAACTCTTGACCTGGCCTTTCTCCAAAACGTCCTGGATCTGATTGGAATATGTACGCCTAGGTCATCCTTTACCGGGTTGCCTGTTCACCCTCGCTTTGACTTGAGCACAAAAAAATTAAAATAGACTCATAATACCACCGTTTGCCGCTTCAACGTAAAGATCGAATTTCCACCATTAGGTTAGGCAACCAAATAAACACATAGACATTCAGCGTTATAACTTTACGGACAGACAAAATATTAATATGTAATATTTACCAAGTTGTAGCGATGAAAACTATAATCAAATTAGCATTTAAAAGTATGATTTCTACAATAAATAATCACAGATATGAATATTTATTTATTATAATATTTTTATTGCTGTATTTATAGGCTTAAGTAATTCTTAGTGATGTTTATTAGAAAGAAGTTGTTTAAAAATGTTATAAAATTTAAATATACACTTTTAATGTTTGTGTGAATTTGCTAATATAGGGTAAAGATCAGGGCCGGTATACTACACATTGAAACTACACATTATTTAGACCACCCAGTTTGTACTACCCTCTTTCGTATCTCAATGGACATCATATATTACTCCCTATGTTTTTATAACATGGTTTCAGATATGTGGTACCGGAACAAACAAACAGATATTACTAAATATTATTACACAACACTACAAGTCCTTACAATCGACTAAGTAACTATTGTTAGAAGCAATTAATTCTGGCTTTGTAATTGAAAGCAATTCATTAACACATACTAACAAGAATCGATTAGGTATTGTACTTAATTACTTATGTACTCATTACCTACAGTACTCAGATATATAACCTGTGTAACGACATGTCAATCTCACCGAACAGTAATTAAAATCTAGTACTCCAATCAATCGATTAATTAGTCCATCGGATTCCTAAACATCAAAATGTAGAATCGACTAAAACACGTAATTTATTAAAATGAATGCAAATGTAATAGGGTTGCGTTGAAAAAGGCAGTGTGTAATGAGGAATTAATTTACAATCACAATATTAGAAAGTATAATAGGAAAATAGAATAATATAAGTACTTTAGACACTTTTTTTGTATTGGACACGTCAAAATGACTTTACCTCGCCTGATGGTAAGCTAAAGGTAAAGTCTCAGGACCCACACTACTAGCTCTACTACCAGTAGTGCTACAGACAGTGGCGGCCCTCAGCTTGACAGCCTCACCAAATGCTTTTTCACGCCCCGCTTAAAGGCCCCGGGACTATAGCAGGAAGGAAACACAATGCGCTGCTAAAGAATTCCAAGTCTTTATGGTGCGGCACATAAGGTAGATACATAGTAAGAAAACTGTAATATAACGTCGCCTGATATACATAATACAACAAGCATCACAGATTTTGTCAACATTGTCATCGCATTTTTACGTTCACCTCGTCCTTTGTCGGAGATCGTATTTTTTTGACGTTAAATGCGACGCTGAAGTGCTAATAAAATTTTCATAAACTTTTATTGCCCAATAAAAGCCACTGTTATACTGAGCATTGTACGTACATAACTGATTACATTTCATCCCTGAGTAGGTAAATATTAACTGAACGGCAATGATATTATGTACATGTAAAAACATTACCCTCCTTTCTTCGGCAGTCGGGTAAAAAGAGGCTGAACGGCTGCTGCGTATTAGTTCAGGCTACGAACTTTAAATCAAGGGGTAGCCCCATAGAAAGTAATCTAAAGCACTATTGATGAAATATGCTTCTAATGCTAAGTACTGCCATTAGGTTTAATGGAAGGGGTTATTGTACATATTAACAATTTTTAACGAGCCGTCGTCGGCGCGGCGTCGCGTCACCGCCGAACGAATTATTATAAAAGCGGCCTTATAATTCCTTCAACCCCTTGGGATGACCGTATCGTAAACATCCTAACAAATGGCATCACATTCTCCTGTGACTTGCGACATATTATGCTATAGGTGATTGGATGTCAATTTCCAATTAGCTATGTCATCAACTTTGTTGTTTTATATCTGCCATCCCCAACCATAACTTAATTTTACTTGTTTAACTACATTTTATAAGACAAGTTAGGTAAACAGTTGGATGGGAGTGTAGATTAAGTAAGCACCTGACCTGAGTAATGTTAAATAGATATCTAGTATTTATAACCTTATTAATCAATTTTTATCGACTTCCTATACATATTGTATCATTAAGTACCAATGCCGTGAACAGAGAGGGATAAAGTGCCGTTGCCGTGTCGTTAAATGGATATTTATAAAAGCGACCAATGGATGTTTTCACTTCAAAAAGTAAAACAATAATGATGATTGCAGTTTCTTTTTTAACTTCCCGTAAATTAATTTACATATCCATTAAAAGAAATAAAATGTTATAATATGTAATTCTGTTTCCTATATTTTTTAAAGTTTGTAGTTATTTAAATGTTTGAAGTATCCTAGAATATGTTAACTATGAACGCGTCGTAAAACGGCTGTGCTACAGTTTCGTAATGTTGGCATTGCCGGCTTTTCAATTTCAAACGGTTTTCGATCGTGTAGTGTTTTATGTCGTTTGTCAAACTTATAAAACTTTAAAAAGTGGAGTTTTAATACAATTATGTCAATTTTTAATGAGTTACTCCCTAAAATCAGAGAGATATCTAATGCTTATATTAAAAACTTTGATGACGACCTCAAGGTAAATGAATATTTGCAGAAAATTGTGCCGCGGTTGTTTGTATCTGTTATCACAATATCTACAGTTTTAGTGTAATAAATGTTTAAATTTAAACAAAAGTGTATTGAGAGTGTTGTATTGTGTGTGCAAGAATGTGTAAAAGATAAATATATTGTGGTTTACAGGCCGCGTTTGAATGTTTTGATAAGTTCGAAGAGGAGTTTCAAAATGGACGGGGCAAGGCGCGGGAGAAGGCCCTCAAAGATAAAAACCATATGACGACCCTTCAGAGTATTAACGAGGACGATGGTAAGTCAAGAAATATTCGTGTTTATTAAATAGTTTTTTTATTCATCATCATTTTAGCGTTAGTTGTCCAGGTCCTAATTGTGCGCCGCGGCTTCCCCCGTGTTGTGACATCGCCCCCGTTGACCCGTTTATCCCTTAGATGTCCATAATTGGTTACTTCTTCAGAAATATAGGGAATTTTGCAGTTATCCAATTTGTTGACATTGATAATTACTGCTTTGCTCTGTTGGGTAGTGGCGTGATGATATAGCCTCTATAACCTTTCTCAATAAATGGGCTATACACTTGTATTGTACTCGATAAGCTGCTTTGAATAAAAATTGTGTCATAGATCCTCAATAAAATGAAATTTCTAGGATGCAAAACTAAATAAGTAGATCGAGTTACTGAATTTTGACATCTATGTGTAATGGTCATAACATACTTTTTGCTATAATATCATCTGTAAAACAGTTACAAAAAATATTACTATGATCAGGTTGTAGTCATTCATGATACTAAATTTTATAATCTGTACAGCTATCCTAGTAGTAAAATAGAAATTATTGACTAATTAGTATTTCTTCGGAAATACTCAATGATGCAACAATGAAGCGTTTATTATTTCCACCCAAAATGCAGTTGCATAAACCAGTCTAACAAAATGGGTATTGTAAATTTATTAGACGTTAATTATTGCCGCCCAAAACGTCAGTGCATAAACCCATCACTGGCTGTATTTTGTGTTTTTTATATTGGAAAACGCAGTAATTACACTTGGCATGAATTTCTTTCATTGCAAACAGGACCGTTGGCACATGCTCTCAGGCATAGAGAAGTCTCACTATGTTAAGCATGGCCACCCATCCTAAAACTGACCTGGGTAGTATTGCTAAACATGTGTTACCACTTGGCTAGGAGGCCTATCATAGTGCTGTTAATATGTTCAACACATACTTTTAGCCGAGGTGTCTGTGATAAATTGTAAACACACCTTTCAATAAAGAATTTCCGTTCCAGATGAACCGAGAAAAATTTCAGACACGGATTCAACGAAAAGACAATCCAGCGATAAAACTACCAACATCACAAGCAGTTCTGCAGATAGCAACTCTGATAAATCACGACAGCCGGCTAAGAAACGAAGCAAGAATGAAGTGGACGGAATGTCCAGCCCGGAACAGGATAAAAGGCAAAAGAGAAACGCTTCTGTTAAAGCACAGGGTATTATTAGTAAACAGGTAATATTTTTGTAGTTTTTAATTGTCAAGTACAAGTGATGTGAGATTAGAAATCCCGTTCCTAACCCCGTTTTCTTTCCACGAGTACCTTGAAATTGGACAATTACGAATAAAAAAAAATCATACAGAGTTAAGGGGATTCAATGTGACACAACTTTACGATAACACACATGTGGGCTTACATTCATTTTTTTATATTGGACATGATGATAATAAAACTTCACCTAGCCTGATGGTACTCTAAAGATAGTCTCAGGAATGGGGGGGTCACCATTACATACACTAATGCTACAAAGGTGATGGGCTCATCAAATACTTTTCATGCTTAACCTGTCACTTATAACTTTCTGTGTTATAATTTGTTAATTCTTAAACGGTTTTATTTAACTTAACCTGTTTGTTTTGGTCAAATCTAGTAAGTAATTGAGATTTGACTGGTTGGTCTGATTTTTGGCAGACTAAGTCTTTAGTTCTGATGACAATACAATTTGAAACCGTTTAACTTGTAAAAAGATATTTTTACAATTTTTTTTATGTATAATGGTTGATGTTACCAGCGAATTCGTCTGCCTGGCATCATGTTCCCATTACTGCTTCCCATGGAAACATTATGTGTCATTCCAGACTATAGATTAGTCTGGAATTGACCCAAATTTTAGGCATTATCATTAAAAAGAGTAATTTCAACAGGTAAACGTGAATTTGACACAAAAGCTGCGTCGCGAGGACTCTGACAATAAATTATCGACCGCTTCACGACGACACAAGGATGAGGACAAGGAAAACGCACCACTGCTCAATGTCGAAAGTAAGCTTTCATTAAAATACTAGCTGTGCCCCGCGGCTTTGCCCGTGGCATACGTCATCCCCATGGCAGGATAAAAAGTATCCTATGTCCGTCTCCTAATAAGTTAATATGGTCGTTAAGTTTTCTTAAATTTTCTAATTTCCCGCGCAACTTTCTTGACTTTTTCTTTCATAAGAACCTTCTGACAATAACAAACACAACAAAAAAAGGATTAACGAAATCGGTCCAGCCGTTCACGCGTGATGGTTTTTATATTATATAGATTACAAGCTTCATTTTAAATTGCTCTGTTGTTTGTTAAATAGCAACCCATTTATGTAGCACTGCTGGGCACGGGTCACCTCCCCTCTAACAAGAGAGCTGAGAGGGTTTAGACCTTAATCCACACACATGCTGGCCTAATACGGGTTGGTGGATCGGACATGTCCTTAGTATTTCTTCTAGGACATGTGGGTTTCCTCACAATGTTTTTCCTTCACTGTCAGTAGATGGTACATCATTGTGATTAGCTGAGATGTCTGTACACCAACTGGTACCAATGGTTTAACGTGCATGGAGGGAACTCAATATATTAAAAATTGTCACCCATCAGAAGGTTAATCCCAGCAAAAGCATAGTGCCGTTACTGTATCCGCCTGGCTAGTATTGCTTGACCCTGCAATGTTATCTTTATATGATCTGACTAGAAACTATTTCCTCGTACAGTCAAACAAGAAAAAGTATCGCTGCCACCGGAGCCGGAGCCAATGGAGATGGAAGCACTGCCAGTCAATGTTGAGGTGAAGCAAGAACTGACTGTGGACGATATTGCGATGCCACCACCCGTGGCACCAGTTCCCAGTAAGTAATTTTTTATTATACCACTTAGGTGGCAGACAAGCACACGGCCCACCTGATGGGAAGCGGGTTGGGAATTCGCCATATATTTTTTTTGGATTCGAGTCTGTCGTACAATTTCACGAAACTTAACTAAAATCTCTAAATTTTCAATTTTATCCCGTTTTGCTTGTTTTAGATTTTTTTTAAACCATCTAATATTACCACTAAATTGTACCTGATTGTATTTGCATATATTGAAAACAAAACAATGGCTGAATTAGCTTTAAAGTTAACATAATATTTAGTTATGACTGTCATAAATTATGATAACCGGGACCGGTGACTTAACGTGCTCTCTGGGGTACAGACGTGCTCTCCGAGGCGCGGACGTGCTCTTTGGGGCAAAAAACTGAAACACTATCCCTTTTTCAAGTACCTGAATTTAGTATTCTGCTCCACTTCCGAGTATTACAGCTTGATGTTAATTTGCCTTTTAAGCACTAAACCAATTTACAAGCAGCTAATTTTTTTTTTAATTGCTAAATTAGAATTGTATGATGTGTTATATTGTACGTCTACCTTGGTCCCAAGAACGGTTCCGAATGACGGCGACATATTCTTATTTCAAATTCTTACTTTTTTTCAACGATCTAATATCGATCTCAACTGTCAATTTACTTTTTTTTAAAGAATCAAGGGCAAAGGCAGCGCCTAAAGAAAAGCCCACAGATGATGGCTCCGAGGAGGAGTCTTCGTCCAGAAGGAGAACTACGAGAACTAGGAAACAGACTGACACTGCCCCTGCTCTAGGTATGAACTTCTACGAATATTATAAACGCGAAAATTCATAATTATGTTTATTACTCTACAAATAATGATGTTTATTACTCATTCACGCAAAACCGGCTGATTACGTATGAAATTTGGCACAGAGATACGTTATAATCTTTTTTTCGTACGGAAATTCCCGCGAATTTTTTTTAATATATTACATGTCAAAATGATTCAACTCGCCTGATGGTAAGCTAAAGGTAAAGTCTCAGAACACTACATTATCCTGTAGCCTACCTATCCTATGGGTGAGCCCATAAAATACGCCCGCTTGTCGGCAATTGGCGCATTGTGGATGTTAATACTCCTGCTTCTACCACATACCTTCTACAACCGCGGTAGCCTAGTGGTATGGGTAATGGACTGCTAAGACGAGGTCTCGGGTTCGATCCCTGGTTACCATGGCACACACCAATGACTTTTCGATGCTTTTCGAAGTTGTGTGTATTTATCGCAGGTTTATAAGTGTTCGGTTAATGGCAATAGGCTCGCCACCTATTACATTGAGACCTAAACATAAACTGGCGAAATGTGGGTGCTAGCACCTCTGCCTACCTTTTCGGGGATATAGGCGTGAGTTTATGTTATGTTATGCTACCACATAGATATAGGTAGTCGTAAGTATACTGAAATATAAAAAAAATTCACAGTACCGGCACCTCGCTCCACTCGTGCAAGCTCACGTAATACGAACACTAAACAGCCAGAGACGGAAGAGCCAGCGCTTCCGCCCCCAGAGGCTAGGCCTAAACGGACCAGAGCGAAGAAGGTACGTTGTTTAAGCCGATAACCAGTCGGGCGGTCAAAATGACCGCGACGCACTCTTATTTGTACAATTATAATACGCGGTTTACATTCAGCCATTCCCGTTACCGCTTGCCTTGCCGTACATATTTCCCCGTACATTGCTGTGACAACGTCAGCGGAAATGAGTGTTTACATTGCCGCTTCATATGTACTTTTAATTCGACTCTGGGCGATGGATAACGTGGAAATTGTCGCAGCGTCGGCGCTCTGCCTTATAAGTTTAATTAATTATTTAAATGTTTAAAAAAAAATAGAATTCAAAAGAGACGTCGTCGTCAGAGAAGATGGTGGATGATAGCAATTCATCTTAATAGAACAATGTAAGTATTTTTAAAGAACGAGAGAGCAACATGTAGGTAAACACACGTTGCCGCTCGCATTGCCGCGCTTTGATGTCCGCTAGAAAAACCGCCAAATGAGGGATAGCCGGGCAATGCGAACGGCAACGTCAAAGGCGATGGAAATGTCTGTTTACATTCTCGCGTTTCCCAGTTTATTCCCCATGTCCCTGCTCGTTGCCGCGGCAATGGGCTGAATGTAAACGCGGTATATGGTTTCATTTGTTCGCGCAATAGCTCATTTCGCTTGTCAGACATTCGCGGGGTAAATGCGATCTAATGACAGTAATAATTAGGCGATAAGCCGACGGCGGGGCGGGGTGGTCAAAATGACCGCGACGCACTCTAATTTGTACAATTATAAGGTTTCATTTGTTCGCGCAATAGCTCATGTCGCTTGTCAGACATACGCGGGCTAAATGCGATCTAATGACAGTAATAATAAGAGTGCGTCGTGAGTATTTTGACCGCCCCGCACCTCCGTGTGCTTATCGCCTAATTGAAACAAAATTATGTTTAATGTAGTTTATTTTTGACGGCCTTTGTGAGCTCCAGCTCCGTCAGAAGCTACCGAAGACGCTTCAATATTAGTTGTAGTAATTTTTATTTGTTATAGAAACTATAGTCAGAAAAGGGGCATTATTCTGTTTGACATTGATTTCTAATCACAGTCGAAACATGAGAAGTCAGTCGATTTCAATAGGTTAACATAGAGGAAAGAACCGGTGTAAAACTAAACCAACCTAAATGTGTCGGCTAATACGAACGTGGATGGTTACGGTACGATTTGTCGAACAGAATAAGGGCCCAGTACGAATTGAATATGCAATTTTTTTTTTTTCATAATTCACAGAAAGTGTCAGATGTCGCACCTGAGCCAGAAAAAGAGGCTGATCCAACACCAGTAGAGAATGGTATAGGTAAGATGTTTTCTTTAAATACTGATCATCATTTTATCATCTTAGCATTGTTCCCGGTTGCGACAGATTCTTTCGCCTCGAAGCCTAAGGACCACTTACTCCTTCTCCATATGGCTTAGCTTTTATGGGAGCGACTGCTGATCTGATTTCCCTGAGAGGAGCATCGGCTTTCAATTAGCAGGTGTACCAGCTTGAAGTTGAGGTTGTCTTGGGCCCATAAACATTCGAAATTAGGTGTTAAAAGCGTATTCTAAATCTGTGGTATGAATATGAACCTTAAAGTTCTTTCGGCCGCCATGGCAACTAAACTTCGCAACTGGTAGCGAATAAGGAAAAGTGTACCTCTTTGAGAACTTTGTTCTAAAATTGACTTTTTTTTCAGCATCTCCTGCGGAGAAACCGCGACCTAAAAGGACAAGAAGAGCTCAAAAAGCTGCGTAAGTTGTTTTATCCTACTTCCCACTATCTATACTTTCTATTATAAAGAGGAAAGGTTTGATTGTTTACATTGTTTGTTTGTCTCGAATAGGCTCCGAAACTACTGGACCGATTTCAATAATTCTTTCACCTATAGAAAGCTACAATATCTGGGAGTAACATAGGCTATGATTTGTTTTCAAAAAATTAAGGAATTCGAAATCCACGCGGGCGGAGCCGCGGACAACAACTAGTAATATTATAAATGTGAAAGATTGTGAAGATATTTGTTACTCTAATCACTCTCAAATATCTTACCGTATCTGATTGAACTTGGATACAGGCATAGATTATAGTCTGACGAGCTACTTTTATCCCTGGATAAGTCCCCAAGGATTGCATAATCAGTACCACATGGGCAGACACACTGGCAACAGCTAGTCTCATACATATAAATCTGTTCAGCCGTTGAGTATATAAAGACCTACAAATACATACATACATACAGGTAAAAAAACTAACCCATAAATGATTCGATGCTTTTCGAAGTTATGTGTGTATTTATCGCAGGTTTATAAGTGCCCGGTTAATGGCAATAGGCTCGCCACCTATTACATTGGTACCTTTTTTTTTTTTTTTTTTTCATGCGGAAATCCTCATGGATACCCACTTCGCGGCCAGCGGGGCAGGTTATGTCGGACTCTTACCGACTAAAACCGCACGCCGTCTATTACATTGGTACCTAAACATAAACTGGCGAAATGTGGGTGCTAGCACCTCTGCCTACCCCTTCGGGGATATAGGCGTGAGTTTATGTTATGTTATGTAAATGATTTTAATTTAATTTTTAGTGAAAAACTCGAACAAAAAATAGAAACTCCGGATCCCGAACCAATAATATCACCTAAAGATGAACGAGTATCGGAAGTCGTCTCAACACAGGCCGTCTCATCGCCCATCATATCAAAACCTACTAAAGAAACTAAGAAACAAACAGAAAAAGGCAAAAAGAACCTAATTTCTGAGACAATACAGTCTAGTATTGATGAATGTGATGTGTTGGATAAAACCAGAGTGTTGGGCAACGCTAATGACATGGATAGGACTGTGGTTTTGCCGAATGGTGTTTATAATCATGCGCCGGTTACGCCTAAGAATGTTGTAAGTATTATTATTTTATTAAAAGTAAAAAATTGGGTGAATAGGGATAAAATGGTAGTTGGAATTTATTTAATAATTTTTTTTAGAAAATGTCAAGTACGTATTTAACCAGATCTTCGGTGATTCTCTTCATTGTGATGTGATTTATAGTTAGAAATTTAACTGACCATTTTGTTCCTATTCACCCCCTTTTTTTTATCGTGCGGAAATCCCCATGGATACCACCCCCGTCGGCCATCGGAGGTGGTTATGTCGGGATCGAACCGACTAAAACCGCACGCTGTCTCGGGCCCGTTTTATGGTATCGCAATTTTTGGTCATATATCTCTGGTTCCACTCAACAAATATGACAGATATTAAATTCTATTTCTAATAATGATGGAGCAACTCTTGTAAATAGTAATTTATCTTGGAAACTGTTTTGCCTTTTGAACAAAAAGAAGAAAAAATCTACGAAAAATTCGATTACTGGAAAAAAAACATTTTATTGTATAACACCATCTTTTAAATCTAAGAAATACTCGCATTGTAGATAATAATGATAACATATTGGTACTTAAAAACGCTAAGAGATGGCGTTAAACAAAAAAAATCCGCAAAACTCAGTCACCCGAGTAGGTACTAAAAAGTTCTCTTTTTTTTCAGCGGAACATGAATGAAACAGTTGTTATAGAAGCAACCACCAGAGAAACCATAGTGTTGGACAAACCACAGACTAATATTATGGATTGTACTGTAGTGTTGGATAAAGGTAAGATGAAATATCCTTTTCTTCAAAGGTGGGTCCACGCTAGGCGAGCCGAGCACGAGCGGAGCCGTTCTCGGCTTCGCCGGTCGTGTCAAGTGTGGACGTACAACGAATCTACAACGATCACTGTCCTCGAAATCCCTAGTGTTCGTCAAAAAACCGACAAAAGTCGGAACGCAGCCGAGCACGAGCGAAATGCTCGCAGCGCGCTCGTTCGAGGCTTGTAAGTCGGTCCACACTAGACAAATTGTGTTCGGCTCGTGCTTGGCTCGCCTAGCGTGGACGCACCTTTACATTCTACACATAGTTATCTAGACTCAAAGTTGCTTGTGCAATGGGTTCTAGATTTTCGTAAAACATTCAAATAGTTTTTTTTTTATTATTTATCATATCAAACAATTGAATAAAGAAATGATACTGGGCCCGGCTTAATATTATCTACGACATATAAACACATGCAAGAAAGACCTGAAAGGGAATCGAAACCGCGACCCTTGACATACCAGCCAATCGCTCTATTGTTGTGCTACACCTAGCTCTTAATAAAATACTCATCTCACTATAGCGTTGTGTCTGATTGCATCTGAAATTTTCGCCTCTGAGCCTGGGGTCCGCTTACTCTTTTTTTAGCCTACTAATTTGGTTTACACGGCTTTTATGGGAGTGACTGCTGTCTATCTTTGTAAAATTGTTATTCAAATTTTATTGAAATTTGCCGTCACTACAGTTTTCACTCAATTCCACTTCACAAGACATGCTGTAATCATTTTTTTTTTTCACTACTTAAACTGAATCAAATGTCCGTTTGCCGTATAACATAACCTCACGCCTATATCCCCGAAGGGGTAGGCAGAGGTGCTAGCACCCACATTTCGCCAGTTTATGTTTAGGTCCTAATGTAATAGGTGGCGAGCCTATTGCCATTAACCGGGCACTTATAAACCTGCGATAAATTCGCCGTATAGTGAATGACTAGTGTGTGATTGTGTGCGCACCGACCTGTACATATACACAAGTGGGCCGACTCTAGTGTCGGCAGTTGTATTCTTCATTCCGTTCATAGTTATTATAGCTTCAAATACTGAAATATCTATTTTTCTAGGTACAACACAGAAGCCCGAGAACGTGACAGACGACAACTCGCTGCTGACGGACGATAGTGACTCAGAGCCGCACACGCCGCCTAAACAGGAGCCCCCTAAGCTACAACCTACGTAAGTATACTCGTACAGATGCTGGCACGTAACTTGGCCAGGTTTTGGAGTAGTGGGGGTGGGTTCGCGCATCGTGCACTTTGAGCCACAAAAAGTACGAAAGAACGGAACGTTGATTCGGTATAAGACGCCTCTCGGAGACATATGTCCGCGACGGCGCAACCGCGTCTCCCGCGACCCGCTCATACCTCAGAAAAATTGACCTTTGCGCATATGACGCGTCTGGCCAATTTACGTGCGTACGTGGTTCATCTGTATATCAGGTGAACCATGTGCTTGCCTGCCACCTAAGTAGTATAAATAAAAAATATATATACATGGCGTCCCCAAGGAAAGTATATTTATTTATATTTTGGAAATCAACAGCCAAATTACAAAGTGTTTTAAAGCCAAGTTTATAATATGTATGTTTTGTAGATCTGCTGTCAAGGAGAAAGTTCAACAATTTGAAGAGATGGCGTCCAGGGTCACCAGAACTAAAACGAGAGCTATGGCGAAAAAGGTAACCAATCTAATAATAACTATTGAACTAGCAAATACTGTATATCTATTGCTGTATATGTTGTGTTCCCACCGGTAAGTAGGGTAGCCAGTGCTCACTGGAGGGCTTCTGTGCCCCTTTCCCTTCCTCCCCCCCCCCCCCCCCCCCTTGCTCCTCCAGGGTCGGCAGCGCGAGTGTGACGCCCCTGATGTTGCACGGTGACCACTTCCCATCAGGTGGGCCGTGTTTTTTTTATATGACTTAGGCGGCAGACAAGCACACCGCCCACCTGATGGGAAGCGGTCACCGTGGCTTATAGACGTGTGTGTGTGGTGTTGAAGAGTTTAGTGGGTGAGGGGGGGTTGTGAACTACCCTACTTACCGGCGGGAACACAACACGATGGTTATTATGACCGCGGTCTTCCGTAGGGCGGAGGTACTACCCCAGACGGACAGCTCAGTTCGGACGGGAGATACCGTCGTGACCTACCTTCGTGTGCTTGTCTGCCACCTTAGTAGTATAAAAAAAGTCGTTTCGGTTTAATAATAATCTTTATTTCTTCATAATTAAACTTTAACAAAAACATTTGTTGAGGACTTCTTTTAAGTATAAAAATACCTGTGTCAGAAGACTTCACTCTTCCAATATCCAGATACAATAGAAGTTAGGACTTAATTTATTCCTTCTCTTTAATAAATTCACTCTGTAGATACATTATTTATTTTCTTTAGGCATTAAAGAAAATATTATTCAATCGGTTCTTACTAATATATATAATTTTGTTATAGGAGGAAGAAACCGAGACACACACGCCGCCGGACAGAGTGGTGAAACCTGTACTATCCATGGAAACACTTACCAAAATGAATAACATGATATTCAACGGAAAGCAGGTATGTTTGCATATCTTCTACTATCATCCTCCGAACCTTTGACCAACTCAGTTGAAGTACGCTTTCAGTCTATCCTACTAATATTATAAACGCGAAAGTTTGTAAAATGTTTGGATGTATGTTTGTTACTCTTTCACGCAAAAACGGCGGATCTGGCTGAAATGTAATATTATGAAAATTCGCATCTGAAATATGCCAAACTTCGTACCTCAAATAAATATATAAACATTCTACATAGCTCTCTCTAGACCCAAAGTAAGCTTAGTTTTAACTAACTTCTGTTATGGGTTCTAGTATAGTTCTTTTTTTTGTAAATACATATCAATGCCATTTTTCGTTTTAATTTTATAACTCAAGAACTAGCTCAACTATCCAAACCAAATGTTTAGGCTTAGTTCGGAATATTTGGTAGATGGTTTATGTGAAGTTTGCACGAAATCGGTCGAGCGGTTCTTCATTTATCAGATTTTTTGTAATACAAGTAATTAATAAATAAATATTCTACTACATTCTACGTAGCGCTCTTTAGACCCAAAGTAAGTAGGTATTGTTTTAACTAGCTTCCGTTATGGGTTCTAGAATGTGGATAAAAATACTTAAATACTTTTTTTTTCTGTAAATACATAAATTCATATAGAATTTCTAGATTAGATAAACAGAACTTCAATTTGATTTATTTTGTACAGATATCAAGTTCAGCTTCCAAACCTCGTTCAAACATCCCCACCGCCAAGCCAGTCGCTCCCGCGTCTGCCTCGAAACTGAGCGCGATCAACAAAGCCCGCGAGGAGGCTGAGGCTAAGAAGGAAAAAGAAGATGCTAGGAAGAAGAAGGAGGCTATGCTTGAGGCTAAACGGGAGTTGCATAAGAAGTAAGTTTGTTAACACTTGACTATTTTATACCATTTAGGTGGCAGACAAGCACAAGGGCCACCTTTTTTTTATATCGTGCGGAAATCCCCATGGATACCCACCCCCGTAGGCCATCGACCAATAATGGGGAGCGGTCACCGTGGCCTATGGATGTCTGCAACACCAGGAGCGGCACACTCGCGCTACCTGACATGGGGGGATTGGGGGGGGGGGGGGTAAGGGAGTTTCTGTGGTGACAACACAGAAGACTGGTCTCCCCGCTAACAGCACAGAATCCCTCCAGTGGGCTCTAGCTACTTTTTAACTGACTTCAAAGAAGGAGGAGGTTCTCAATTTGACTGTATTTTTTTTAAATGTTTATTGCCTTTACTTTGCAATTTGTTACCCTAGTTAGTTGTCACTTAGCCACGAGCCCTTGAATATATATTTATTAATTTTATCTTATAACAGGAAACGTGAAGAGAAAATGGCGGCTGCGGCGGCGGCGAGAGAGGCAGCGGAGCGAGAGAGGCGATGTGCCATGGAGGCGGCGGCGCGGGAGAGGATGGAGAAGCAGGCGCACGCAGACCTGGGCAAGCTGGAGAGGCTCAAGGAGGCTGAGAGGGTAAGCACTGGGTTCCCTAGCGACTACAATATGGGGTTCT
Source organism: Lithosia quadra (assembly GCA_963576445.1). Taxonomy (NCBI): domain Eukaryota; kingdom Metazoa; phylum Arthropoda; class Insecta; order Lepidoptera; family Erebidae; genus Lithosia; species Lithosia quadra. The sequence goes on along the minus strand of OY754899.1, from coordinate 8,667,467 downwards.
TCAAGAAGGGCATTACAAGGTTTTTGCAGGGTCGGCGGCGCGAGTGTGACGCCCCTGGTGTTGCACGCGTTCGTAAGCCACGGTGACCTCTTTCCATCAGGTGGGCCGTGTGCTTGTCTGCCACCTAAGTGTTATAAAAAAAATACTCACATCACTCATATAAGAGTCGGTAGTTAAGCGGTTAAGGAGTTGGACAATTAAGAGGTCCTGGGTTCGAATCCTAGCTATTACGCCAGAATCAGGTAACTACTCCTAATTGGAAGGGTAATTAGCGATGTTAGGGGGAGTATCAGTCATTTCGGTTGCTATCTAACCATGAACAGCTATAGACACGTGATTATATAAATGTATACCTTTTTTTTTAATATCAACCTACTTATTCCAAAAAAAAAAGACTAATTTGTTGAGACTGTCTGTCTTTTTTTTTTTTTCAAAAAAGTTTATCAATTTCGGCAGTATTTTTCACTAATACATAGTTGATATTATAATGTGTAACTTAGGCTACTTTAAATCTTTCTCTTGTGAAAATAAAAAGAACTTAGATCTTATTCGGAAAGCATCATAAATTACATACACAGCATCTATTTAAAACAAATATTAATTTTAAATAACAACCTTGTTTAGAAAAAACAAGAGTTGGCTCGCAAAGTGGCCGAAACGGAGGAGCGACGGCGAGCCGAGGAGCAAGCGCGCCAGCAGCGCCTCGCCGACGAGCAGCGCAGAGCCGACGAACAACGCAGGAAGCAGCGCGAGGAGGCCGCCGCGTGAGTTAAACCTTCATGATTATTTTTACACATCTTAGGTGACAGACAAGCACACGGCCCACCTGATGGTAAGTGGTTACCATGGCCGATGGCTTGCAACACCAGGGGGTGAAGAGGGTTTTAGGAGAAATCGGAAGGGGGGTGGGTGAGGTTTTTTTCCATCCACTTGTCTTTCATCAGGGACCCCGGGTATACCCGAATATAACATAAATAACAAGGAACTCCCCAATTTATAACCCGGCCTGCACAGCTACCAGGAGGTTACTTTCAATAATTACGACCCTAGAACCTAGATTTGACCGGACAAATAACTCGCCCTTCTAACAACCCCGGATTCTTTGAGTGGGGCGTGAAAAGGCATCTATCTAGGCCGCCGTTTTAGAACTAATGATGTCAGGGATGGCATCCTGTATCTTCAGGACGTTACCCTAGCTTTCCAAGAGTCAATTGACAGGCTAACTGTAAAAAACCCTTTTTATTGTACGAAAATTCGTTGTTCGTCGTTCGGAGGGATTCGTAGCTGTCTGCGAAGAGACCAAAATCTCAAGTTGCCTTGTTTGCTGATGTTAAAATCACAATTCGCTAATATTCTTAAATATCCACAGTACCAAGAAGGAAGCGGCGATAATGGCTAAAGAAATTGAAAAGAGGCAAAAAGAATACAATGAGAAGCAGAAACTCAAGAGATTGGAAGAGAGAAGTGAGTATGAATCACATACATTTTAATACAGATGCGGGGCGTGAAAAAGCATTTGATGAGGCCGTTAAGCTGAGGGCTACCACTGTAGCACTATCGGTGTATGTAATGGTGACCCCTATTCCTGAGACATTACCTTTAGCTCACCATCAGGCGAGGTGAAGTCATATTGACGTGACCGATATAAAAAAAAGTTGCGTGAACTGAATACCACGCGGACATCAGTAAAGGTTAGTCACTGATATTAATAGGATAGTAGAAAGTAGTATTATATATATTAAACATGGTTTCCTTTCCCAGACCACACACCTAGCAAGGCGCCCGGCACCGCCTGGTACGGCTCAGCCCTAGAGCCTGCCTACATGGAAGACGGGTTCCAGTACCTCAACAGTGATGAAGATGAAGAGGAACCTCCAGAGAGACCCATACCAGAGTGGAGCACCTCCAAGGTAAGGTTTTATATGAAAGTTAATGAATTAGAAATTTTAGCAAGACTACTTTCTGTGTTTACCTTTCTCCGGGGGTAAACGTGGATCAAGGAGGTAGGACACGACGGTATCTCCCGTCCCAGAGCTCATTGTACCCCTCCTCCTCCCATCCCTTCCTAGCCTCCCCACCCCTTCCCAGCCCTCCCCCTTCCCTTCAGGGTAGGTAGCGCGTGTGTGACAACCTTAGTGTTGTACACGTTCATAGGCCACGGTGACCGCTTTCCATCAGGTGAGCCGTGTGCTTGTCTGCCACCTACTTAGTATAAAAAAAAATCCGTGGCTGAGAGAGCAGTCCGACTAGGGTAGTACCTCCTACAGAACACCGTTTCATAATAACCATCGTGTTGTGTTCCCGCCGGTAAGTAGAGTAGCCAGAGCTCACTGGAGGGATTCTATGCTGACAGCTGGGAGACCCAAGTCTCCTGCGTTGTCTGCTAAAAAAAAATAGTATAAATAAATTCAACAACCCAATATTTACATCCGCAGGCCCGCAAGCAGCAACTGTCCATCCAGACGCAGCTATCCTCGGCGCACGTGGACAAGTTCTTCAGCGTGCGCGTGCACACGCCGGACCTCCGCGACATCTTCCCCAACATCGACCGCTCGCGCCTCAAGCGCACCTCCTCCGCCGTCTGGCGAACTCCGCCCGCCCGCCTCGCCGCCGTCACCGAGTGATTGCACGGAGGACTTGTTGTGGGTAAGTGTGTGGTCAATGGCGACTGAACCCGCCTCAAGCTGAAGCACGTGCAAGGCTGAGATATCACCCTCATATGGTGCAAACAATTCCATTAAGAACCAAGCGGTTCGGTGCCTCTTTCCATTGCCGCACCATCAAAACCTGGAATTCTTTACCAGCTCACGTGTTTCCTTCCTCATACAGTCCCGGGTCCTTAGCGGGGCGTGAAAAAGCATTTGATGAGGCCGTCAAGCTGAGAGCCACCATTATGCCACTATCACTGTTTGCAATAGTGACTCCCACTTTAGAGGCTTTGCCTCAGCTTACCATCAGGCGAGGTGAAGTCATGTTGACGTGACCGAAATAAAAAAAAAAAGCTAAGTGACACTAGGGTACCAGCGGTTAATCTTGATGAAGTAGCCAGCGTCTTTATGTTACTTTATGGTGTGACAAGAATGGACCACCCTACAGAACAACACTACCTCCAAACTACAGAATATCACTACCTCTACACTACAGAATTATCACTACCTCCACACAACAGAATACCATTACATTCTTAATCGTTAATTTCTTTTCCAGGTAACAAAATGGCTGAATCAAAGTCGCGGGCGGCGCTTGTGTACATAGTGTATCTTTATTACAATCTATTATTTAATCAATATCGGTTTGCATCCGTTCAATCCGAGAACTTCTATATTATTATATAACAGTTGACATAGATATTACTATGTAACATAACAGTCGACATAGATAATGCTATGTAATATAACATTCGGCATAGATAATCCGGTATAACATGAAAATCGACACTGGCGATAAAATGCAATATGACAGTCGGCGTAGTTAAAGGCTATGTAACGTAACAGTCGAAGTAATGTTATGTAACATAATAGTCGAGATAGGTAATGCTGTATCTGTATAACATATTTGTCGACAAAGGCTGTTTAATGTAATGTAATTTCTATATAACATAAGAGTCGACATGGCAATCCTGGATAACATAAATAAAGGTGATTGGATGTAACATATCTGTTGGCATAGTTAATGCTCAGGGTCAGCTCTAGTTGCCCTAAAGAGTATAACATTACAGTCGACATAATGTAATAGTTATGAATAAAATAAATTAAATAAAGCATAGTTAAGAAGCTGTAAAAATGTCTGTTCCTATTTTCTCGATGTCATTCATTGGATGTTTAATATCCACCGAACCTCTGATAAATAAATTATTCAAAATAACATGCTATAATTTCATACCTTGTTATTTCATACAAGTTCGCACAGGAATTACCGTTCTGACTTTTAATGTAAAAACACTAATTTAGTCAAATACCAGAATCTATATAACATGCCAGTCACATTCTATATATAACATAACAGTCGACATGATTATGAAAGAGAAATTAAGCTCAGTTTCCGATAATATCAAAAATTAAGTTCTATAATATCGTTGAGATCAGCTGAAATTAATTTCAGGTTGACTTATTAACCTAAATACAGTACTTACTGTGCTAAAAGGTCCTCGAAAAGACTCCGAAATCTTAGATGGTTGAAAAAAGGGGTAAGCAAAGACTTCAAAAGGCATAAAACGAACCTTCCTCCCCTTCCCCGCTATACCCCAAACCGTGATCCAATTTTTGTTCTAAATAGCTTGGTCTAGTAACAGCTATTTACAGTGTATATAATATAAACCTTAGACACTCAATTATGTATGAATCCGATATACTTAATCTAAATTTATAACCAATGATTTGAGTTTCATATGATTTCCTTTTCCTAGCCTTTCTCCAACAGTGGGACAAAACTGGCTAAATAAAAAAAAATATGTTAAAAGGAGATGTTTCATTTTGGGCCCCCTAATTTTATTGTACACAATACAGAAATAAAGAGAAATAATACCGGTTATTGACAAAAATACATTATATTTATTCGCCTCCGAAATTCAAGGGCATAAATTAATAAAATATGAGTACCTACATTTTTATAGTTTTAGTCCGCCATGTTTGTTGTGTTGCAAGAAAGTGTTTATTTAGTTAGATTCCGCCCATAATACAAAGCAATATTATAAGAATTGAGTAGTGAAAAATAGAAACTACGTTGCCTAGCTAGTTTTCTAAGTAGTGTATTAATTATCGGGCCCAAGGTCCGTACATTTGTGAAACATCTCCTTTCATAAAACAGTAATAAAAAAAGTGTTCCAAAAGTATTATACATACAGGGTGGTGACTAATTCACTGCAGTATTGAACAAGTATTTATATATTAATATACAGCATGTTTCGAAGTTATACTTCTTTTAACGGTTAAGGAAAAAAAATGAAAACATATTATTTACAAACATAAGTCACGTCTTTTTCCCATATCGTAGTCAGAAACAATATTCTACACTTGCTACGAACCTGGCATACGCCTTTCGTTTCTTCTACTTTCATAATTTTGATCTCATATCTGCATTGAAAACTGGTAAAGTTTAATAATGAAGGGACGCTTTGATATAAAACAATCGAATTATTAAAATTAAGATAAGATTTTTTTTATTGCGCACCGGGCAAACAAAATTTGACATGCAATCGACACGACAGAAGATTACAAAATTCAAAAAAAAAACGCTGCATAATACATTTATGTGCAAATTATAATACTTGTTTTATGGCAAAATGCGAAGCAAAGAAGCCATTTAAAAAAAAAGTATGATTATAGTAGCCTTCCTAATCATTTTAAATTCACGTCAAAGAAGTATTAAGTTCTCACATGCGTACATAACGCCACACGATTGTGACGTCACATTGATGCAATATTGCCGATGATTAAATCTCCACCCTGTATATTCCAAGCAATTTTCTGATCCATTTGCAATGTTATATTGAGCTTACCCCGTACGAAAATAAGGTCGACAATACAACACAACGTAATATAGAGAAATAGTTATAATATATGAAGTTTTTAATAGTTGTTATGCAATTTTATATGTTAAGGCGTGTTTTGACGTTTGTATCTTATAATATAGTGAATACATTTTTTAAGTATTTTTCATTATTTTTTTTGCATTATTTTAAAATACGTATTTTCATTTTATTCTTATACTAGCTCTCCCCCACGGCTTCACCCGTGGCATACTTCACCCCCACATAACACCTACTTGTCCCAAAGATGCCCGTAACTTATCAGTTGTAAAATAATGTAAGTGTGGAAATTGGCCTAATTTGTTGACATTGGTGTCGATTCTGATGTGCAATTTCACTAAACTTAACTAAAATCACTAAATTTAAACTTCAATTTTATCCCGTTTTGCTCATTTCATAACTTTTTAATATAATTAAATATTACCACGGCCTGCAATTGATTATTATCGCCAATTTTGGAAACAAAAGAACGTTTGATTTGGCTTTAAATTCAACGTCACATTTAGAGATTTTAGTTAAGTTTAGTGAAAATGCACAACAGAATCGACACCATTATGATTACTGCTCTGCTCTCCTGGGTAGTAGCGTGATAATATGATATATAACCTTCCTCAATAAATATACTATTCAACACACGAAGATTTATTGAATTGGATCAGAAGTTTAAGATCTTAATCGCTACATTTTCCCCCAGATACTATGTCTTATTCTTCGAGCCAGTCATTGCGATCGACTTGCGGTCGAATTTCGATGTTTTCCGTTACTAGTGGGCCTTTGGAGACATGTCAGTATTCTGAGACACACCGGTGGGTCTGCTTAGTGGGTTATAGCCGACCCGGAAGTGACTGCCATCTGACCCCGGACCAACACAGTATAGACGGAGCCGTTATGAACAATAGCGACGAAAAAAAGTGAAGCCAAGTTTCGGCCAAGTCAACACACCGTCACACGATGTCACTAGCTCTTCGGCAGACTACCGAACCGAGCGTCGTGTGTCCCTCATCAGCTTACCGAAACGTCTTTATAATGTGGGCTTCAAAGTATAAAAATCTGTCTACTTTTTTATTGGTCTGAGCATCAGGGCCTCGATTCTGCTAAAAGCAAACCACTGTAATACCACTAAAACTCTAAAAATGCTATTTAATTGTAGACTACCGGTATACAGTTAAAGTCTAAAATCAAATGAAAAGAATTCATTAAACTTTTTCATTCGCTCTACAAAATATAATTTGACTTTAGACTTTAACCTGATAGCAATAAAGTCTACAATTAAATGGCATTTTTTAGTGTCACTGGTTTGTCTTTAGCAGAATCGAGGCCCTGGCCTCCACAACTCATTGCCGATATCGAAGTTCTGTAGATCGGACTTCGCTGTAATGAATATATCGGACACGTCAACATTACTTCACTTCGCCTATTGGCAAGGTAAAGTCTCAGGATCGGGGGTCACCACAACATACACCGATAGTGCTACAGTGGTGGCCCTCAGCTTGACGGCCTCATCAAATGATTTTTTTAACACATGCGCTGGTAAAGAATTCAAAGTCTTTATAGTGCGGCAAAGAAGAGCCACCGAACTAATTAGTTCTTGATGAAATTGCAGTGTGTGAGGGTTATACCTCAGTCTTGTACGTGTAGCCGTGTAGTTCTCTATAGGAGAGGGTGGGATTAATTGGAAGAGCTCATTATAACACCCGCCATGGTAGTTAAATAGGGCTTTTTTGAAGTAAAACAAAATACTTTCTAAACTGTAACTTTATTACCTAGCCACTACTGTCGTCCCATCATCACAAAATTAGTTGTACACGGAACTTGGAAGTCGGAGAAAGGTTCCATATCACAGTGGAAGGTGTTGAAGCCAGTGATGCGATATTTGCGTGAGTTTCCACCGAAACACGGAACACTTTGTCAGGAATGTCAGCATCTTACGTACATACTATTTGCAGTATTTATATTCAAACGGCACAATAAATAAATTTTGGCTGACGCGGGGAGAAACGTCAAAACATCTATCAATTTTGAATTTGGAAACATCTAGAGTTACATTTTCGTTCGGAAATACATGATTTTAATATATAATAAAAAAAAATATATCAGCGTAATGGTCTTTTACTCCAGAGCAGCGGCACCGGAGATAATTTCGATAAGTTCTCTGGTGATGACGGCTTGGCGGGTTCTGTTGAAAGTGAGAGTCAGTTTGCCAATCATCTCTCCGGCGTTCTTGGAGGCGTTGTCCATGGCCGTCATGCGGGAAGACTGTTCGGAGCAGGCGCCTTCCTTCAGCGCGTAGAACAGCATGGAGGCCAGGGAGAACTCCATGTAGGACTGAAGAACGTCGGCGTCCAGAGAATCGTAGGTCGCGAGTTTGGGAGCGGACTGTGGATGAAATAATTTTATTGTAAATAAAATATCCTTCATGTTTTTTATATTCAGTCCGTCAATTGACCCCGCTGGATGGTAAGAAGCAAGGGTAAAGTCCAGAGGGTACGGGCCGCCATTCCAGACACCATTCGTCCCAAAACGGCTTCCGGCCTGGTTTCCTTCGTGTTTTATAATCCTAGATATTTTTTTTAATATCGGTCACGTCAATATGACTTCACCTCGCCTGATGGTAAGCTAAAGGTAGTCTCTGGAATGGGAGTCACCATTGCAAACACCGATAGTGCCAAAAATGGTGGCCCTCACCTTGACGGCCTCATCAAATGCTTTTTCACGCCCCGCTTAAAGAACCCGGGACGGGCCGGGACTTTAGGAGGAAGGAAATATGTGTGAGAGTACCACTTAGATGTCAGACAAGCACACGGCCCACTTGACTGGAAGCGGTTATAGTGGCCTATGGACGTGTGCAACACCAGTGGCATCACACTCGCGCTGTGGACCCTAGAGGGGTCAGGGTGGGATGGATTGGGGAGGGGAGGGGTTGAGCGAGTTTCACCCCACTGACAGCACAGAATCCCTCCAGTGAGCTCTGGCTATCCTACTTACCGCCGGGAACAACACTGGTTATTATGGGGCGGAGGTACTACCCCCCAGTCGGACTGCTCATTCCGACGGGAGATTTCGTGTCCTACCTCCATGAATTCGTGTCCTCTATCATTGACGAGTCCCTCCGTAAAGGTGATGAATGTAGCCATCTTACCTCCACAGCCTTCTGGCTGAACATCGGCAAGTCCGCCTGCTGGTAAGAGACCACAGACTTGAACTTGTTGTAGATGATCTTGCCAGAGCCGAAGTCATAGCCCGAGGTCAAGATAGCACCGGCGATCTTGGCAGCATCCAGGAAAGTTGGGGGGCGACGACCAATCTGGTAGGGAGAAAAACAAGAACCAAACAAAATTAGATTTAAGCAAACTTAAAAGGTAAGGTGCCTAATAGACTAAGATCCCACTGCAAAATCATGCATGCATCGAATATTTGCTAAAAACCAAATTTTACGCATATTTATGATTAGGAGAACATATATTTACTAGGTTGCCTATCAAAATGTGGCCGCTAATATGTTTAATTCAATTATTGCTAATTCATTTATCGGAAAAAAAATTCTTCACATGGTTTTTAAATAAAATATCATCCACGTCACGGCAATACACATAAGGACTCTGAAAAATCACGGTTGTCGTTGCGCACTTCGCCGTACCTCTTCGTACCTGTTTACACCTGGTAATAATTGAATTAAACATATTAGCGGCCACATTTTGATAGGCAACCTAGTAAATATATGTTCTCCTAATCATAAATATGCGTAAAATTTGGTTTTTAGCAAATATTCGATGCATGCATGATTTTGCAGTGGGATCTCGTACTATACCTACAACTTATCATAAACAATGTACCATGAGACTGATCAGATCCTGCAGAAAAACTATGTGAACAGTTTTGCAGGACCAATAGATATAATAATGTAAAAGATGTATGATTAATAAATAAATAGGTTTTTGGCGCAAACGCTGAAAAAGACATGTTTTTTTTTTGTATAGTCGGTAGTCTCGCGAGTGCTCCATCATCGACCACATCGTCACTTACCATCAGGTGAGATAGTGGTCAAACGTAAACCTATCTTGAATAAGAAAACAAAATAAGATTATGGTTTTTCCACACCTTTTCCTACCCCAGCCCTTTCCCTTCAAGGTAGGCAGCACGTGGGTGACGCCCTTGGTGTTGCACACGTCCATAGGCCACGGCGACAGCTTCCCATCAGGTGGGCCGTGTGCTTGTTTGCCACCTACGTGGTATTAAAAAAATTAATGTGTTGTGAAGTTTTGTGGCAAGTTTACAGTTTATGTTAGCTTGCAATCGTGTTCTACGATGTATCACGCTTGCCTAGAAGGAACCAATTCACTCGTGACTTGAATATTCCCAGGTTATAGCTTTCCGGAAACACAGACTCGGGCAGGGAATTCCACTCCTTAGCTGTACGCATGATGAATGTATCCACAAAGCGTTTCGTTAGTTAGTATTCCACTCATACGCATACCATAAAGCGGTGTCGCGTCGGTGTTCGTCTGGTCGTTCGTTGGTGGAAAGGACTTGGAGGTATCAGGTTGTGCAATTCCAGAGCGCACTCCCCGAAATGTATCCGATAGAACACCGATTTTTAGACTGGCAACTGTTTTTTTTTATACTACGTAGGTGGCAGACAAGCACACGGCCCACCTGATGGAAAGCGGTCACCGTGGCCTATGAACGTGTGTAACACTAAAGTGTCACACACCCGCTGCCTACCCTGAAGGGAAAGGAGGAGAGCTGGGAAGCGGTGGGGAGGCTAGGAAGGGGAGGGGGAGGAGGGGTACAGTGAGCTCTGGCTACCCTACTTACCGGCGGGAACACAACACGATGGTTATTATGGCCGCGGTCTTATGTAGAGCGGAGGTACTTCCCCAGTCGGACAGCTCATTTCGGACGGGAGATACCGTCGTGTACTACCTCCTTGATAACTTATTATTACTTACTTCATTGGCAACACTGATGATGTGTTTGGAGTACAGACGCTGCAGGATAGCGCGGGACTTGTCACCCACGCAGATGACCTTGACATTCTCAGCTCCGGGCTCGTTCAGACGGTTACGGATCACCTTTGATACACCAGTGTGTACCGCACCGCAAAGACCTGATAAGGAAATCATTTTTCTACACTATTGTAAGGAAAGCCTCTGTGGCGTAGCGGTAGTGAACGCGGCCGCTGCATAGAAGGCGCGGGTTCGATCCCCGCTCACTGCAAATACTTGTATGCATGAATATGGGTATTTGCGTTGGTCTGGTCATGCCTCGGAGAGCTGTTAAGCCGTCGGTCCCGGTTGCCATACAAACATCTATGGCAGTCGTTACGGGTAGTTGGAGCCCTAAAAAGTCCAACAACAACGGTCTAGCTGCATTGCTTCAATATCGCCTAATGTCACCATTGGGTTGAGAAGGTCAGATGGCAGTCGCTTTTGGCAGTCGGTTTTGTTTTATGAACGATACTGAACACAAAAAAAAATATATTTTTGAATACTTGTCTGTTTGTTCGTAATGACTGCAAAAACTACTTAATACTAATTTTTTGTTCAAAATGCTGACCAATTTCAATTTCTTTATTTTTCAAAATAGTGCAACGTAATTACATCTTTTTGACGTCAAAAACTACTTAATACTAAGTTTACCACCAATGCATTTCTAAAGTGAATTTTTACACATTTTTGATCACAATCGGTGGAGTAGAACTGAAGGTAGAGTCAAAAACCGACGTCCACTTGGGAAGCACCAGTGGGGCGAACACGAATTTTCTTTCGAATCGAGTTCGTAACGTGTGCGATAGAAATTATATGAGACTAGCTGTTGCCCGCGGCTCAGCCCGCGTGGATGTCGGTTATGATTTTCCCGCTTTTCTGTTGAATTTTCTTTGCTATAAAACTCACGGAGCCCGAGACCTTTCCAACGAATGCAAAACCGTGGAAATCGGTTCGTGCGTTCTGGAGTTATAGCGTCAGGAAGAAAAACCCGACTTATTTTTATTATATGAGATTTGTACAGTTCCTTTTACGCACGATAGGGGCGCTGTACTTTCATACAATTTTTGTCGCACATGTTACGAACTCGATACGAAAGAAAATTCGTGCTCGCCCCACAGCATTCAAATAAAAAAAGAATCACGTTTAAAAATATAAGCTTACCTCTGTCAGAAGTCATGGCGATGTACAGTTGCTTGGGGTCCTCTTCAGGGGCAGCAACCTGGGAAGTAGATCAAACTTTAAGTACTATTTTCAGAAACTTTATACGTATACTATGTCACCTACAACCTAGACTCTGTGAATGACATACTAGCTAGGTGGTACAATTTGATGGCACAAATTTGCCTCAAATTGGGCCAGGTAGGTACCACTGTGCACTTTGCGAGAAACCCTCAAGCTTAAGCGTTAAGTTTTTTTTTTATATTAGACATGTCAACATGACTTTACCTCGGCTGATGGTAAGTTAAAGACCTTGGATACAATCAAGAACATTGCAAAGATGATGAAGCTGAGTTTGAACATTATAACATAAACTCACGCCTATATCCCCGAAGGGGTAGGCAGAGGTGCTAGCACCCACATTTCGCCAGTTTATGCTTAGGTCCCAATGTAATAGGTGGTGAGCCTCTTGCCATTAACCGGGCACTTATAAACCTGCGATAAAGACTGAGTTTGAAGGACCTTCCTTTATAATATGGACAAAGAGATTCACCATGCGGTTGCCGGGTACTTGGTTGCTACAGAGAGGAACTGGGACTTGCGACCCAGAAGTAGGTTTAGGATGGCCACTTCGTCGTCCACCATCCTTTCACCATTCAACCTACCTCAGCCCTGTCGTAGAACTGCACAGCACCTTCACCGTAGGGGCGGGCGGCTCTCAGATCACGCTCAGCGCGAGTGTACCTGTCAAATAGCAATGTAAGTGTCATGAATATAGTCTATAAAGAATAAACAATGACAAAATTGTAAATATTTTTTCACTATGAAGTTTTTTGGTGTATACGAAAATAAAGTAATGATTTAACATCAAAAAAGTACCTTACAGGTTAATTAATCATATACCAAGATATTGAATTATTATCACCATGTCGCCTACATTAGTATGTACATTATAATTTGTTATACTTTTCTGTTATTCATTTCCACATAGTTGATGGGTTCAATGCCTGGCTGGAAGTTTTATTTTTTCTACAATCTAATGATGCTGTTTTAGTTTACATGAAAATTCATCCAGATTTAATGATTTCAGATACCTATCTGAAATCATTAAATAAATTATGTCATAGTTTGGTTATCTTTCTAAATTCAAATTTAATTCATTTAATTATTGTTTGTCACAGGTAGATAGAAGATGTTGTCGATTACATAAAAGTATCACCGTAACATGTCTGATAAGACGTACAATAGTATTATCATAATTATATGAACCACATCACACTAGGTACAATTATCATTATATCAACCCAAAATATAAAAAATAAAAAAATTAAAAATTAATAATCAAATAATAATAGTAAAAATAACAAATGAATCTATAGGTGAATGTCAACATTGTTTCTAGTCAAAATAATAAATAATAATGTCACAGATGTAGTCAAATTAAATAATATTATAAAAAAATAAAATGTCTGTATAATATATTATGTCAAGATAGATAAAGTATGTCAAGGTAAATACAATATGTCAATCATCCACAAATTCACAAATAAAAACAAATTAAAAAAACAAAAATAAAAAATAAAATAAAAAAACAAATGAAAATAAATGTTGATTTAGAGATTACAAATTTATTCTGTTCATATGTGACTATTGAAAGCTTAATTTACTCTTCATTACTTTTTTTTCGCAGGTTTATAAGTGCCCGGCCCGGTTAATGTCAATAGGCTCGCCACCTATTACATTGAGACCTAAACATAAACTGGCGAAATGTGGGTGCTAGCACCTCTGCCTACCCCTTTGGGGATATAGGCGTGAGTTTATGTTATGTATAAATGTTATGTTTATTACTATAGGCATCCTCAATAGATCTTGATGTTCATAAGTGTTAATATTTTATTTAGATTTTTAATCTTTATAGTTATATATATACAAGTTATATATATAACTATATATATAGTTATATATATATAACTATATATATAGTTATATATATTAAAGAGGTTTAAAGATGGGCTCCTCAACCCCGCGAAAGGGGGCCCTGTGCCCTCTGCTAGTCAGAGGGATACGTGGCGAGCCTTGGAGTAGCCCTCTAGAGGGCCACTCCCACCCTGCCGGATTGCCCGCAGGCAGCAGCGTGAAGTTTGTTTTTTATTGTATGTACTTTTCCGGAATAAAAAGTACCCAGTGTGGTGCCCAGGATATTAAAGAATAATTATACCAATTTATCGTAATCGAAACGGTAGTTTTTGCGTGATGCCTGAACAAACAGACAGACAGACAGACAAAAAAATTATAATCACATTTTTGGGTTTGGTGTCGGTCTAGTAACACCCTCTGCCGTTTATTTTTTTGATATTTTCAATGTACAGAATTTTCACTTCTACAGATTTATCATAAGTAAATAATATAGACTGACATTAGCGTAAGACTACCAAGTCTTACGCTAATGTCAGTCAACCGCGCGCTTAGATTTGTCGATTAGAATCCCATGTTTTTCTGTCATTTTGACGGTTTGGTACGATTGTAGATAGACTCTATCACGGTTAAGACGTGGTTAAGATGGCCAAAAATTTTCAAATATCACAGTCTGTCCGTCCAGTCTTACGCAAATGTCAGTTAAATGCGCGCGCATAACAATTATAGTTTTATTTCACAGCCGTATCGAGGCTCGATACGGTTACGATGACAATTTACAATAGACGTTTGTACCATTCCGTGACTTAATCGTAATTTTCGCGTGATTAGCGCAACCAATGGCAAATAGAATAAGGCCCCAGTTAGTTATAGTTATGCCTGCTGAGGCTGACATGTATAATTAAAATTCGAACGTAAGTGTTTTGTTTTATTAAGTTTTCATTACTACTTTTCAGATTGACACTGACACTGATGCCAATATTCCTAATTCAAAAATTAAGTTTTTTATTATCTAGGTACTTTACAGGCAAGAACACTCACTTTGCAGCCGACACCATCTTCATGGATTGGGTGATTTTCTGAATATTCTTTACAGATTTCAGGCGCATGGAAATGGCTTTCAGAGTAGCCATGTTCCTGTTCTGCTGGTGGTTGACCACCGCTACCACCTGGGTGCCAACACCCGGCGCTACACGACCCAACATTTTTCTAGCCCTGCAAGATAAAACACAAAATCATATGATTGAAATGCAGGTTATGTCCTTAGATCCAAGTTATGTAAGAGCAGTACACTGGCCGACATTGAAGCACTATTTTATCTGATTACTGCTGTTGTTGAACTGATAGCGATGTAATAGTTTACATTATATGCATTTTATACTAGTAACGAAGTAATTACTAACTTTTATGGGCGTTACTTTGGTCTAAATTCACCAGCCGACGAAAAATGTCGCTGGCTGAAACGTTTCGTATTGGATGACAGAAAAAAATCGTCCGAACACTGCGATACGTATGTGAGCTCAGAAATCGGAACGCAACCTTATGATAAGATTTGATCAAAAATAATTTTATTATAATATTTATTGTTGATGATAATAAAGTTGATGATTAATATTACAAATTACATACGAAACGATCATCAGTAAATTAATGTGCTTTAAATAAATAAAAATAAAAACCTTAGTATTTTGTTATACATTTCACTCAAGCTTCTTTGTCATGCTCAAGCGCAAGGCGAATCAAGCAAGTAGTTCAATAAGATACTATTCATTAAATTATTATGTGCCAAATAGTTTTATCTTTTAATTTTTTTACTTTAGCGCCTTTATGATGGTAACATAGGGAATTAAAGTAATAGAAACAACCGCAACTTATATAGAAAAAGTGAAAAACAAAAACGAAACGTACTGATAACTGACACTGACAGCCAATGGACCATACGCCAAATGCATAATCCGACTAAATTGAGACGCTTTTTTTTACATACAGAATTCAATAAGACTTATACCAATACAAACATACTGCATTATCTTAATTTTTATTTTCCTTGTAGTAAACCTGCATTTGTTTTTATTACAATTAATTCAATTTAATACTAGTGAAAATGCCAGAACCGGATAAAACTCAACCACCAGTTAAGCCCGAAAACATGCCAGAGGAGCCTACGCGAGAAATCAGTCAAATAGACCATATAAATAAGAAATTATTAACTTCATTGTTCAAAAGGATGGATGAAGGCGGTGACTCAACTTTATCAAAAATGCTTGAAGATGACAACAAAATAGAAGATCAGGAATGGGACGATTAGTTACTGTGATGTTAGTGTTAAGATTATGTTAAATATTCCACTTCAATTAAATAAACCGATTTATAAAGTCTTGTTCTTTCATTATTTACCTATGTTCTACTAGCTGTCGTCCGCGGCTTCGCTCACGTGAAATTTTGTTCCCGCTACCGTGACCCACGGCAATGAAATCCCGGGATCCCCGGGACAAAAAGTAGCCTGTCGTTAAAGATTTAATTGGACAGGTTGCCTAATTTGCCTATGATAAGGTAATGTAGGTACCCTATGGCAAATAAATTGAAGGATTGAACCTCAACCCTGAATAGTAGCTGTTACATGGCAGATTAGGTTAGTCTTAATGGGGCCATCATCATCTAGCATTGTTCCTACTTGCGTCAGAGGTCTCCCTTCGCAGACTCCTTCCTTTTATCCGACTTCAAAAAAGGAGAAGGTTGTTCATTCCACTGTATTTTTTTTTGTTTGCTACATCAGAAATTTTGACTGGGTGAACCAATTTTAATTATTCTTTTTTTAGCTGACGCTTCTCGTGTCGTCTGTTGAAGTCAGTTTTTTTAAGAATAATGTTTTGGTTTTTGTGGTAGCAACTACTGACCGACTTCCCAACCCTGATAGGAAGGCCTGAGTCAGCCTCATCCATCAATCAGCAAATGTATCGGCTTACAGAGTTAGCCTGATTTGGCGGAACCCCATACACCACTAACCACCATTCGGCCATTACTAGGTACACACTATTCTGGGAGAAAAAAGTGTCCCACGGGTCCCACCTCCTATTAAATCTTATCAGCCCTGCATGGCTACAGTTTTTTTTAAAAGATTAATTGAAACCGAAATTTTATCATCCAGCTAAGCTAGGGCTTGTATTAGGGGGTTATCTGATAGGAGCAGGAGTAGGTTTACATCATCAGCTCAGACTGTCATCAGTAGTATATAAATGGCCAGGTTTGGAACCCGGGACCTCGTACTTGTTGACTCCTTAATCACTGTGCTACCGATGTAGATATCCTTTATTGCCCGTGGTTCACCCGCATTGTCCACCTAGGTGGTCCATGGGTAAAAAATATTTCCCGTGGTCCACTGGAATATCCATATTATTCCATCATTGTATAACGAAAGGATAACATTGATAGTGAGACATGGTGAGAAATAAACGTTTATCATTATTATTATATTAAGCATACAAGTAATTGTTGAAAGTTTACGTAACTAAAACACATTGAAATATAAAATTAAACTATTTGAATATCATTTTACAATATAAAAAAGATATTTAACTAAAGTACGATATTTCACATCATAAATAAAAAGCTTTAATTGCGATTCAATATTCATATTGTAAATCTGTATTTTAACCAAATATGTTTTCCGTTACCATATCAGCGGAGTTTCAAATATACATGAATATAATGAGTGTACCACGGGAAATAATAATTACCCGTGGTTCACCTGGGTGAACCACGGGAAAAAAATATTGCCTGTAATCCACCTAGGTGAACCACGGGAAAAAAATATTGCCTGTAGTCCACCTAGGTGGACAATGCGGGTGAACCACGGGCAATAAAGGGTAGATATGACTCAATACCAGTAGCAAGGTTTGCATATGAATTTTTTAATTTTTGTGACTGAATGGCTGATGCTAATTTTGTGGTGATTATTCTTGATAATGGCTTACATGTGTTGCAATAATTGTTAGTTATGACGCGTCTAAATTAAGCCAATTTTCACCTTAAAGCATCCAGCACACAATGATCCATATTGGCCCATGGCACGCTCTCGTCATTATGTACAGGGGTCAATGGTGTACAGGAGTAATGGTGTACATGAGTCAATGGTGTACAGGAGTCAATAGTCTACAGGAGTAATGGTGTACAGGGGTCAATGGTGTACAGTAAGCTTCAGAGAAAACGAACCCCCCTTGATAATGATATCTAATATTTTACTCTTCTTTTTAATCTCATAAAAATTCAAAACACATAGAACAACATATAAAATAAAAAGTAAAATTAAATACAAAGAGTATTGAGAACCCAGCTGGCCAGCCTTAAATGAGTCGCTTACACAGATATCATTATCAAGGGGGGTTCGTTTTCTCTGAAGCTTACTGTACAGGAGGTCAATGGTGTATAGGTCAATGGTGTACAGGAGATCAATGTGTACAGGAGTCAATGGTGTACAGGATTCAATGGTGTACAAGAGTCAATGGTGTACAGGAGTCAATGGTGTACAGGATTCAATGGTGTACAGGAGGTCAATGGTGTACAGGAGTCAATGGTGCACAGGTGTCAGTCACCTGCCCCCCTATTCCTCAGCCAGATAGACTGAGATCCAGACAAAGGCAGCTGTCCCTTAGCTTACTGGAGGCGAAAGGTAAAGGATTACAAAGTGGGCCAAACATTTAATGTAGTCAACAGGTAAAATAAAACAACAAAAAACAGTAACTTGAATAATATTTTATTATGTACTACACACATGTATTCAATGAGGAATGTTCTTATTTACATAGCTTTGCAGTGCTGTTAACTACGTTTATATTATACAATGTCGCGCCCAAACACCTACGCAACATAATACTGAACTCAAATATAGGGTCGATTTTTTAAACGTATTAACAAAGACATCAAGCCTAAGCTTATATCATGATTATTGCAACAATTTATTTTTTATTCATATATATATATTTTCTCATCAATTCAAAATGGCATCTTACTCATAAATAACGTAATAATATAAATTACACAAACATCTATATCAACAATCTGTTGCAAACGCAAAATAATTGATTTGAAAATTGTCACAAAAAAAAGAAATTCAAAAATCTGTACACATACAAAAATATGTTTTTTTTTTAAAGGATTGATTAGTTAATGGATAGATATTGTCTATTAAATAAAATAATTGTACGATGAACTTCATGCTATTACCTGTGACCAATTAAATATGTTGGCCGAACGCTCAGGATTAATTACCTGGTAACATTACCTGAAAATTGATATAAAAAAAATATATATTAAAAATACAATACGAAAACTGCAAAAAACACAGAATTTTTTTTTTTTACTTTTTCATCTATGATCATAGCAATATTGCCACCTGGACTAGGGTGTTACATGATATAATAAGTATGCATAATAAAAAAAATCTCAGTATGTTTGTCTGTATTACAGAACTCGTATAAGCTAGTTACGCTATGCTTAATTTCTACAGCGCTACAGCTCAGAGTAGTTCCCAATTGCATTCAAGGCCTTCATCTCGAAGCCCAGGGTCCCCTTGTGCGAGTGACTGCTGTCTGACCTCTCAACCCTAAGGCAAGTTTGCACCAGAGCCTCATCTGTCAATCGGGTGTACTAGCTTGCAGGAAAAATTGGTTTTTGGCCAGACTATCCACCATAGAGCCAAGCCCATCATAGAATATTAATTCTTCCCTTTTTTTTCCTTCAATTTTAGTCGACATCTACGAACATGCGACTTAACTTAATACGCACCAACAAGGCGGTGTCTTAATTTGACAGGTTTTAACTTAAATAAAATCATCTGTCCTTTTTTATCTGATAATGAAAAAAAACATGCAATTAGAAAATTTTAGAGAATTTTAAGTTTAGAGATGTAACAACAGAATAAGCAATATTACCTTAAGTAATAATAAAGAAATAAATTATTTACATCAAAAGGAGTATGTACAAAAAAAAAAGTTTAGGTGTCGAAAAATTGATACCATCGATGTCGACTGGTAATTAATAAATGAATTGAAACATTTACCTAATAAACTGGATGCACTTTGCTCGTGTCAGGTTAGCCCGACTTCTCGATCATGTCGATATTGATCTTGTAGAACACGTAAGGATAGTACTCTGACGAACCGAAACCGAGACCAGCCATCTCTGCGTTCTGTCAATATAAACATTTTAAAATTAAGGATTTTGGTTAAGTTTTAACCAAATAGGTTAGCTAGCAAATTCAACCGGCGCTTAATGAAAGGATGTTTCATTGGTCATCAGATTCTGACCAATATACTGTTTCAAGTTTTAGTTTATTCTGGAAAAAAAAACATTGCAGGTGAAAATATACAGGGTTATTTGTAATTAACTAGCATCCTCGCAGGGGTAGATAGCTGACATCATAACTAACAATGTTTGTTCTACGACTTTTTATAATTCGTTAAATATTACTTTCATACAAAATAAATCAACTATTAGTTCAATTGTTGTAAATACGCTGATTTCACTTTTCAAATACACTGCATTAAAAATTAAAAGTGAATCATTATAATCTATACCTACCTACCGATGTTTGTTTTATGAATGAAACATAGGCTTAATAGTGTCGCGTTCTTACAATAAAAACTTGAGAACTCATTATTGAGTAATGTGTTCAGTTTTACCTACCTACCTACCCCTGGGAGGATGCCAGTTAATTAAAAATAACCCTGTATACAATCAAAGAAGTCGAAATTTACAACATTTTATGCATTATGCATTAATAAATGCAAAATTCTCTTGCACTCCATGGACTTATCACTCTGTAACACATTTTGTATGGAGCATTATTGTGCGATCCCAGAAATTGACACAGGAGACAAAAGTGGCGCAGGTCGAGGTGCCCTTGTAGCAACACCACAGACGCTGGAGGGAGGGTTAAGTGAGTAGCGGAGTGGCCCTACCCTTACAGCGTCACTACAGACCCTAGACGGGGGGATGGGGGGGGGGGGGGGGGGTTACTCACGTCCTGCGCGCTGGAGGTGTGGTTATGCGCGGAGTGGTCGAGATGCGCGTAGAGCGCTTGCAGCACGTCGCGCAGTTTCTTGCCTCCCTTGCGCGCCGGGACCATCACCACGGCCTGGAAGTTCACCGGGAGGCCGTATCTGGAACAAATACCCTCATATATCCTACACCTTCCACTGTGTCTCCTTCGTACCTTGAAGGGCACGTTAAGCCGCTGATTGCCATACAAACCACGAACGCCTGTGCCATTTAAAACTCTGGTGCAAGCTTTCAAAGACAAAGTCAAAAATCATTTATTCTATTTCTAATAAACCATTTTAAGCGGCACTCACAAAACGTCAAAATCAAAGTTATTTAAAACTAGAAGCAAATGGCCCTTTATTTCTTCTTAAGATCTGGGTGAGACACACAGTAAGACTTCTGTACCTCGGAGAGCACGTTAAGCCGTAAAATTATGGCACGGATTTTGATGTGTTTTTTTTTTATTAGAAAATTTTTGGTCAGATTACCTTAGCACCGACTCAACGAATACACGGAGAGCCTTAACGTGGATCCAGGCGCAGAAGCACTCCGAGAAGTTCACCTTCAACCATCGCACCAAAGGACCCTGGGGACATAAGACATTCGATATATCACTACACAGTACAAAAGAAATTTTCTTCAGCGGTCTCTAATATCCCTCCAGTACACAATGACCTCTTCTCAAAACATCCACTTCCCAAAATGACCACATTTTTTATTATCTACTTCTCAAAATAACTTCATCCAGAATTGTCATAACGCCTTTCAAAAGACAATAGGGTCACAGTAAATATTTTGCTATTTTTTTATACATACAATAGTTATAAAAAAACGGCAAAATATTTATACTGTGCTAATTGAAATTTAAAAACAAAAATTATAATTTAGATAGATGGCGATAGTTGTATGTAGCGTTTCCCCTTTTCCCTTTGATAAAAAAATAAAAATAAAATATACATTTGGTAGATGGCACCAGTTGTATCTTAGTAACCTAGATGGCAGCACTTGTATATAAAATTAGTAATTTTTTCATAATTTTGATTTCTTAATATAAAATACACTTACGAATTGCTTCTTCTTATCAGTGACAAGTTTGGTGATCTCGTTCTTGCCGGCGGCGAGATCAGCCTCGTTGTACGAGAACTCGCGGACTACGAACTTGCGTTCACGAGCGTGATGCTTGAATTCGTCTGCCACCTGAAATTATATAACATTTAGAGCAATCACTTCCTTATTTACTTTTGCTAATCATGCGTTTATTAAACTTTGCACTAAGTACTTGTAATACTTAGTTACAATAAATATCAAACCGAGCAGTATAAATGGGGTCCATTCGTATTTAAATTTTTTTTTATTTTTTTTTCATTATCTACTTAACTATTAATAGTCGTGATATGGTAAAGATGTGTACTAGGGCTCAATTTAAATTCCCGCGAAATTAATAGGATGTGAATTTCCAAAGAAATTTTACACAGAATAATGAACTTTATACCAATCACTCTATGATCAATTTAATTCAACAAGCAGCACCGACAGTGGTTAGGAGACGTGGCTCATATTTAATTTATTTTTTATAGAGTTGACTTTAAAGTTCATTATGCTATGCATAATTTCGTTCGTTGTCATTTCCTGCCGTGGTGTTGTAAACTGAGCGTATGGGAGGTTGTTTTGTAATGGGAGGTACAAACCTTCTTGAATAGAGTGACAGTGAAGAGTCCGTAATCGTTATCCTGGTAGATGAGCTGCGTGGAGCGCGGTACGATCATGCCGGTGATCTTCTCGTAGTTTGCGTTCCAATCGTTGAACATTGACCTGGGGAAATACTCATTCGTTATAACACAATATACAGGTTTTAACTTACAGCATAGGATGTTAAGAAAACAATATGTGAAACAGTGATTTTCTGAACCCGTGACCAGTCCCTTACAGGGGGAATGCTCTGACCAACTGAGCTACTTGGACCCATGCTATATGCTCGAATTTTTCCGATATCTTCTACGGCTTAGGGCGCCGGTGGAGCCATCTACCGTAATTCGTTCGAACTATTTTGGGAATAGTTAGCATGCATTGGTTAAAAATTTCATTTAATATGTAAACAGTGTTTGAAAATTTGGGCAGGGGAGAGAAATGCAAAAGCAAAGCTGATTTGTAGCGGTCACCGTGGTCTATCGACGTGTGCAACATCAGGGGCGTCACAGTCGCGCTGCCGACCCTGGAGGTGATAGGGTAGGGGTAGGTGGGGATTGGGAGGGTAGTGAGTGAGCTCTGGCTCACTTACCGCCGTAAAAGGCAAGTACTCACTTAGGCACGATCACAAGCAGTGTGGTGAGGTATTCGCTGTCGAGAATGAAGTGCTCTTTCTTCACCAGATCCGCCAGGTTGCGGGTCAGCAGACTGCCACTGGAATACAAACAAACGTACATCTTTATTATCATAGCCAGTTATTAAGTACATACGAAAGACAGACGGATAAAAATTTCAAAGTATTTTTTTTTTGCAATAAAAATGCTCTGTAACTACTGAGTTAGAAAGTTTGAAAATATGTGATCATGAATTTTTTTGCGTTTTTTGGGTTCCAAATCTGTACAATCATCCAGCAACTTTAGCAGCTGACTGTACGTTTATCATAAATTGGTACTTACGTCTGTTTCTTCTCCAAGTTCTGTAAATTGCCCTTGAGTGCGTTGTAGGCGTTAGACTTCACTTTCAAATCGGCATCAATCTGTCCCACCTAGACACAAAACATTTTAAGTTTAATCTTGTGTCCCTACGTCACGCGTCGTCTTGTGTACATACGCTGAATTTTGCTAAAGTGCAGGTAATATTTATTTTTGTTGGTAATAGGTCCACATTTGAGCACAATCTCACCTGTTGGTAAGTGATGATGTGGTCGACGGTGGAGCACGCTTGCCTAGAATTAACCTGTTCACTCTAGAATTGAAGATTCCCAGGTTATAGTTTTCCGGAAACAGACTCGGGCAGAGCATTCTACTCTTTAGCAGTATGCATAGTTAACGTACTGATTAATGAGCTGCATTTAAGGTATGCGGGTTCGAATCGTATGCAATATAAAACTGAAGTGCATGCTTAATTGGAAAATTTGAAACTTGGTTAACAATATTTCTGTATTTCGATACATCCTGCAAGCGCACGCTAAAATAGAAAATCTATAATTATATCGAACTGCTCACCTGTTTACTAATAATATCGGCGATGTTGCGCAGACTCTGCTTGATGGGGTATTTCGCCATGTCCCATTGGAAACGAGTTAGGTAAGACGGCAGGTCGCCTGCAACATAAGCGCTAATATTAAAAAATCTGTAAAAACTTCTATTTAAAAAAAAAAACGATTATTTTGTGGGCACTTTTTTGCAAGTTAATTTTTTTCCTCTAAATAATATCAAGTGTCATTTTTTTTTTGTGAGACTTTTAATTAACTTTTTTTATTTTTATTTTTAACACACAATAGGCATTAGAAACAAAAAACGGGCCTTAATATAGAGTACATTTAACAAATGATTATTACACTAAAAAGTTTCAAAGTGCTTAACATAAAAACAAAACAAACGAAATGTAAGCATTGATTTATTAAAAAAATCAAGTCTAGCTTATGTGCTTATTGGTAAACGGAGACTAGAATACATTCATAGCATGGGTTCATCAGGTCACATGCACTTTCAATCATGCACACAGTTACATGCTACAAAAAACCCGTATTTAAAAATATAATTTATATAAATATTTATATAAACGAAATAAAATTATAAATAGAAATTATAATATTTTTTTATACTACACCTGAAAATCATTTTTAAATACGAGTTTAAGTAATGAAAAGAACTACATTATAATATTATTTCACTTCTAGAAAACTTAGACATGCTCTAAACATGCAGATTTATACAGAACAAATTAAATACATTTTATAAGGATTAATAGTTTTTATTGTTATAATGTAATTCTGTTATAAATATAAATCACATCAATCTATAATACAAATACAGAACTAAGAACAAAAACAATATAAAGACCTTTTAATTCTGCAATTCATATTTATAATAATTTTAATTAGTATCTCATTAATAATAGTTTTATGCACAGTGTGCAATATAATTTTGATAACGGACAAAAAAATATTTTTTTAATATTTTTAATGCAGTATGATTTTAATCAAGTCCAATAAAACACTAATAACTATAAGAGGGATACGACCATTGCAAAAATAGAAGTAAATCGAAAATTTGACAAATATTAGATAAGTCAAAATATAACATTTTTCGAGTAAATTGCAACGATTGCATTGTTATAATGACATAAATAGATGCAAGTTATGAAATATATTTTGATGAAATAATTACAGTGTTTTTATATTTGATACATTTTCAATTTTATAACTATCATAGGCAGTCAGGCAGAGATCCGAGCTAAATATATCATTCTATTGTTTCCACTACACGATTACACATCGCATACTGGATGAAAAGGATTATGATGGTGAGAATACAAATTATTGAAATTAAAGTATTCGTTTACTCGGTCATGGAATATATATCGGAAACTATTTCTCTTGAATGTGGCTTGGAGAAATAATCAAATAATATTACTTCCTGTGCTTTCAAATCGTTTGACCGCGTCCTATTTCGCGTTCATGCGTCTATAATCAAGGTTATGGCCGTGATTTGTAATAAATTTCTATTAATAACCCCTAAAATAACTCCTGATGGTTTCTATAAGTCATTTCTCGTAGACAGCCAACGTAATTATTAAAAGCTCAAAATTTATTGTAATCGCTTTGTTACAATATTATTGATTTTTGTACTACTGTTACTAGATCAAAAGCTTTAGTAGTTTTAATTGGTAAACGTAAATACATATATAGTAAATATAAAAAATACAACATCGATTATATTAATAAACTAAACATCTAAGCAAAATAAAAATAACTTATAAAGCTATTAAACACATTCAATTGTGTATAAAGCTTCTACTGGGCAATTTGTGAAATGTTCTACTTTTCAATAGTGAATAACGCAAAATGCCCGGTTGTTATGTACACTACACATTTGACACATCACTCGTAAATGTCAAAACGCTTACACTTGCATTGCAGTGTGACACGCACATTTGTGTGATTCCATATTCATAGCCTAGCTACACATTCGTAGCGTCACCCTAAACTTTGATTGAAAACGCATATTTCATTAGAAACGAAAGAAATATAAGTTTAATAAAATTCAGGATGGCGCTCGCGAAAGAGAACACGGCCAGCGCCATCTGCTGTTTTTTTAAAGAATTTTCAAACACTATAAACAGAGTAAGAAATAGAGTGAAAGGAAGATATAACAATCACTGCCATCACACCTAATGGTTCGCGTTGCAGTTAGCGCTGTACCTGAACGAAGTTTTATGTTCTAAAACTTCGTTGCATATTAAGAATTTGCAGGGCCTACCGGGAAAATTTTGAATAGAACTTGACTCGTTATATTGAACAAAAATACTCCCAAAGCTTCAAGTTCCGTTCAAAACTGGGATTTACTGCTTAGGCGAGGGTTACGTCTCCTAAACCTTGTGTGAGAACATGGTGATGGCGTTCCTCTTCCTCGTCATCGTCCCACCGCGGCGAGCTGCGCCCGCTTGACGGTTGCGACGCCTCGTATTCAGAGTGTTCCCGATGCTCGCAAGGCCAACAGCCGTGGTGCTCAGAGAACGCCGAGTCACACACGGGAGAAGTAGGCGTGGGAGGCGGCTCGCCTCCGCCCGGGTCCGCATATGATTCAATGCCTAAAGTCGCCACAGTTGGATCTCGTCAAACCTTGCATCAAATCCCCCTAGTTAACGTCTACTGTGACGAATATAACTTCTTATTACTGATGTACTTCGAATTTCGAACACCATTTATTGTATGTCTGTTCGGTTTTATGGCGGTTGTAAATATATTTGAATATATTACATTTTGTTTCTGAATAAATCTGAATCAATATAAATATCGTACTAACGCCTCGATGAAACAGGGATAAAATAATATAGGATTTTAGTAGGTATGGAGTAGGAGCAAAAGAAAATATTTTTATAAAGAAAAAAATATAAATAAAATAAGTAATAATAATAAATTAAGAAGCGCAAAGCATAGAAATTTCTTAAAGCCTGATTTAGCTAAGCTATGAATGTCTTGTGAGGCAGTGATTGCTATTATCTATGGTATGAGGACATTGTATTAAA
Organism: Lithosia quadra; assembly: GCA_963576445.1. Classification (NCBI taxonomy): domain Eukaryota; kingdom Metazoa; phylum Arthropoda; class Insecta; order Lepidoptera; family Erebidae; genus Lithosia; species Lithosia quadra. Next base: position 8,640,620 of record OY754899.1, on the reverse strand, counting down.
TACAAGAAAATTTTACACATTACAACATATTTGTGCGACAAAATACAACATTCTAACATTTTTTTTTACAAGTATTAAGCATAACAGGGCTTAATTCAAGCTAATGAAGGTATGCAATGGATACGATTAGTCATTTGCATTCAGTGATAATAATTCAAGTCTTTAATAAATAAAACGTGTAACTACGTAAACTGCTGCTATAATTGTGCTTTTACAAAGAAATTAAACTGATGCCCATATAAACTCAAAGGGCCATAGAAGCATCGACCGCAATTTGTAATTGGAATCTCACAAGCTACCAATTATTTTGACTTTATATTATACTGTGATTGCTTTTCTAAAAACGAGTCAAAATAAAGTCATATAATGGTCATAATAAGACACTATAATTATACGTGGATAGTATTGTTAAAGTTCAAGAAGGTATATTTTTGTTTTAATTAGGGTTTTTTGTTTCAATAAAGATATGCCGCCCCACTATGCTTTTAAAGTGTAGAACCAACCTATTGCTAGGTGATTTTATTATGTGGATTCACTGTTAAACAACCGTAGTTAACGATACTTATAGTTTTTTAGTCGCCTCATATTTTGGTGTCCTAAAAATGTTATAAAAGTGTATTTTCCTGACATAATTTTGGCATTATATCCATCACATATCGTCTTAACAGTTCTTATTTCATAATATATTATCAATCTAAGTCACACTTTCGCTGTCGTTGAGATAAAGTGATTTTATCTTGATTCCGTTGGCCGACACTGAAAATGTGATTTAAGTATTGATCTATATTTAAACCAAGTTTTCGATATTAAATGGCTTCATAGCGAAAGAATGACCAGAGAAAAAAACTTATTAGTCAGTAGTCATTTTGTATGTTTTCGCATATTAACTAATTTTAACTAAACGAGTCCCACACAACATTTATGTGATTAATAGATATACTCGTAGGGACACATCACACATAAATCAGTCAAAAATCCTTCCCAGAAATTGAAAAAATGGTTGCCGCAAATTAATGAAAAACAAAATAATGCTACGTAAAGTTAAAACGGCAGTGGAGTAGTCTTCTTTAAAGTATCAATTATCTACCTAAGGAATTATAGTACTAGCGTCATTTATAGCCATTGAATATTGAAATAGACAAAACCACAAGACACTGTTCACTTAACACAATAACACCTTATTACTATCTAAACAATTATATTTATAAATATACATTAAAACCTTAAATAATAAATATTCGGTCAGTAATGAAAGTCTCACTACGGACTGTATAATATATAAAGCTCGTAGTATCGAAATAAAATTTAATACAAAAAATATATATAACTTATATTATTAACAAATATATAATATACGTTACGCTTTTCTATGTATATATTATATATATTTAACATAAAATATTATAAGCGTATATATTTTATTCAAAGCTCATCACTAGACTGTATACGTGTCTTGAATTCAGTACAGTAAAAAAATTTAGTACAATATGTTTCTAAATAAAATTAAGTTTTTGATTTTTTTTTTACGGAATCCAATAAAGTATTTTGTTATTAAATATTACTATTAGGTACTGTACTAAATAAAACACAAAATAAGCAAAATTTACAAACACTACTAAAAAGTTACTCACTTCCGCAAACTTTTTTCCATTTTTCAGACACTGAAATGCAATCCGAAAACACTAACATTCTCAATTTAAAAATCTATTTTTAAAAGAAAACACTATAGTGTATAAATTAAATGAAAAATAATATAAAAAGCGATCCGAAACTACGATCATATTGTGGAATAATATATATAATGCTTATATATTTAAAAAAACTAGTGCGCGTCTATTTGGAATACAATAAAATATTATAAATATGTATTTAGTAATTTCAATAAAATTGCCAAAAATATCCTGATTTATAATTTTTGTTTGCTCTTAAATATACTAAAAAGAACTTTACCTTTTTCTGCACTTATCCAATTTGCCTAATCTCCAATTTTCGCCTATGTCTTGCCGCAATGAGAAATTTAAGTGAATTTTCGGATGTCCTCAACATATTATCCAAACAAATAATTATGCAACATAAATACTGTTTTCTATTTGTACATTCAATGGACTAACATATCACACAGGTGCAGAGTGCAGTGAGGTTTGAAAACGTACCTTCAAACTAAAATATATATATACAAACACTGTCCACTAAACATTCTTAGCCTTCCTTTTTAGGATAGCTATCGACGAAACTTGTATAACTACACATGCGTTTCTTTTATTATATTAAGTTTTATTAAATTTTATAATAAGAACAGCGGCTTTTTAACGGCAAGCTTCGTCGATATTAATACGATACATACATATGTACACACATTAGTGCTCAAATATTGGAAACTTAGTGTGTTATTGGGGTTGAGATGAGATGTGTTATGTGTGAGAGAATGTATAAACAATAATTCTCGAGTGTTACGGCAACATTATAATTGCAAATTAATAGATATTATAAAACTAAATAAATACTGACTGACTAGTAATATAGGCAGTCAGAAAAATATGACATGCAAAACAAAAAAATAGGTAAACATAAATGAATAAAAAATAATAATAAAAAAATAATAGACAAATTCAACCATTGAAATTCAGCGACACATGCTAATATCTTTCGCACTACTCTGTGCTTTTAATTTTTTTTCTACATCAGTTCATTCTGTCTCTATTTTAAAAATTAGTTTTTCATGCTAATAACATCAGATCCTATTTCTTATAGATCATTTTGCTATAGTTTCCCAAACATGCCATAAAAAATATTTTTATTCTCTATATTTTATTTTAAATCATGCAAAGTATTCATATTTTGTTATTAATTATCTATTTTTAATTTATCTTTTTCAAACCATTATTTAACTTTCAAAAATATCTATAAAATGGCACCAAAGAATAAATAAATTTTATTATGAAAATTATAAAAGAATATTCAGTGCCATAGAAAAAAAATAACATTACTTACTGTTATTTGCCATGAGGTTCTCATGAAGTTTGTCGCGTTGGTCTTCCAGTACCTTTGGTAAAAAAAAAGTTAAGTGAAAATAATGCGAATATAAAAAGCCCAAAAATGGGCGAATATATTTTAAGTTATATAATTTTAGCATTGGTATATTAAAATAATGCACAATGTTAACTTTAAATTCAATATAACGACAATTCTTTGTATCGTATGTGAAATTAATTGAACAAAGAAAAAAAACATTTTTTTATACAATTTTTATTACACATTGCTCACAAAATTATAACAATCCAGTGACTTAAGATGGTAATAGCATTTGATTAAGTGACTTTTGGATATAAAATAAAATCAAAATATCAATGAGCGTAGATAAAAGGTGGGCCAATAAACTTACCTCACCGAGGTACTGAGCGACCTTCCTGGTGACACCCTCAACGAAGGTGTCAAGCTTACCAAGGTCATCAGACAGCCCCACCAACTGATCCAGTGTCCCCACCTAGAAAAAAAACATGATATTAAAATTTGGGCATGATATTTTTGGTAAGAATATTACTAAAACTGATGCCAATGAATTTATAGCATTAAGATTTATTATGTTTATTATTTGATTTACTTTTGATTAATTAAATTAAGAGAAAGTTCAATTTTTTAGTCTCATTTTTATATTGTTAGTGCTTGAATTGGTTAATTAAAAATGTTTAAAAAATTAATAAGTATAAACCAAAAAAATCAAAAAATCACACAGACAATTTGTGATTTTTTTTTAAACAATGAAATAAATTACAACCAATGCTTGTAATTTGGAAATAATAATATTAAAAAATCTAGAGATTTTTATTGCTGGAATTTTATCCAGTCAATTAGATCCAAAATGAATTGGATTGTTACCAGAATTTAGAAAACTTATCTTTCCAGTACTATTTTTCATACAAATTGTTAAGCTTTGTGAATAAATTTTATAATATTATTTTCTTTATAAATGTAACATAACATAACATAAACTCACGCCTATATCCCCGAAGGGGTAGGCAGAGGTGCTAGCATCCACATATAAATTAGATTACCTAGATTTAAATGTGGAATACTACCACACCCATTTACATTGCCTCCTTTTCTTAATTGGTTCACATAAACAGGTTACTGGATTTTATGAGCATGCTTGCAAACATAAATCTTTATCATAAATTCTCAATAAATCAATCACAGTACTAAATCTTGATAACTACAGTATTAGGGCTGGTTGCATTCAAAGCATACCTCAATCTACTATATAAAAATAAGTCGGGTTTTCCTTCCTGACGCTATAACTCCAGAACGCATGAACCGATTTCCACGGTTTTGCATTCGTTGGAAAGGTCTCGGGCTCCGTGAGGTTTATAGCAAAGAAAATTCAGGAAAATTGTCAACAGAAAAGCGGAAAAATCAAAACCAACATCAACGCGGGCGGAGCCGCGGGCAACAGCTAATTATCTATAATAAATTGTCTATACTATGTGTCTATACTTTAGAAATTAGAGCCCGGAATTTGGTCTTCTCTTGATTTGGCTATGCTAGTCTCATCCATTAAATTAGTATGTAACTAGTACCAGGCACTGAATACCTATTTCTTTTTTTTAAAATTCTATGTTGAATAACTGGTTGAGTGCAAATTACACAAGTACAGGTTGGATTATATGTAAGAATTTTAAAACTTTATAAAGCAGATATATAACTTAGATTTTAAGCCATATCTGAGAATTAATCAAATAGAGATAAGTAGAGATTTGTAATTTAAATGGCACAGTATTTAAATATCACAGCTAATATTGGTTAAGAATAAATCTATAAATGTTTTAATGCACTTGATTATTTTTGATATGGGTTGTGGAGTTATACTCTTAACAGAGAAATTTTAATAGTTGACAAAATATTTAGATATTTATCAACATTAAATCAACTTTAAATTATTAAGACAACCAATAAGTATTTCATTTAATGAGTTCAATTTTATTAATTAGGTAGGTAATTATTATTGGAACTTGTAATCTGATTGTACTACCATGAACAAAAGCAACTTTTCAGTATGCATAGTCAATTTTATAGCATCAATTACACTGCTAATAAAAATATAATTGATTGATTCAAGGTCATTTCTAGCCTCAAATAAAAGAAATTCAAGTTAGTACTTAGAGATGATCTTATTAAGTTTATGTAATATCTGATAAATAAACTAAGATTAGTTACCTTCAGGTCAGGGATAGGAAATTTGTAGTTGATGCTGAGGTTGCCTGACTTGGTGGCATTGTTCAGGGTGTCCCAAGTCTGCTGGCAGGTCTTGTCGCCGGGGGCACTAATCACCCAGTATTCAGACATTATCACCTCTGAAATGGCACACAAGTTTTATTAAATTAATTTGAAAACGAATTTCATTACACAGCGACTACATGTAAACATGGTATACCGAATGTTACATATTTTTATTAACACTAAAAGTTATCTCATTGTTCGAAAAATCGATTTTGGTCTGAAATTTGGTGTAGCGCCCGCGGTTGCGGACTTCAATCTGATGTTTTCAACCAGCGCTGCGACGCAACGGGACTGTGCATCAAATCAATAAAGAGCCCGATTCATCGGCGCCCGCTCGGCGGTCAGACATCCTGGCGCCGGACTCGAGCTGGCCCAAATATTCACCCCCAAACCACCCCTCACACTCCTTCACTGCCTCACTACCGACTTTGACATCTTTAAGTCCCGCGCAAAAGCATTTAGCGGCAAGAATCTTCACGTAACACACTTCAAGACAACACGACACTTACCTGAAACTTAAAAATTAATGCTGTTTAATACTAAATACTTGAAACAGCAAATAATTTGGCGAAATCACAAGACAATTCGGGACTAGCCCTTCAACGCCATGAAAATTCACGTGACGCGGTGCTGCCACCTATAACAACTGATTTTGGACAGCTGATTTACGTCAATTGTCTATGAACGATAATTTTTTTGAGAATTTTTGGAGTAAATAAAATGTATTCACATGAATAATTACAAAAATATATGAAAGCCATAAAAATCGGATAATTTTCGACTAAATAAAATTAAATTTAGGCATTGATTGATTTACATAATACAAATATCTTCGTAATTTGACAGTTTAAATTCATAAAAAAGAAATAAAAAACCCTTGTCCTTTGTCTATAGTAAAATGAAGCCATCTAAACGTTCCGTTTTTTGCAAATATCCGTAATCTGACAAAAAAATACTTAGAATTTTATCTGTGAAATCAAGATAAAAACTTCACAAACATCTCTGTTTTAGCTTATTTTCTAGTTACATTATTATTTTTCTTATTTTATTGCTTTCAGACAAAAAAGACGTCCATGAGATTGGGCGTTTTACGCACACCCTCCATTCACTACTTTAAGGGCTATATAAAGTATGTAATATAACTTTTATATTTAATTTATATTCAAAGTCCTACTAAGACCCTCAGAATCTAAAATCATCCCGTCTATATAGGATAATATATTTAATCAGTGTTTAGGTACCTAGTTCTAAAACCTGCTCCTCGAACTTAATTAATTCTAACTCAAACTGTCCTGTCAACTGTCAGTCGGCCTAAAAACATAAATTATTCGTGTCTTTCAAATTATTTATAGGGTTACGAAACCAAACAAAATGCGATTATATGGGTTTTTATCGAAGAAAGTTGGTGACTTGACAACAAAGTACTCTAATTTCCCCGAATCCTACGTCAAAAGGAGTTATGAACAGGTACACTCTTCAATAATTATGTTAAAACTGAAAATGAAAACATAACCTTCAATTTAATTTCATTACGATTGTTTGTTTTAGGTTTACTGGAAGAATCCTACAAAGTATCCACAGTATACGAAAGCTCAAGTAGCTCGTAAAAATTATCGTTTCACAACTAACAGACCATGGACGAGTCAGTTTAGAATGCAGAACGAGAGAAATACCCATCGAAAGAAGGTGTTCTTAGAGCCTGTTGGTGAATGGCTCTTTTTTAAGTACGTAGAACGCATATACCCGCCCTTTTCATTATTGAGGGATAAGTTATTTAGTGGCTGTATTCATTTGTGTGATTTGTATTTTCAGGGGAGACCGAGTAGAGATAATGGTGGGCAAAGACAAAGGCAAGCAGGGCATCATAACTCAGGTTATACAAGAACGCAATTGGGTCATCGTTGAAGGTCTCAACACACATCTTAGAATTGTAAGTATTTAGGTCTGTAATCTGGCGGTGAATATTTTGGAAAATAAAATAAGAAAACTGCAATATCCTCTGAATTCCTGGTCTGGAAAGTGATTGTCAAAATAACCCTAAGTTATTTTTAGAAACACTTTCATGCCCCGGGACAGGGTTTTCTCCTAGTCCGATGGTTCTTTTACTGATCCCGCTGATGTCCCTGGATGGGGTTTTCTTGCTGCTTTTTCATGTATTCTAGAGGGGGGGCGTAGCAGTCAGTATAATAATGAATAGTGTGCAACAGGTAGTATATAAAATAGTTTGTTTAAGAAATCCTTCAAGACCCTTGCAGTAAAACAATCTGTATTATGCTAGAATACATTAAAAAGTTCTATGTTGTTTTTGGTTATCTATCTACGTTTTATTAACTGTTATAAACATAGAGATTAACAGCTGTTCTTTTTAAAGAAGTTTGTTTTCTTAGGTAAGTGCTAATATACTTAGGTAGTGCGTTGTGGTCTTAGTTATATTGTCATAATTTGAAAGGATATACACTTGATAAGAATTATGGTTAGCATACTTATTTATAAGATAGATAATAGAATTTTTACTATGACAAAATGTTTTAATTGTTTAGTCATTAATATTTACGACTGAGGCTGCAAGTTTGATTTCCCCTCAGTGCAAATTTTTGTATGCATGAATATGTTTATTTACATTAGTCTGGGTCCCGGTTGCCATACAAACATTTATGGCAGTCGTTACGGGTAGTTGGAGCCCTAAAAATTCCGACAACTGGTCTAACTTACACAACTTCAGTATCAGTAGTAATGGGTTGTGGAGGTCAGATGGCAGTCGCTTCACGGAAAATATCGAAGTCAAAAGTTAAAAGTCAAAAATCATTTATTCTGTATAGACCATTTTAAGCGGCACTTACAAAACGTTAAAATGAAAAAAATAAATTAAAACTAGAAGCAAATGGACCACTGGTTCGAAACGCGGCCCAGACCTGAGAATACTTGGCAAGTAACTCAGCGGTAGTATGCTGCTACCTAGTTGGACTGAAAAATCCGACCCCATCTGAGTTGGGAAAAAGGCTTGGAGTATGAAGACTTTCTCTAAATCGTCCTTATTTAATAACCTCTATTTTCCAGGTGGGCAAAGATGAGAAAAAGAAGTTCCCTGGGATAACAATTCAGTCAGAAGCCCCATTATTAGTGACTAAAGACGTGAAGCTTGTAGACCCTGAGACTCTGAAGCCAACAGAAGTAGAATGGAGATACACTGAGGAAGGAGATAAGGTCGGTACCTATATATAATTCTTGCTCACAATTTTTTTTGAGAGGGCCAGAATTTTTACGATGGCCATCGGGGGTGGTTATATCGGGATCGAACCGACTAAAACCGCACGCCGTCTCGGGCCTTAATTACCGGGGTGTAAGGTTACCACAATAGGCACCTTTTTTTACCTTTTTTTTATTGGTAATAGGCATATCTCTCATACCCCAGCTGACCCCGGGCTATCTACGGTTTTAAGATGACCCCCTCGATCCCCCGAAAAGGGGGTGGGGCGAGCATCACGCCACTTCGCCGACGGTGGGGTGTAGGGTGACAGGCGGCCGTCCTGTCACCCAACCGTCGCCGCGCAGACAATCAGCTCGCCCCCCGCTCGCTCCCCACTGTGCCCTCTGCTAGTCAGAGGGACTTGTGGAGAGCCTCGGAGCAGCCCTCTAAAGGACCACTCCCACCCCGGCCGGATTGGCCGCAGGCAGCAGCGTCTCCCGTGGCGAGTGGGAGGCTGGTTATCGAACCTAGGACCTAACGCAAACTTATACTTCATTTCAGGTGCGTGTGTCTATGGCGAGTAGCAGAATAATCCCAGTACCGAAGACAGCTGAAGAGACCATAGACTTCAAGAGTAAAGAGCTTTACATCGAGAATACAGAGAAGGATACCATCTCAGAGGCAGTAACGAAGGTACATAGCTTTTGATGTCTTTTTTTTCTACCATGTAGGTGGCAGACAAGCACACGGCCCACCTAAAAGGAAGCGGTCACCGTGGCCTATGGACGTGTGCAACACCAAGTGCGTCACCCACGCGCTGCCGACCCTGAAAGGAAGGGGGCAGGGCTGGAATGGGGTGGGGAGCCTAGGAAGGGGTGGATCTACGTCGTATAAAAAAACATATTATTTAAACGAAAACATAGATCAAAAATCACTTACAATACGTAAAAAAACGGCACTTACAAAACGTAAAATAACAATAATGTTTACCTTTTTAATTAACTTATCTTAACCGTACAGAATCCTTATTTAGCTATATATAAATATTTATATATCATGTATGTCTGTTCACAGATAAGTTTCACGCCGAAACTTCGAACTTTCGAGATGGATATAATGGAAGAGATGGGTATCAAGGAGGAGCGAGTACCTGCCAAGTCGTACTGGTATTAGACTAACGTAGAATGTATTGTGATGTTATTTAAATACAGTTTTATTGTGATTATAAAACATAGTTTTTGTTATTAAAGTTAACCGTTGTGGAGGTAAATCTGAGGGCTAACATCAAATATCCGAAATTATGGACCCGAACGCGACACATTAAAATTTAAGTGGAAGAAGTCGCCTATCTAAAAACATGCCGAGCCAGAATCCTCCTCCCCTCCCCCTATTTTCGCGGGGCAAGACGGGATACTATGGTTCCCAAACCTGTATCTCGAAGCCGGGATAACCCTGGGTCCACTGACCAAATTGTTTTGAGAATTATTCGTTTCGAAGTAGTTCGGTTTCATTTCACTAGATGGCGCTGTTATGACTTTACTGTCCGATTAATATTTTGATTTTATTATTAACCTTACGCTATACCTCAATTCAATAAACTAAAAACAAGTATACTATTATATAATAGATACAAATACATGTACTTATATCGAGAGAATTGTTCTGAAAATTTCGTTCTGATAATGTAAAAGTAGCTTATCTTTATTAAGCACTTAGCTTTCTCCCCGCGACTTCGTCCGCATGGTTTTAGGTTTTTAAGGTTTAAATTTTTACTCGGCAACATAATTCTTTTAGCCTAAGTTACACCTTGTTACATCAGCCTGTGAAAGTCCCGTCAAAATCAGTACAGCCATTTCAGAGATTAGCAAGAAAAAATATATAATAATAATAATAATAATAAAGCATATTTATTCGAGGCTTTTAAATTATTTTACAATGAGTTAGTACAATTCTTAAACTATGTTAGTAAAAACTATTGGAGCCTTGACCCCATCCGGGTATATGCCTCCTCCATCTCCTTCCAAATCTGTCTATTCTTTGCTTTGTCTAGCCAGTATGTGCCAGCCACTTGCCGGTGGATGGACGGCAAGAAAAAATAGACAGACAAAAATTGAAAATAAAAAATTGTTTTAGTATAAGTACCGTGTATGCATCCAAATGCACTTAATAAAAAGCGGTTATTTTAATATTACAAACAGACGCTCCAATTTTATTTATTTGTATGTATTTTGTACGTATAGATGACATTGAAAAGGTCATAATTGATAAGTTTTTTTTATCGGAGGACTAGTTGCTGGCTAGTGACACTTATCTAAGACGTAATCTTTGGTAAGGAGGAAAGTGGATTTATTTAATAAATACCCGATTAATGCTCAAAGTGATGAACTAGATCGGTGGTCAAACTCGGAGCGACCATATCCCTCGCATCCCGACTGACCCCGGGCATGTAAGATTAAGATAGCCCCCTCGTCCACTCGAGGGGTAGGGCGAGCATCGCTCCACCTCGCGGACCGTGGGGCGGGACAGACGGCCATCAGCACGCCCTTCGCCTACTTCCCACTTTGTCCTCTGCTAGTGAGGGTCGCTCCCATCCGGCTGGATTTGCTGCAGGCGACTCCCGTGGCGAGTGGGAGGCGCTGCTCGCCTCCGTTGCCCAGGTGCAACACGTGAAGGTCCCGGCCCGCGCCCAATAACTACCTAAAATAAATAATTCCTAAAATTCCAAACGTATGGTACTTAAGTAGGCTCTGAGCACTAGCATCTAAACAGTTTAATGAGCCTATATTTCCTATTAGGATATATTATTCTAAAAATAATTTTGCCCCAGCACTGATAACAAGTTCGTAGGGGGCTAAAAACATGTTGTTCTTGTGATCTCAGACGTATTAATATTGCGATACTTTAGATAACTAAGTGATTGCGTTATAATCTTGAGTGTAAACAACTGGGCGAGGCTTGAGCACTAGCCCAATGTGCGCAATAGCACTCGATCTGCTTTCCGCTGTCAGCAACCAATCTGTCTGTTTTCAGCTACCTTGTCAATCCGTCTGACTGGGGGGCCTCGACTTGGCTGGGGAGCGAGGGAAATGAGTTGGGGTGTAAGAAGCGCCAGGGTGTAAGGTGAGCCACCTTACAGCCCGGCGCTTATGATTGGGTCCGTCAACTTGAGCTGGGGTGCGAGGGTAATGACTTTTGATCCGAGACATCGTGCGGTTTTAGCCGGTTTGATTATAACATAACCGCCACTGGCGAGGGGGGGGGGGTTATATCCGTGGGGATTTACTTTCTGTTTACCGTTCGTGGTTTCCATTCAAGGACTGCTTGCTTCATCGAACCATTGCTGTTGGTCAACAGATATAGCCAGCTCAATGCCACTCTAGTTTGCTCATTTTCGAAATAAGCACAGTTCACTTCTTCAGAAGACTATTAAAATTGATTGTCCAATTTCAAATTAAAGTTGAGTTTGAGTTAAAATTGAAATTCACACGGCACGTTGTTAGGGCGTAAGTTTATCTATCAGTGTCATGTTGTTTTAGAAATGTTTCCACGGCACGAACTTTAGATAACATGGTGACCCGACATGCTCTGATATGATGCAATATCACCAATAAAATTGGCGTAGGTACCTTTAGAAATTGTAGCTTGCCCACCTGATGGGAAGCGGTCACCGTGGCCTATCGACGTGTGCCAAGGGCGTCACATTGGCGCTGGCAACCTGGAGGGGGGACGCGTTGGAGAGGTTAGGGGGGAGTTGGAGGAGGGGGTGGGGGGTGTTGGAGGAGGGGGTGGGGGGGGGAGTTGGAGGAGGGGAGGAGGCGCTGTGAGCTCTGGCTACCCTGCTTCCAATCCAAAGCATTGCAGTTTAGAGCCTGGGGTTCGCACTCCGCCTGGGGTGCGAGGGAATGCTTTAAGGATCACCTTACACCCCAGCGCTGGTAGACCAGAGACTCCGTGCGGTTTTAGTCGGTTCAAGTCTGACATAACTGCCCCCGCTTGCTGCGGAGGTGGTATCCGTGGGGATTTCCGCACGAAAATATAAAAATATATTTCTGAGGAAATTTTTCTTCTCCCCCCCCCCCCCCTCGGAGTCCCCTGAGCTGAAAAACATCTCTTCTCGCACAGCACGCAGCACACTGCAACATCTACGCTTTGGTGGAGTCCCGGTCTAAGGCGGAAACCTCATTTTTGAACAGCTACTTTCTGAGCAAGTGCACAATAAAAGTTATCTTGTCTGTGGCTATCACAAAATCCGTCAAGGACGTTATTATTTATGACTTTCACTTGCCATTGTCGAGATTTTACATAATAGATTAGGTACGTCTCCGCTAATCTCGTTAATCCGACCTATTCCAATTTGATAATACACGCAAATCATTCGTATATCACGTGCATTTGTTGTAAAATGCACGAGGTGGTCATCGTGTTATTATCAAATCAATGCTATTGTACAATTTGTACACGATATTTTTTTTATACAACGTAGGTGGCAGACAAGCACACGGCCCACCTGATGGGAAGCGGTTACCGTGACCTATGGACGTGTGCAACACTAAGGGTGTCTCACACGCGCTGCCTACCCTGAAGGGAAGGGAGGAGGGCTAGGTAAGGGTGGGGGGAGGAGGGGTACAGTTAGCTCTGGCTACCCACTTACTGGCGGGAACACAATACGATGGTTATTATGGCCGCGGTGTTTGTAGGGCGGGGAACTACCCCAGTCAGACTGCTCATTTTGGATGGGAGAAACCGTCGTGTCCTGCCTCCTTTTATCCGATAATTTTTTTATGGTAATTATTTAAGCGTCCGTTAAGTGATATGTGATTCTAATACTTGTTATTTTCAAAATAAGTGATGATTTGTCATATCTACTTATACTTAATTAATATATTGTTTGTTATACCATGGTATGGTATGGATTCTCGGGCTGATGGTGTCCGCAACTCCACGCGTTTTTGCGTGTAGGCATTTCACTCCACCACCCCAACTCGTTGAAGAACGCCAGCAGACTGTTTTTGCTGTTAATCTCCCGAAGCGTAGGTACTTGTTTTTTGGAAGTACTTGGCCCTTGTATGTGACGATTTTGTTATTTGTTATACCAATGTGTCGGTGTATTTAAAAGCTTAATCACACCAAGCGATGTGCTTATGTACTTGTTTCATGAGCAAAGTCATCAACCCTTTTGTAATTAGATCCATTGACTATCTTGTCTGTCTCATCAGACATGATTGTTTCTTGAAGTAATTACATTACACACGATTACTACCTATCGCAATTTTCAAGAATATTTTTTTTTTTACATATTAGTAACGTCAATATGACTTCTCCTCGCCTTATGGTAAGCTAAAATCTACATTATACGTAAACGGGAATTAACGCGATCATGGTATAAGTATTATACATAGGTACCTTTGGAATGGCTGACGTTTCGACCAGGTTACACCGGCCGTGGTCACAGGCTGACTGAGACCAAGGCCGGTGTAACCTGGTCGAAACGTCAGCCATTCCAAAGGTATGTATACCTATACCTATACCATGATCACGTTAATTCCCGTTTACCTACGTATAATAATCATGGAACGCGATAGTTTAAAAGTTAATATAGCTAAAATCTTAGCTAAAAAGCTGGTCTCAGGAAGGGGGTCCGATATACACCGACAGTGACATAATGGTGGACCTCAACTTGATCGGTCTCATGAAAAAAAAAAGTGATTGTCGTCGCGGCATTGCGTGACAAAGCGCAGATATTGGTTTAGACTACGCCAATACCCACTGGTCCCACAAGTGCTGCGACAACCATCACCTCAAGCCCGGCTATGTACCTTCTGAACCCTGAACGCAATCCAACCGAGGTTGGATTACTATGAAGGGTTTTTCGCAAGGTGCACGGTGGTACCTACCTGGCCCAATTTGAGGCAAGCTTGTGCCTTCAAATTGTATCACCTAGTAAAAATTGGCGGTTGAGAATATTTATTTATTTGGACATATTATATTATTATTTTCACATTATCTTTATATTTAGGCATAAACAATACCTTGGACTCAATACACCCCGTATTGAGTCCAAGGAGTGCGTGTTTGCAAAGTACACGCGGTGCACCCTGGGCCTCCATTCTGCTAAAGGTAAACAAGCCACTGAATCTTTAAAAAATTCCATTTAAATGTAGACTTTATTTAACTTCTTTTAATTTGATTTCAGACTTCAACTGTGTAACGGTAAAGTCTACAATTAAATAGCCTTTTTAGAGTGTCAGTGGTATGACAGTGGTTTGCTTTTAGCAGAATCGAGGCCCGGCGACAGAGATGGTAGCGCCTCTCACTCACAAGGGAGACGCTGCCGCTTGCTGCCAATTCATGCCAAGACGGGAGTGGCTCTGTAGTGGGCAGCTCGAAGGCCCAACTTGTCCCTCTGACAAGACAGAGTAGGCTGTAGGGGTGGTTCTTCGAGCGCAGATAGGTGTGATCGGACGGCGGGGGTCTGTCACTCTAGCTAGAGACTCCCAGCAACGGTGCGATGCACCCCCATTTCCTAACTTGCAAGGAAATGCTTCAGACATTTGTTGACAGACACCAGTCTGTATAAGACACTAATCAAAATTGCAATTACTCGCCTAAAAGCTAAAATTAACAAATGGCCGAAGTTGTAGGAGAACGGACTCATGTTTCTAAAGTGTGAGCTCTGGTTGAGCTGGGGGAAGTGACTTGAGATTTGTGAATACAACAGACCGATAAACAACATCTCTCCTTTATGTGAGGGGCGCTGCCTTCTCCTTTTTCGGACCAGCCACGCATCCTGGAAAGCGTAAAGCCTCGGATACGATTGGGACTCAACGCTGAGATGATGATTATACCTACTGATGTGCGTCCACGTGCGACGCCATGACAGTTATCTGCAAATGATAAATATTTGGCTATTATTAAACTAATCAGTTTAACACAATATTATTGCGTGATTAACGCGTGTTACAGATAAATAAACAGTGGGAAACAACTGTACTTGTTTATCAATCATTTTTAAGATTAATATCAGCTTTGTTTAGTGAATTGGGTGATAGTAATTGATAAAAATAAATTGATCCGAATATTATGAACATCTGTTGTTTTAGAAATGTAGACAATCACGCTTCGAAGGCGTGGTGTGATTTTGCCTACTTTTGTTAACCGACTTCAAAAAAGAAGGAGGTTCTCAATTCGTACGCTATTTTTTTGTACGTAGGTATGTTACGCGATAGCAGCGCCAATTATGGATGGATTTTGAAATATTTTTTTTTGTTTTATAAGGTTACTTCTGAGGTGGCACTATATCCAGGTTATCAGGATCTGATGCTGGGATATTGGGTAAATCGAGGGGAAATCATCAAATTTACGGCAAAAATTCTGTTTTTGATGCCTTTGTAAGTACATAATAAACCTCATAAATAGGTACTTTTCTTTTTCTGTACCTACGCTAAAAAGTAAATAATATTATAGTTTGTGAAGTCGGTTTTTTAAATGTAGGTAGGTACCTAGTTATAATTTTGTATTATTTTCAATAGTGTTGGTCAGCTGGATTGTTGGATGAACCGACTAAAACTAGATATTTTGTAAGTAAGGCAATTCCAACAAAAAAATGAAAAACATCGTGAGAAAACCCACATGTCCTAGAAGAAATTCTAAGGACATATCCGATCCACCAACACGCATTAGGCCGGCTTGTGTGGATTAAGGTCTAAACTATCTCAGCTCTCTCGTTAAAGGAGAGGAGACCCGTGCCCAGCAGTGGGTCATAAATGGGTTGCTATTAGGTATATACGGGTATTATACCAACTGACTGAGGTACGAGGCTCATACGCAGGTTTTCCCTGTGTTTTCCTTGAAGTATGACTCTGTTCTTGTATACGTTCGTATACGCCAACGTCTGTAACTTCTCTTCTACGTATGTACCTACCATCTCACAATGGTATGAAAGACAATAAAGTGAATCAGCCAAAACTGTATTCACTGTTGGCAAAACCCTCCTGTAATAAACACTTTTATTGCATCTTCATACGAATCAGTATTAGCTAGTTCTAAGTATGCGAAGAAATTCGTGACTCACTTATCGTCAGCTCAGGGGTTATCCCAGACTCGAGAGGGCCATCTTGATGCCCGAGATGGCCCTAGGTCACGTTTCAGGTCTTTAACACATCGTCGTTTGTAGTCCCGATACGGTGGTGTGCGGTTTTAGTCGGTTCAAGGCCGACATGCTGCTTATGCCTACGTGAGCATCAACACATAGGAATGTACTCGTACTAAACTGTTTATATCCAAGCGTACAATGTAACTAATTCGCCTTTTTCATACTAGTTAGGTAGCAGACAAGCACACGGTCCACCTGATGGGAAGCGGTAAATCTTTGAAGAAGTAAGATAGTAAAGTGTGACGTGAGACTATTAAGGGCTTGACTAGCAGAATATAGTTCACTGTGAAAAAAAAAAGAAAATCCAATATGGCCGTTTTTAGTGCATAAAAGCGTTTAACTTAAAACATTTTTTACTTAATTTCTTTCATACAAGTTACCATTAGCTTAATATTTTTGACATTTAATACAAACTGATTTAACTCCACAGTCAAGTACCTAATTGTACAAACAGCTTGATGATACACACAATACAATTTTCGCATTTCACGGCCGTATCTTTTAAGCGAATTACGTGAACTCGTGATACTAACTATGTTATAACAATTAACACAAGAGCTCCGCATTCTGGGTTCACTTACGTCAACTTTGTAAAGGTATACGGGTCTATAGTCTATACCAAGGCCTTTGGAATATTAAGTCTGTGGTTGTCCCTAGCGACTACAATATGGGGTTCTTGAAGAAGGGCATTAGAAGGCTTTTACAGGGTCGGAAGCGCGAGTGTGACGCCCCTTTTTTATCGTGCGGAAATCTTCATGGATACCACCCCCGTCAACCCCCCACCACCTTCAATCCCCACCACACTCCCCTCTAGGGAGTCCAGGGTCGGCAGCGCGAGTGCGACGCCCCTTGTTTTAAATCGGGTATTTATTCAATCCACCAGATTGATGCCGGGCATAAAGCCCTGGTATTCTGGGCATGTTCTGGGTACTAAATAACAAAACAAATGCCCAACAATATTAATGTCCGATGTGTTAGGACATAAACCCATGACGGGCAACACATCAAGGAGGTAGGACACGACGGTATCTCCCGTCCGAAATGAGCTGTCCGACTAGACAGAACACCGCGGCCATAATAACCATGGTGTTGTGTTCCCGCCGGTAAGTAGGGTAGCCAGAGCTCACTGTACCCCTCCTCCCCCCACCCCTTCCTAGCCTCCCCACCCCTTCCCAGCCCTCCACCTTTCCCTTCAGGGTAGGCAGCGCGTGTGTGACACCCTTAGCGTTGCACACGTTCATAGGCCACGGTGACCGCTTCCCATCAGGTAGGCCGTGTGCTTGTCTGCCACCTACGTAGTATAAAAAAAAAACATACTTTGGGGATTCCCAAAGATAAATAAATAACAAAATCGGTCAATTGAAACAGTTATCGGTCTCTTTTTGTTAAATTTCACAAATATGTAATTAAATAACAACATTATCATGTTTGATTGTTGGACGTCATTGTTTTGATAATCAACACCTGTATGTACATTTAAACACGTGTTTGGGAGCCTGTGATACAGAATTCCATGTACTATACCACTGTTGGCTTCCAAACCAGGGCTGGATCTGGGGCTACAGTACAGCCCAGGGGCCTTAACAGAGGGGCCCCAAAATAGAGACTTATAAAAAAATCATTTGAATTTTAACCAGTAACTATTAACAACAATTTTTCGGTGAAAAATATTTTTTATTTATTTAGGTTATATAAGTAGTAAACAAGTACCACTTAGGTGGCAGACAAGCAAACAGTGCACCTGAATACTGATACTGGAGGGTAGGGGGAGGTTAGGGTGGGGGATTAGGGGGGAATTGAAGAAGGGCCTTGAGAGACTTTCTTTGCTGACTATGCAGGAGGTTTTAGTCTGCCCGCAGAATCCCTCCAGTGAGCTCTGGCTACTTACTGCCGGGAACACTACACGGTGGTTGTTATGGGGCAGTGTTCTGTAGGGCAGAGGTACTACCCTAGTCGGACTGTTGATTTCGGACGGGAGATTGTCCTATCTCCATGAGGTGTACCGTTCGCTTGGTGTAACCAACGCGATGTATTATTCACGTCAAAAATAATCCCTTTTCATCGGATTAATATCACAAGTAGGTTAGCAACTAATATCTCTTCGTGTCGTGACGTCACGCGTCATATAATGACATATTGGCATAATTAAATTATTTAAGTATATTATCGCGAAAGTATTTGCACACTGCATGTAAATTTATCGCGGAATGGTTACCTACTAAAGTAATAAAAACGATAAAAATATTATAAACTTTCTTGATATCGTGGTACGAGCCACAATCAGTATTTTCCATCCCTTGGCATATTATTTACGAAGCATTGCGTGCGGTATTCTAGCGCCAGTCGCATTGCAAGGAGGACGGGTAATACTGTAAACTGAAAATATTATTTTTAATCTGTGTTGTGTTAATTTAAAATTAGAACAATGAAGCTTTTTGGTATAGTGGTTTGTTTTTTTGTGTGTGTGAATTTTTTGGAGGCTAGTGAGGTGAGTTCTGTTTTTGAATTCTTTTTTTTTGATAAAAAAATAATGAAAAAATTGTTTTATATTTTTTTGTAGGTTCGATGTAACACTTGTTTATTACTTATAAACTTTTTATAGCGTAATTTAATATAATAATTTTAATTTATATTGTGCTAATATTTATTCATGATTCATTTTTACCTGTTATGTTAATAAAGTAAGGTAGTTTACAAAGATAAGTAACACCTACCTTCTACAATTTTATTGACTCAGTACGTACCTACCTATGTTTATTACAGTATAATATTCCATTTATCACTACTTTATATATTTCTTTTACGATTTTTGCCTAGTTCTTGTTTTATATTTAAGATTTAAGTATTCTAATTTGAAAAAAGAACGCGTATTTTTTCTTATCGTAGGTACTTTTATTTCATAGAAATGTAAAATATGAATTTGTTTCCATAAATAGGTAAATTTATCTGAGTATGTACAACTAGGTACTTATACATAAAATATTATCAACACACTCGACACCAAAGTGTCCCCATCATGCAAGATGCACGTGTTATTCTACCATCTCTTTCTAATTCAAGCGTATATTGCTTTGTTGTTGTTTTGTCTCTCTCTAACGCAGGGAAGCCCGTGCGTAATGCGGGCTGCATGGAGTGCAGTCACGTACATCGATCCTTTCGAATGAATCAAAGGGACAAAAAGTAATTGTCATGGCATTTGTCACAATTGAATTTGATAGGATTACTATACCATGGGGTCATGGGTTGTATTTAATACTAGCTGTGCCCGCGTCTTCGCCCGCGTGGATTTAGATTTTTAAGAGTTGTAACTCCACGTGCAGGCTATTACACCTGCTGAGTAATGGAAGAGTCTCTGGGGCAGAATTTCCTATCGGATTGGGAGGTCAAACGGTAGTGGCTCTCGTTAATAGTAGGTACCTCAATTAAGAGAAAGATTAGTGTGTTATTCGCCAAATTAACAAGCTTGTTTCAAAATAAACAGCACCAGTACATACGGACTAATTATGTGCATCGATATACCTATCTAAGTGCGTTAAAAAAATCTAGACTTCACACTATTTCATAACAGAAAAACCTTCCCCTGCCCATCAAGAGTCGAACCTGGGACTATAACAGTCGCATTCTAGCGCTGCATATTATAGGCTGGGATATTAATGTTTTGATATAAGTACTAAGATCTACCTACCTCTTCAAGAAAAAACTGGCCTGAGTATTTGATACTTTTAAACATAATGTAATTACAGTGTTCTTTGTTACAGATGTACAGGGCAGGAGTGTTGCACCTTGATAAAGAAATCAAAACAAACGAATACGCCTCTTTTGTCTATGAAGCTGGAAAAGAGGTGAGTCATACACAATGTAAAACTTGGTATTATATGATTCTGCCTCTTTATTCTGTGTCACTTTGCGTGACTCAAAAATAAAATACCTACATCAAATGTTTAGTTTGTATGATTTCGTTGTTTTTGTATTTGAGATTTATGGATTTCACCACGATAAATTTAAAACATCAAAGTTTCATCATTAAGCTCCACAAAAAATATACTTACAAATAATTTCACTGAGCAGGAATCAACTTCAGCACACTTGGCACTAATCAGTGTAACGAAATAAGTGGCGCATGGCTACTGGCTACATACAGCGGCACTGTATTTTGGTAATTTTCGTCTATTTTTGGTTCAGTACAGTAATTTTTGAACAAATGTTTTTTGTGCGAATCCACAGTTCATATCTGCAAAACTGTCTATAACCTAATAAACACGCATTAATTAATTTTACAAGGTTTGTTTTATTAAAAAATACCGGAAAGTTCCAAACAAAATGAGTTACTTACACAATTCAGTGTGTTCATGGTGCCCATTGTGAACGAATTGTTGATAATCTTATGAATATCAATATCACTCTTGCCTTATCAACAATGGCCCGACAACTATTGTCATACATACAGCATTTATTTCTAAACAAATTTTCCGTAGTATAAAATAATATTTTTTTTATCAAGCATAAAATCATGAGGAAAAATTTTTAAACAGACATCACTAAAACACATTTTGAACTTCGAACTCGCTGTGGAATGTTTTGGAAGAATGAGTTTCATGAATTCAAATATAGAACAGATTATAAATAAACTAGGGTTTTTTTATAAGTTTAGCGGTATTATTGAAAACAAAAAACTGTCTAGACTCAAAGTTATGTATACTTATATATTTTTTCTAAATACATAGGTACATCTACATAGAAACACTCAGACCAATGCAAATATAATATACTTACATATTCATGCATACATACCTATATTATTTGCACTAAACGGGAATCGAACCTGCGCTCCTGTCGTAGGTATTTGGGGCTTATCGTTACTTGAGTTCTAGAAATTCTAGACGCACTTTGTTTATATACCTATTAAGAGTTATTAAGATTCCGTCCGCCATTTTAAACATTAATAGGTATTTTCATCCTCTACTGTTTTATTGTATCTATTAGGAACAAAGAAATTAGCAAAACATTATTTTATTCGTCGTTTAATTAAAGTTTTAATTTTTTTGTTATGACTTTACTCCTTATTTTTATTTATTTAAGATTTATGCACACACAATAGGTAAAAGGGGTTACAAGAAAATAGAATGTAGAAAATATCATAGGTGCAATGGTACTGCTTATTTCTAAAAGACCTTCAGCAGACCGGTGAGAGTAGATCGTGAAATGAAAAGCAAGAAAAAAAAAGAAGGCATAAAAATAAACGATCAATTTAATTAGGTTCATAATTATGTAGCAAAGAGATTCATCCACGTCGTAAGTCTTGATCTCTAATACTGTGGGAATATCGGGATAAAAAACTAGATCATGGACTAGACCTACCCTCATTCCTACTACTGTAACTCCTGTACACCAGGATCAACAGTATAGTGACCCACGAACACCCCGAGTGATGACACTCGGGAAGTGCCAGGGAACAATAAACTGTCTTGGAACCGGCATCGAAATTGGAGGAGTTAGAAATATAATAAATACAATTCCCTCCTTAGCAAAACGGGAGACAAATAGACACAAATAGGCAAACTACCTGTACAAGAGATAAGCACCACTGACACAAATATAATGTATATAATATGTATTATTATTTGTATTATTGGGTCGTTTTCAAATTGAGGGCCAAACACGTATATTCTGATTTTATTCTTGTGTGGTAGTTGCTATCAGATTTAACATTACTATTAATCAATAAGTTCCTTGAGACGCTATTGTGCCCAGTACAATAAATCTCCTATCGCTATTAATTACGGAGTAATACCTATAAAACTAACCTAAATCTCAGAAGTGTGACGTCTACCCAACGTTGATTTTTTGTTCAATGCTTCGTAAATTAAAAATGAGTGCAGAAAACTGCAGATTTTATTTATCGATTATGTTATACAGTTCTTTGGGAAGGATATTAACCGTTGGAACAATATAAATTGTAAAAAATAAAAAGATTTCACAACATCAGAAAACTGATTCTTTTTAAATTATCAGTTGTGTATTCAATTTCAAACTCGAAAGAAAACTCAATTAAACTAATCTGCTACCCCATCTTCTACCCCACACGGTCCCCTGTGATTAGTTGTCGACGAACACCTGTGGTGGTTTATTGTGAACGCCGTTTTTTGGAAGAAAATCTTATTATCATGTAAAATTTTATACTTGTTGCCAAAATCGTCTCATTAGTGTTTTCATTGCTTATTGTACTTAACTATGGCCTATTTTCTATATGATCTATTTCATTAATTATGCATAACAGGGCAAATGCTTTCCCAGTACAAGGTGATGTTCTAGAACGTTACATTTAGGAGTTAAATTCAAAATAGTGCCAAAATTATCAGTCGTGTTACTCTCATTCGTGTCGATTCAAGAGTGACACGAATGATACTGATTGTGTCACGAATGATATTTTTTATAAATTGTGCATTGCTCTCGCCTTTTTTCCTCTGGGGTAGGCAGAGTCAACAGATTGACCACTCATGAAGGAGTGTAGCGCACCATTCACACGATTGCCCACAGTCACTCTCCTTTCAATATCTCCATCGTACGTCCAATCATTCGTAAACAAATTCTGCCACTTGCTTCACGCATTTACCTTCAATTTTGGCATACAGTTGCCCAACCACGCTTAAAAGACTGATACCGCGATGATTATGGCATTCCTGCTGTAAGCCTTTTCCAATCTTCCGGGACCTGGCCTGGTATCCAACAAAGGTTGAGCAGGTGGTGCAACAGTCCTGCCACTAATCCCTCGCCAGCCCTCACCATTTCAATCGTCACTCTATTATACCCAGCAGACTTTTCCACCCTCATATATTTTATCGCTTTCAAAATTTCATCCGGTTTGCTTCCGAATTTCTTCTTTATTTTCAATGCATTCTTTAACTGTCGCTTTCACACTCCGATATTTCCTTCTTTTCTTTTATATCATCTTTGTTCATACCTCTACTTACTGTACCAATAGCTTCCATCGCTAGAATATCTTGCCAAGCTTTTTTCATCCCACCAATCAGCCTTTGCACATTTTCTCTTCTTTCTTTTCGCCTCATTACATACATCAATGGCACTCTCTACTACACTTTTTAACACTTTCCATACTGCCTTTACATCCTTCCCATGGCACTCCAATTTTGTTCTAGCCTGTCATTCAATTTCCTTTTGTGCATTTCTTTCACATCAGGATCTTGCAATCGTTCAGCTTTTATACGTTCTAGCTCAGTGGTACATGTACATACCTACTTCAGGCCTGATGATAATGCTGCTTTGACTGATTAAGCTTTAATCCTCACAAATTGAGTGTTGATGATTACTGATGATGAATCATGAAAAGACATAAATGGAAATTTCTAACAGAAACTATATAAAAAAATCATTATTTTACATACTAAGAGAAGTAATATTATATATATTCACGTTTCGCGTTTTTATCTATATCGCCGGTTCTAATCAACCGATTGTGATCAAATATGCGTAAGATTTTGAGTCTAAGTAAGTGAGTAAGACCTTTCTAATAAAAAAACGCATCAAAACCCGTTCAGGTCTTGAAATTGGAAAGGTCTTGCTTAGACTAAAAATTTACCGTATATTTGGTTGTAATTGGTTAAGGAGAACCGGAGATATGACCAAAAACGACCTAAAAACGAAGCGCGGGCGGAACCACGGGTATCAGCTTATATAAAAAGTAGCCTATATGTTGCCCAGAACACTATGAACTATAATCGTACCAAGTTTGATCAAAATCCCTCCAGTAGTTTTTGACTTTAGCGTGAACAAAAATTTGATGCAGACAAACAGAGACACGGACAAACAGATAAACAGACAAACAGACGAACATTCTAAAAATAATGGTTTTGGCATCTATTACATTCATAAAGTCCCCTAATAATTTTTTCCCATATATCTTTCATGTACTAGACACCGATCAGTTAGATGAAAATTATAATTATCATTAGTGTAACTTTGATCTCATTAGTAAATTAGAAATTATCATTAGAAGAATTTTATGCCTCATTTGTGTCACTAAAAATGTTGATTTATGCATAAATACTCAAATAAAAAAGTGGTCTGTTTGATTAAAATGTGTTTTATTCATAAACAAACGCATCCGTGTAATAAAAAACATACAAATCACAAAAAATATGAATTGATGAAATTCATGCTTTTTTGGCCCTCAATTTGAAAACGACCCTATTATACAATATTTACAGTCGTGATAGTTAAAATTAAGCCGCTTCCACACAGTGGTTGAAAAATTTATGAATATTCATAACTAAATAAAAATTTAATTATGAGCGTTATTAATTATTTATTTTCTTCTTACTTAATAGTTAAAATTGTTTTTATGCAAATAGGTGTAAATAAAAAAAACATAATAAAACATTCTTTCTCGGACATAATACACAGCGCCATGTAAACCCAAAATTGGAGTGGGTTGTAAAATGCAGATAAACATTCCTACTTGGTTACATTTTTCATATAATTAATACCTTTCAGATCTTTTAAAGTCAACAAACCATTTATTAACTAGCCTATTCCCGCGTGGACGTGACTATAATCTCCTATTCTACAAAGTTATTTTTGTGTTCACTATCTTAACATTTTTTTTTTTTTTGTATGTTTACTTGCAATCTGTCTAATGTGACATTCAGCAGGTGGTGGGGTATTATAAAGGACGTGGACGGCATGTGTCCACTAACACAGCCGTATCGTTTCAATAATTCTTAGCTGGGTCTATGCTAAGATATCTTGAGGGATTTTTCGTTTAAGCCTTCTTGGTAGGGTTGGATCATTCATTAGTTGCGTCACAAGCGCGTTTGGGTGTTGCAGTATTCTAGCTTTATATGCTTCCATTCTTTGACGAACTTCCTGCGCTACGGTTCTGATGTGTAGATCATGGTGCAATCGATCGTTTGTCATATACCAGGGTGCGTCAGTTATCATACGTAACATTTTAGACTGGAATCTCTGTAGAATCTCGATATTTGACGTTGCTGCTGTGCCCCACAATTCTATACCATAGGTCCACACCGGTTTTATTAAGCACTTGTAAAGTAGCAATTTATTATCTAATGACAGTTGTGACATTTTATTTAACATCCAATACATTTTGCGTACTTGTTGGCCCATCGCTAAGCGTTTAGTAAAGATATGCTTTCTCCATGTCAATCGTCGGTCTAGGTGAATCCCTAGGTATTTATGTTCATCAGCTTGTGGAACTTGGACTCCATTTAGGGTGACCGGTGGGCAAGTGTCCCGTCGAGTGCTGAAAGTGACTTGGACAGTTTTGGATTCGTTGGCTTTAATGCGCCAGTCTTTGAGCCAACTTGAGATTTCATTAAGAGCAATTTGTAGTTTACTGGACGCAAATTCCGGTGATTTATCCGAGGACAAAATAGCGGTATCATCTGCAAACGTTCCGGTTACAATTCCTGTTGTAGAGGGTAGATCTGCAGTGTACAGTAGATACAAAGTGGGACCCATGACACTACCCTGTGGCACTCCGGCCCTTATAGCGTGTAGTGGTGTTACTTCTTCACCTTGTCTTACAAAGAAATGCCTGTTTTCTAAGTAGGATTTGATGATTTGGTAATAATTTGTAGGTAGGGTTTTTTTAATTTTAAATAATAATCCATCGTGCCACACTCGATCGAAGGCTTGCGAGATGTCTAGGAAGGCTGCTGTGCAATATTGTTTATTTTCAAAGGCAGTGTTTATATGATCGACCAGTCTATGGACTTGTTCTATGGTTCCATGTTGTCGTCGAAAACCGAACTGATGGTCTGGTATTAGTTTTTTCTCTTGCAATATGGGCGCCATTCTGCTCAAGAGTAGTGTCTCCAATATTTTTGACGTAATAGGCAGTAAACTAATAGGCCGATAAGATTTGACGTCCTCCGAACATTTTCCCGGTTTAGGGGTCATTATGATCTGTGCAACCTTCCACTGTGTAGGTATCATAGCTCTTCTAAGAATAGAATTATAAATAAATGTCAAAAATAGCACTCCCTCATTGGGCAACTGTCTTAAAATTGTGGCCGTAATCAAGTCGTATCCAGGAGCTTTTTTTTGGTCGAGTTTAAATATCGCTTGTCTAACTTCCTGTTTAGTGAAGCTTTTTATCGGAGGATCCAATTGGTTTGTCTGCTTTAAATAGGCAGACACTTCTTCAATCTTAGTAGAACCCTGGTCAGTATTTGGTGTAAAGACCATTTTTAGGTGTTCGGCAAAGGTTTGTGCTTTTTCTGTGTCGGTCGCGGCCCAACTGTTGTCGGCTTTACGTATTGGCGGTCGAGATACCATTGGTCGCTTCAAGTGTGCTGTCGCTTTCCATAGGGAGTAGTCAGATGACGCAGTACTATCTAAGTTACTTAGGTAAATTTGAACTTTTTGGTTCCGATATTCACTTAGCATTTGTTTTAGCTGTGATGTTAAGGAGTTTAGTAAAGCTTTGTCTGCAGGGTATCGAGTTTGCTGCCATTGTTTTCGGGCTTTACGTTTCAGGGATAATAATTCTTTGATTTTGAGGGGATATTTCATATCATTTGTGGATTTGTTTTTGGTATCTGGGGTAGCAAGCCAAGCAGATTGTTGAACACAGTGATTAAATTGTTCAATAGCTATATCTATGTCATCGTCCGTTCTTAATGCTGTTTTGGTGTTTAGTGATGAGGCGACTGATTCACGAAATACGGACCAATCAGTTTTTTGAGTGTGCAGCCTACAAGGTTTTACAGTACGTGCTATGTTTTTCTGCAGTATGATTTCGACAGGAGAGTGGTCAGATGAAAGTTCAGCTCTTGATTTGCAAGTAAAGTATGTGTCCGCTATACCTTTTACAACACAGAAGTCTACTAGGTCAGGCATTTTTTTTAGATCTGTGGGCCAGTATGTCGGTTCACCAGATGATACGACGAATAGGTTGAGATTTTCGGTAGCTTTCAATAACTGTCGACCTTTGGGTGTAATGGTGCGTGAGCCCCAGTGCGTGTGCTTGGCATTATAATCGCCACCTGCGACAAATCTCTGTCCTAATATTGTGAAGTATTTTACATAGTCATCTAGTTTAAGTTTATGTTTTGGTGGGCTATAAATGGCCGAGACTGTAAATGGCCCAGTCCAATCGTCAATTACTATATTTGTGGCTTGAATTTCATTTGTGCAATAATTTGCCGTCTCGTGATGTCTGATGTTATTTTTTATTAAAACTGCACTTCCTCCATGTGCCGTACCGTCAGGGTGCATCGTATGATAAAAATTGTAGTTCTTTATGTAGAAGTGACTTTTCTTGGTAAAATGCGTTTCGGAGATAAGGAGAATGTCAACTTCATTCATTTCAATAAATGATTTTACCTCAAGGGTGTGTTGTGTCAGCCCATTGGCATTCCATATGACTATTTTGATGGAGTCGAATTTGTCAGTTGTGTTGTGAGGGTTAAAATAAGGTTAGTCATTGTAGTTAGTTGCTGCATCATTTGCTTCATCATTATTATTAATTCGCGTATGTCATTTGTGTTGGATTTATCTTCGGGATGTTCTGTGTTGCTTTTATTAGCGTTTAGTAATGCGTCTCTGTAACGAGTATCATGCTCGTGATGTATAGTGTGAGTGATTTGTTGAGATTCTACCGGTTGTACCGGTTGTAGTACTTGTTTGGGTCTTAGTAAGGTTCTTTTTTCTGTTGAGAGGGATTTGTTTGGTAACTTTACTTTCTGTAATTCCCGATACACATGGCAGCCTTTATAATTAGCCGGATGGTTTCCATCGCATAAAACACATTTAACTTGGTCTGATCTAGTTTTACGGGTACAATCGTTGGACATGTGGTCTCCAGCGCATTTAATGCATTTTGGATTGCGACGGCAATATGTCTTGGTGTGCCCATACTGCTGACATTTGGCACACTGGGGTATATCACGTTTAGGCCGGGGAGGTTCAAAAGTTATTCGACAGTTTAATAGAGACTTAACATCGTAAATGGTTTTGTTATTGTCCTTTGGTTTTAATTCTATGATAAACATAGGCAGAGGTTTCTTAGTGTTTCTTTGCTTGATGTTCCAAATGTTAAAACAATCATGGCCTAGGTCAGCCAAAGATTTTGTTAGATCATCTGTATCAGTTGACGGATGTAAATTTTTAAGAATCACCTTGAATGTCCTTTCCTGCTTAGGCTTGTATGTATAGAATTCAGTGTCTTTTAATTCTAGTTGTTTAACAATATCTCTATACACATCTGACGTTTTTGACTGGATCTTCACTTGGTTATTATTCATGATTTTTAGCTCATAATTGTCTTGAGCCCGTTCTTTAAGAAGATTGATAAGTGGTTGGATGTTTTCCACTTTATCAACGAAAATCGGTGGTGGTTTTATGGGCTTTTCAGTTTGTTCTTGGGTTGTTTTGATGATGGTTTCAACATCTAGCGGTGCAAAGCTGTTACTTGTTGGGATAGGTTGCGTTTGAGAGAGCCAATAAGCATTCAATTTAGTTTGTTTAGATGGTCCACTGGTACCATCAGGACTCCTTAGTCTTTTTTTCCCAGGTGTATCAGCAACCCTTTGGTGGTCATTTTGTACAGCAATTTGGCTTTCTATTTGCGGTTTTGAGATGGCATTGATATCACTTTTAATATCACGTGATTATCACTAATCTTAACATAACCCAAGTATTTTTTTAAATATCTGCAATGTACAGACACAGCACCATTACAATAAAAATGTAAAAAAGTATAGATAAGCTGTCCCCTTTTTTTCGTGCGGAAATCTCCGTGACTATTCAAAACATTTAAACCGCGCCGTCTCGGGTCGCGCTGTAAAGTGTAAACGTTCGTTTTAATATAGACATTCTGCGGAATTTATATCCGCATGATGGCCCAACGTGTACAGTCAACTTTACACGAGCATTCGTTCACATACTCCCGCGCACGCACATAGCACGCGTGGAACAGCTGATAGGTCATTCGCCTCAGTGTGTGTATTTCTGCTGTGATTGCAACTGAGATGCGTCAGCTAAAAATATTATTATGCACCGTTTCATTGCAATTCTGTAGGTACTTATTTATTTTAAGCGAGTATTTTTATGCAGTTTTAAAATAAAATTGTAGGTATGTTTATTGTATAATTCGATCGGTGGAACGTGTGAAGAATTTTTTTAATGTCAATAATTGTGTATGTGACCCAACAAAGATATTGAGTTAAGCTCGCCTTTGTAACTAAATATCCTTTTGTTTATGTATTTTATATTTATTCTAAATAGGCTTACGTTTGACCACTATCTCACCCGATGGTAAGTGACGATGTGGTCGTACGCTTGCCTAGAAGGAACCTATTCACTCGTGACTGGAATATTCCCAGGTTATAGCTTTCCCAACAAAATTGTGTCCAATAAAGAATAATTATGAATATTTGAAGCCAGTACATCTGCTGTCTGAAGAACGAGAAGAGCCTTGACTAGAGGGTGCAGGCTTTCCTCTTGGGATTGGGAGTTGGGAGGTCCTACAGTTATTCCCGTAAAAGCCAGACAAATTTAATCAAGAGGAGGATTGGAGAGCACAGTGCAAGCTTTGGATGCAACCGGGATTGCAAACGGTCTTTACCAGTCGCTTATATTAAAATAGTTTATTTTGTTTCAGAACTTGGACATCTTAGTTTTGCCGCCATCTGAGCTGACAGAAAATTATGATGATGTAAGTTTTTTTTTCTATGCCTGATTTAATTTTTAATATAATATATCGTCTAGAAATATCCTTGGGTTACTTATAAAATTTAAACACGACAAAAAATATAAATAAGAACTTTATAGTCACGAGCCATGACAAAGATTTTTTTAATTGCCTATACTAATCTATTTTTAGATTTCTTGATACAGTAAAAATTAACAGGTACTGTAGTAGCCTCTATTAAGTATATTGTGTAATTTTTGGAGACTTAAAAAGTTTAGCTCCAGCGATAATTAGGTAGGTACGTCTTTTTTGGTAAGTATTATAAAGATTCGTAGCTCAATTCGTAGGTATAGCGCAAGGTTTGAATCACCTTTATAATATTGGTAGCAAAAGTAGGAAGTAGGATTTCTGTTACAATTTTTTTTATATAGGTACTATTTAGGTGGCAGACAAGCATAGATTCACCTGATGGAAATTGGTCACCGTGGCCTATGGACGTGTGCAACACCAGGGTTTCACACTCGCGCTACCGACCCTGGAGGGGGAAAGTTGGATAGTTTGAAGAGGGGGTGGAGGGTGGGGTTGGAGGAGAGGATTGGATAATGAGAGGGGGGGGGGATTGTGAGCTCTGGCTACCCTACTTACCACCGGGAACACAACAATTCTCTTTAAAACACAATAACCTATTTAATAGTGTAGGTAAGTCATAAAATGTAATATGGTTTGTTTCAGGCCATTCAAACTATTTCTAAAGCAGCTAAAGAAGCCGGCGTGTACGTGGTGACACATCTGCGTGAGAAGACCCGTTGTCAAAACAAGGTCGAAGTGGTCAAAAGCAATCTTGTGTTCGATAGAGAGGGATCTATCGTTTCTGAGTGAGTTACTATTGAATATAGATTATTTTAGCTTAATGATTTATAATACGAGTGGTATCAAGTTTCAATATATGATTTTTCTATTTAAATTGATAGTATTGTCTTATCAATGTGATTATTTAAGTTATGGACCCAAAATACTACCCTGAGGCACTCCTCAAAAATGTACTATCTTCGGCATACAATTTTTATTTGGGTCTAGACTAGTGTTATACTTGCACTGCCACTGCTATGATCAGAAGGTAGCACAGTAGCAGTGCTGAGATAAAACGTGACCCGCGAAAACATTAAGATTAATGTGTGGTCTATCCCAAGTTAATCCACAATGAAATTAATCAAAAGCAAGTGAGGAGAGTTAGCCAGAGCTCACTTAACCCCTCCTCCTCCCCGCCCCTTTCTAGCCCCCCCACCCTTTCCTACTCCCGCCCTTTCCCTTCAGGGTCGGCAGCGCGTGGGTGAACGCCCTTGGTGTTGCACACGTCCATAGGCAACGGTGACCGCTTCCCATCAGATGGGCCGTGTGCTTGTCTGCCGCCTACGTGGTATAAAAATAGTTATAGATTTTGAAAGAAATATTTTTTCATTTTCTATGTTCTAGGTACAGGAAACCTGTATCCAATCTCAGCAACTGCTCCTCTACATCTTCAGATCTGGTTACCTTCACCACAGACTTTGGAGTCACCTTCGGCTTGTTAATGAATGAAGATATTGTGCTCAAAAACTCGGACTACTTCAAGGGATTGAAGAATTTCGTCATGACCGGAACAGTTTATCATGATAGATTTTTAAATGGTAAGATGATAATATTTTGATTTTATACTACTTAGCTGGCAGACAAGCACACGGCCCACCTGATGGGAAGTGTTCACCGCGGCCTATGGACATGTGCAACATCAGGGGCGTCACACCCGCATTACCGACCTTGGTGAGGAGGACCAGGAGACTTTGGTCCCCCCGCTGATAGCACAGAATCCCTCCAGTGAGCTCTGGCAACCCTACTTACCGCTGGGAACACAACACGATGGTTATTATGGCGGTAGTCTACTCTCGGGGCATGAGCAGAATTCCTGAACTTGTGACATTCAGCTTACCCATCAGACAAGGTGAAGTCATTTTTATATGGCTATTTAAAAAAAAATCAAGGTTACCTTTTTTTTCCGTGTGGAAATCCTCATGGATACCCACCCCGCGGCCAGCGGGGCAGGTTATTAGACGGAGTTTGGTGAAAAGTACCGTAATGATGATTTTTTGAGGATTGAAGATGGTATAATAAAAAATTTGCTTCCTTTCAGGTCCTCAGTTCTTCACATCTTGGAGTTATGTGAACAATGCCAACTTAATATCCAACAACGGTATTTTCATGGGAAAAAGTGGCTTGAAGACTAATTCAGGAATTGTAGTGATCGCAGATCTTAATAAGAGGGGAGGATCAGGTAAGAATTATTCCTTATTATCCTATGTTCTTTTGTTGGTTATAGACTAAACACACGTATAGTTTATAACCTACTAGCTTTCACCCGCGGCTTCGCTCGCGTTGAAGTCGGTATCGCCAACAAGGCTATTTAAAAAAAAACGACTTTCCACTCGACTCTATTCCACTCTCCACTTCACTCTCCACTCTACACTCCACTCTAAAAAAGGACAAAAGCTCCCAAAGGATCCCATGTCCGTCTCTTAATTCTAAGCTACCTCCCTACCAATTTTCAGTCAAATCGGTTCAGCCGTTCTTGAGTTATATTATAGTGTAATCAAAATGTTATATTAAAGTAATATCAGCTCCATTAAGGCCAGTGTTGGTTTTTCCTAAACTCCTATGTGTTGCTGAATTCACTAGTGTAGTAGACGGTGGATGATCACAAGATGCAGTAGACCAACAGATACAGTGAACTCCAGATTGCTGTTTGCTCTACTTGTGGATCTTGGCATGAATAGTGAACTGATGGTTAAATGTCATAATTTTGATGATAGTCATAATTTGCTAATGAAAATGCGATGGTAGCTGAATGGATAAGGACGCGGCCTCTTCTCAGAGGTATCGAGTTCGAATCCAGCTGGATAGTACCAATCTGAATTTCACTTTGTGGAATTAATATGTGCTAATCACATGATTTACCATCTGCTGACGGTGAACGAAAAACATTGTGAGGAAACCCACATGTCCTAGAAGAAATTCTAAGGACATGTCCGATCCACCAACCTACATTAGGCCAGCGTGTGTGGATTAAGGTCTAAACCCTCTCGTTAGAGGAGAGGAGACCCGTGCCCAGCAGTGGGACATAAATGGGTTGCTATTATTATACACAACTTGCTGCGATTTTGTTGGTTGTAAAATAGATTACAATGTTACGAGTGCTGGTTTTGCTTGACAATTGGGTAAACCTAACTGTATGATACGATAACGGTGAACTAGCTAAAATAATCACCGCGGAAGAAGATAGCATTTAACCTCACCCACAGTAGGAAGACAATAACTTTGTTATCACATTCTTTAAGCTGAGGGTGTGCTATCGGTCTTGATTTATCAAACAGATAATATCTAATGTTATTAATAACTTATCGATAGTTAATATTTAATAAATCCTCGCTTAGAATTGATACTTTGAAAAACATAACAAATATTTTCTTATGCTAATACTTTACCTTCAAACAAAAGAAATAATGTTATCTATATTTTTCCTTATATTTTATCAACTTGATGGATTGTCAGTGGTCGTACGATGTTTTTTGATGACGTCAGTTGTTTTGAAGTAGTGACGTTTTTGTATAATCAATGGACGTATCGTAATGCAGCAAAATATATATTATACAATGAATAACTTGAGGGTTAGGGGTTATTTCACTTATCCTATTGACCTAGTCCTATAATGAGACAGATGGGTTGATTATGCCCTACTAGTACTATGGGATAACTAAAACTGTTCTCATGTACCAAGCAATAAGTGCCTTTTTTCTTTGCCGCACCATCAAAACCTGGAATTCTCTACCAGCTCACGTGTTTCCTTTCTCCTACAGCCCCAGGTCCTTTAAGCGGGCGTGAAAAAGTATTTGATGAGACCGTCAAGCTGAGGGCCACCATTATAGCACTATCGGTGTTTGTAATGGTGACTCCCATTCTAGAGACTTTACCTTTAGATTACTATCAGGCGAGGTAAAGTCTTATTGACGTGACCGACATAAAAAAAAGGATAAACATAATATCAATATCATTTGGCCTAGGTATGGGAGAAGTGGGATACAGGGACCATCCCAGTTGTGCTATCATGGGACTGGGGGAAAGGGATTAGTGGGATAGACCGATTTTTTTGTGTTGCCGTTTGTTCACAGGGCCTTCTAAAACTTATAATTTCAAGTTACTTAAACTATACTTACTTTGGGTCTAGATAGCGATGTCGTTCTGTTGTATTGTCTTAAGAATATTAATAAGTTTTCTTGTCACAGGGTACTGAGTGCAATCATAAAAGAATTTTTTTTATTGGACACGTCTGTGGTTGATTTTTGGCGCCTTTTATGTCTTCGATTATAATTCTCTACGAGTATTTTTTTTTGTTGCAGACTTATCTGTAGTCCCAAACATCCCTTCTGAACATTTAAATACCGAAGAACTGAGCCAGTACGTCGTTAAACCTTTAAACCTGGAAGCTAGCACCCAGGGGTACAAAGATACGGTATGCCACAGGGCGTTTTGCTGCGAATTTTATGTCAAAACTGCTGCTACAGGTAAATTACTATTTTTGTTGTCCATATTTTTGTAGCTATTATTAAAATTAATACAACAGAAAAAAACATGTGAGAAACAGTGTGGTAAGAATCATATTATTATTCAAAATAGACATTAAAGTTTGTTAAAAGTAATATTAGCTCCATTGGGGTCAGTTGTGGATCTTGCCATGATCCACTATTTAGCAGAGGGTGGATTCTAAAGCAGTTGCAAGTGTCACAAGATCCACAAGACTTGACTCGCCCAAGGCGAATAACTCCGAGTGCTACCACTGTGGATTTATTGGTGGCAGGGCAAATTGAGGAGAAAATATCTATCAAAATTGCCTTAATTTTGATTCTTATTTTACTTGTCTCTTTTAGATCCAAAAACTGAAGTATCTTACGGGTTGGCTGCCCTTGATGGAGTTTATCCCTTTACTGCTCAAAACTCAATCGGAGCTCAGAGCTGTGCGGTGTTTGCCTGCGCTGGATTATACAAAAGGAGTTGTGAATTGGGGTAACTGTTTATTGATTTGGCAAAGTAGCAGATAAGTAGGGCCAATGGAACTCTCTTTCTAACCATTATTTCAAAATGCACTCAGTATTCTGTGAATACTAAAATTCATGTAGAATTTGAGGTTGCAAAAGTCAGAGAACTCAATTTCATTTTTGAATGTCAAGAGGTGGTTATTTCTTTTGTTTCTCAACGATTTGTACCGCAGATACCTAATTGCTTTTTTCAAATTATATACAAATTTCTAATGAATGAATATTATACTTGGTTGTTATTATTCTAATTTAAACCTTATTTTCTTTTGCAGTTCGAACAGCACAAATATTTTATTCGAAAGAATATCAGTGGCTGCCAACTTCACGAAACAAAACGCACAGTTTCCGATCGTCCAATCTATTTCAATGCTGCCAACTGAAAATTTCAAATTTGACACCAAGTCCGACGGTGTGTCCACACAGGTGACATTAGAAATGGTTGACACTCAAAATGTACTGAAGTTTGGCATTTTTGGACGGGATTATTCGAAAGATTTAGAAAATTTCACTGTAGAGAATAATAGTTCAGATAGTACATACGATATTTATGATTATATATTCAATGAGGATGTACAAGGCTTCTTCGATTACGTTTGGATACGTTTAAGAATATTACTTGTAGTTGTCTCCATTTACGTTTTAGAAATGATGTAAATTTGACAGATGCCATCACCAGAAATATTGGTGATAGATTTGAATAAATTTACACGGAATGGACATATACTTAATATGTTTTAAAATTATGGCAATATTATTAAACTTTTTGAAATGAAAGTTTAAATAATGTACAATATTATTTTGTGTAATTTTACATTTGAAATGTGCGTGGTTTAAGGGAGACTAATATTATTTTGAGTAATAAGACTGTGAATTAAATATGAATAGGTGGAAACTGAGGGCACGGATTTCTAGTTAAGAAGCTCGCCTACTGAAGTTATGTATTGTGTTTGAGTGCTTCGGTATTTATAGTAGGCTCTTTTTTAATACTTTATTAAAAAGAAGAGATACGTAACTGGCATTTAAAAAGGTTCACTTAAACACAGGCGATTTTTGCCTACTTTAACGCAAACATACGAGCATTAGGAAATGGTTCTCGTATGCCGTTCTGATTATCTTCTTCTCGTAAGTACTCACACTAATTTGTGAGTAGGTATATACGAGAACGTATACATTGCGTTTATATGGAAAATGATGTGCCTTATTTAGATATAAGATCATTGATATGAATTATTAAAATCCTTTTTCGAAATATGTAATTTGGAGAGTACATAAATGAACCATAAAAATACTTTGATATTTATTTATTATACTTAGTTATATATTTTATAAATAATAAGACTGTATGAATTGTCTTTAAGTTTGAAGTGGTTGATGAAATTTTATTGAGGAGGGTAGTCAAACATTGTATGTAGGTACTTAGCCTAGATACGGCTACCTAACCATTTTGTACAAATGTCTTTTTGAGAAATAGTTTGATAACATTTGAAATGTTATAATTAAATGAAACCGATCGTCAAAAAATGTATAATACCTAATACATTTTGAACATCAGCTACCGTTTTCAGGTCAGTTTTCAACGATGAATATAAAATGCGTTTAATTAAATGTAAACAGAATTTCACTCAATAATTTGATTAATGATTTAATTGAATACATCTGAGCAGGTAAAATTCAGCCTACATAGGTTAGTTTGGTATTGTAATATTCGGTAGGTATGCGAGTGTTTATTTGCCTACCGAAATTAAAATCATATTTTTATTGTTGACGGTACGTCATGGTATCAAGAGACAGTTACCCAAGTTTAAAAAAAAATACAAACACTCTGCATTTCAAATCAAGAATATTTTTTGAATATTAGAGAACACCCGAGTTCTTTATTTGAAAAATTCATGTGCATGTTGTACTTTTTTTTAACGATGCATTTAATATCTTGTACAGTCAACGGCAAAAGTTTATGATCATTTTCAGATTTTGAACAGTAGTTTTGAGCAAAGCAACTTATGGTTTTTAATGAAAATGCTGTTTTAATTACTTGGTTGGCTCTATTGAACAACCTTTAAACTTTGATTACAATATAATGAACCATTTTCATTCGAATTTTTAAGTTTGAAATCTGTGAAATCATAGACTTTGTCGCTGACTGAATATTTTTTAAATTACTTATTAAAATGGAGGGAATTGAAATAGATGTAAAAAATTGTATACTGATGTATTCTGCCAGAATCAGTCGCCATCGACTGCTGTGATATTAGTTCTATGCATGCTAAACATTATAAGAGATTTTCTATGTGACTCTGTGCGTTTTATTATCACCTTTATATAACTTACTTTAAACTTTATATTTTTTTTTATACCACGTAGGCGGCAGACAAGCACACGGCCCACCTGATGGGAAGCGATCACCATGGCCTATGAACGTGTACAACCCTAGAGGGGCCTAGAGGCGTCCCACTCGCGCTGCCGACTCTGCAAAAATCTTCTAATGCCTAATTCTTATGCGCCATATTGCGAAATGCTAACGGCCGCACTATAATTTCGTATATTGCTTTGAGTTAGTGTCGGTTCGTGGCTCTGCCTGTGAGGTGTTTGTGTTTCTTGTGGCTCTCGAGGTACCTTACATGGTCCTGGTCATCATCATATAGAGTCTTCTCTATCCAGCGCATGTAGGCTTCCACCTGAAAGAATTTATTCACAAGTTTTTAATTAATTAATCTTAGTACTTTCTTTTAGTGCGGAAATCTCTCCGGATACCACCTCAGTCGGCCATCGAGGGTGATTATGTTGGGTTTGAACCGAATAAAACCGCACAATGCGCCGTTTCGGGTCTAAAGACCAAGGAAGCCCAAAAGGTATAACCCTCGAACGCTAGCTGCAGTGCTAGAATACAGTGCGTTCGTCGCTGCGACACCGACGAAGATATAGATTAGTGGTAAAATCAAAAGGAGCAGTGGCTCCCGGCCTTAAAAATTGCGTCATGATAGGCTGCTTTATCACGATACGTTGCCCGATTATTAAGGTCTGGAACCTTATCACCTAAGCAGTTCGTCGCTGTCGCAGCGACGAACGCAACGCTGTGTATTGAAGAATAGCGCTGCTGATCCTGGGCCATCTACGTTTGCCAGATGCCCTCGTGTGTGGATACTATACGGTGTTCCTATCTTGGCCCGGAAAGGGGAAGGGATCGCTCCCCACCCGCCGGCCTGCTTCTGCTGGGGTGAGAGGCAGCTTTGCCTTTAGGTCAACTCATAATAAAATGAACAACAGTTGCAGCGATGCTCCTGGTTGCATGAGAGGCCAGAGGACCTCGGAGCCATAATATACAACTAATAATGTTAACATAAAAAAGATTTTAATCTCTACCTTAGTGTAGACATCAGGCTTGCCCCTTGCACAGGGTATACCCCACGATACGACTCCAATCTGCCGACCTTCTCGCACCAAAGGACCACCAGAGTCACCCTGCGTGTGAAATAATAAACATTATAGTTAGTAATGGCAGCAGTCCAACGATCAGTTTAACAATTAATTGATGATAGGTAATTTAAGAATTCACAGATTTATGTTAAGGGCCTTTCTTAACAACCCTTATTATCTACTTCGGTGGCCTTCAGCAGGTTTCATGGGGTCAAACGGCCCTCGCCCTTTCTTAAAAGTTAACAAAGGCAAGTCCCATTTGATTACGGCAGGGTAAAAAAACTATATTACATACATATATAATTTGAAGGTGCTAACTGGCTAATAGTAACATGTGAGCCAGTTAATGAATAATTGGTATTGGCAAAATAATAGGTAACTAGTGACAAAAGAATAGCATACTGTTGGCAAAAGAATAGCATACTAGTGGCAAAATAATATATTAGTGGCAAAACAGTAGCATACTGGTGGCAAATGTGAAAATCCGCAACTGACAGAACTCACATGGCAAGCTCCCTCCCCAGTTTTAGTCAACGCGCAAATCTGCGTCTCGAACACCGCATTGACGCTCTTGTGCGCCTCCTTGCACTCTTCGTAGGTGATGGACTTCAGGTCTAGTTTCATCAGATCGTTTGGAGCGCGGCCTGGGTACTGCAAAACAATTTGGACATTTAATGAAATTTTCAAGCAATCAGTATCCTATTCTTTATTTGAGTGCCTTTTTTATACCATTTAGGTGGCAGACAGGCACACGGCCCACCTGATGGGAAGTGGTCACCGTGGCCTATGGACGTGTGCAACATCAGGTGCATCACACACGCGAAGGTACCATATTAATACCGTAGATGGCCCAGGGTCAGCTGGAATGCGAGGGATATGCCTACAAAACAATGAGCTGGAATGCGAGGGATATGCTAACAAAAAAAATCTTGACGAAATTACCTTCTGTGTTTCCGGAAAGCTATAACCTGGGAGTCTTTAAGTCGAGAGTGAATAGGTTGCTTCTCAGCAAGCGTACTTCACTGTCAATCACATTATTACTTACCAACAGGTAAGATTATGGTCAAACGCGAGCCTATCGACTATAAAAAAAGAAATTCAGTGCCGGTCAAAAATTCGACTTACCGAGGTTGTCCCCCATCCCGTCAGCGTCAGATCCTCTCCTTTCATAACCGGTTCATCATTCAACTCCACAGCATCCACCTTGGAGCCGAAGTCTATCTCCTCTTCAGTGAACAGTACGGCTATGTCATTGACTATGATATAGTTGTCATAATCCTCATGCATGACAATCTTCCGTATATTGTATGCTTTTCCACCGGCACGTAGCTGATTCGTGCCTACGATAGCTTGGAAGTATTCTGGCTTCATCCTGGAGAAAATAAAAGGTATTATAAGTTATTCGCTGTGCTCCGCGGCCATGCTTGTGGTATATATCTATGGAGGTTGGATACGACGACGGTATCTCCCGTCCGAAATGAGCAGCCCGACTGGAGTAGTACTCCGTCCTACAGGAGACCGCGGCCATAATAATCATCGTGTTGTATTCCCGGCGGTAAGTAGGGTAGCCAGAGCGCACTGGATCTAGTTCCTAGCCCCCTTCCCCCTTCCCTTGAGGGTAGGCAGCGCGTGTGTGACACCCTTGGTGTTGCACACATTCATAGGCCACGGTGACCACTTCCCATCAGGTGGGCCATGTGCTTGTCTGCCACCTAAGTAGTATAAATAAAAAACTTAGCCACAGTGGCAGCGTTTATCCCATACACTTCCGTCATTTATTAGTTTTACAACAATGTATGAAATAACGCCTGATTAAGTTTGAAGCATCGGCGATGAAGCACAAAACGTCATGTTGCTATTATAATTTTATAAGGCGCTAGATACAAGTTTGTGGTATTTGTTCCATCGGGTACCAATACGATGGTAGTCTCAAAAACCGGCTTGACTTAGTGGAAGGTGCTATGTGCGCCTATGACCTCGTTACCAGAGATATCCACCGAGATAATTGGGGACAAACACAAACATAATTACACGCAAACATACAGGTCAAACAGTTTTTGTTTTGAAGTTGGTTAAAAAGCCCGATTTAGCATATAACGTCACATTGCTATCGTAATTTGGAAAGTCGCTACACACAGGTACTTAGTTGGTATTTCTCTGCTGGGGTCCCGGTAGGAATAGTGAACCTAAAAAAAACCCCCCTTTCTGGGGTTCGTGCGGGCCATTTAAAAACTGTAGACCCAAGGTCAGCCAGGAATAGGGAAATGCCTTATGGTAGCCTTACAGCTCGGTAATTAAGACCCGAGACAGCCTGATAACCCCTGTGGGTGTGTGGACCATCTAATAAGTAAATGAATATAAAACTTACAAAACAAAAAGATTTCAATAGGATCAAGTTAATATGGGTCTATACCGAAAGTACCAGCTTTCAAATAAAAAAGAACCATCAATATCGGCTACCCATTCAAAAGTTCTGAGGTAACACAAAAAAAAACACTCGAATTGAGGACCTCCTCCTTTTTTGAAATCGGTTAATAATTTACCTGTAAAAGACAGAAAACAATGGAAAACGTTAGAGGAGGCCTATGCCAAGAGGCACACTGAACTAAGAGACCTTCTATAAAAAAAAATAAGTAACAGTTCAGGATAAAAGGCTCATTGATTAATTTATTGAATAAGTTACCTGTCCACACAATGTGCGGCTGTCAGGATCACCCTGGGGGTGACAAGAGAAGCCCCACAGAAGTGCCAGACACCATACAGCCTCAACGAGACCTGATATGGAAAGGATCCGTTAGCAGCTTTGGTACCGCCGACGATGCGCTCCCATTCCTCCCGGACCTCAGGAATGGAGGATGAGTAGAACTCGGAGGACACTAGAAGGAGAGAAAAAAAAAGATGTATAGATATAAATAAATAAATAAAATAAAAAAAAACGTGTGGCACTCGGGGATTGCTGATGTGCATAGATTAACTTCATTAGTTCCACTCAATACCACAGATGGCGGTGTTCAACATTGACGAAGGAAACTTCAGTATCAACATGATGATGGGAGTGTTAGGATTTTATTTTCGTAACGGAATTTCTTGATTCGGTCGTCGCGCTCAAAACCCGCGATAAAAGCTAAACTATTGTAGTTTAAAAATAAATAAATAAAAAATAGTTTATTGCCAAAAAATTACAGTAGCCTGTACTGTGAGTACCACATAGATACCATTCACGTCAATAATGACTTCACCTCGCCTGATGGTAAACTAAAGGTAAAGTCTCAAGAAGGGGATCCCCAATACATACACCGACAGTGACATAATAGTCGCCTTCAACTTGACGGCCTCATGAAAGAAGAGGTGATTGTCGTCGCAGCACTGTGTGACAAAGCGCAAATATTGGTTTAGACTACGCCAATACCCACTGGTCCCACAAGTGCTGCGGTAACCATCACCTCAAGCTCCGGCTATGCACCTGCTGAACCCTGAACGCAATCCAATTGGACTACTATGGAGGGTTTTTCGCAAAAGTATCCGACCCAATTTGAGTCAAAGGAGATGTTGAATAAAATTTTTAAGCAATTGCATGCTAACTATTTCCAATGATTTTCTGATCGGAAAAAATGATCACCCAGGACGGGACTTGAACCCGTGACCAGTCCCTTACAGGGGGAATGCTCTGACCCCCTGTTCTTTCCCTTCCCCCTTTCCCCCTGTAACCTGTAAGGGACTGGTCACGGGTTTAAGTCCCGTCCTGGATGATCATTTTTTCCGATCAGAAAATCAAAGGAGATTGTTTAATTTTGGGCCCCCTAATTTGTACACAATACAGAAAAAAAGAAATAATACCGGTTATTGGCAAAAATACAATTAGGTATATTTATTCGCCTCCG
The DNA here is from genome assembly GCA_963576445.1 of Lithosia quadra. Lineage (NCBI taxonomy): Eukaryota > Metazoa > Arthropoda > Insecta > Lepidoptera > Erebidae > Lithosia > Lithosia quadra. The sequence goes on along the minus strand of OY754899.1, from coordinate 8,597,914 downwards.
AAACTCAAGGGCATAAATTAATAAAATATGAGTAAGTACATTTTTATTACGCCAATATTTTTTAATCCGCCATGTTAGTTGTGTTGCAAGAAAGTGTTTATTTAGTTAGATTCCGCCCATAATACGATACGAGGCAGTATTATAAGAATTGAATAGTGAAAAATAAAAACTACATTGCCTAGCTATTTTTCTAAGTACTTAGTGTACAATTATCGGGCCTAGGGTCCATACATTTTTTGTGAAACATCTCCTTTGTGCCATCAAATTGTACCACCTAGTACTCTTTATTGTACGCCACATAAGGGGCAAAATCAATTGTATACACATTTCTTAACCTCTAATGATGTTATGTGACTTACTAATGATGTGCTCACCGTAAACAGAATTAATTCGACAATTTTCGGTTAACTAGGTATCGAAATGGAAGGGATTTTTACATTGAGTGTAACGATCTCTATGGCGTAGCGGGTAGGTAGAGCGTTTGACAGCTGAGTTCTCGAGTTCGATTCTCATTCAAAGAAATTATTTGTGTATGCATAAATAGGTTTACATTAAAAGTATTTATATTTATCCGTAGTCTAGAACCCATATAACACAAGCTAGTTAAGCTGTACCTTCTTCCTTTCTATCTAGCTATGTGTAACTAGTGTGTGTATGTGTGCTGTAACGTTCTAGAGGGTACCCTCTGGTAAAGAGGTCTATCAGATGATTTATGTGATTGTTTGCTACTCAAATATTAGGAACATTGAAGACTATTTGTAGAGTAATTGTAGAGCCGTAGAAATTAAAGACTGCCACGTTTTTACCCAATGTTTGGGTAATAATGTGTACGAACTTGAGGTTTGTTTCCCTGGTCGGGCAGTAATTGATTTTTTTGTTACCAAAATCATAGTAGTCATGGTAATTTACATAGCAAAGAAATATTGATTAGGTACTGTATTTATATTTAAAAAAAGAGGATTCTAAACGTATATAAATATTGTACAAAAAATAAATATATTTAAATGTTAATACTAAAGCAAAAAGCTTATGTCAGAAGTGGGATTCGAACCCACGCCCACAGAAGTGGACTGCGACCTGAACGCAGCGCCTTAGACCGCTCGGCCATCCTGACATATCGAAAGAGGTCGAAATTATGTGTCAGCTACTACAACGTGATCGATAGATAAAAATAGAATATGACGTCACAGGTAGACTTGATAAATTCTCTACGAGTACACAGATAGCTACAATATTAAACGATTGTGCACCTTATGTCGTATGAAATAAAGGTTATCCTTTCAGTTAGTTCACTGGCTGACATTGAAGTTATAAATTGTACCTAATAGTTCAATGGCGAGTTCTCTAGGTGATACAATACGACTCCTGACGGCTTTCCAGTTGGTTTCAAGAATTTTACGTCCAAATGTAAGGAAGTGATTTTTTTTATTTTTATTAAATAAATATAATGTACGAATTCATTATAGCTAATTAAGCTCATACTGTGAATGATAAACAAAATTTTTAATAAAAATTACTTCACCGCTAATAAGGAATACTTAAACCAACTAGCAGGCACAACTAATTGTGCAGTACGGAATGACATCGGAAATCCTTCCCCATGGCACAACTAATTGCACATTCTAGTTAGTCCACGGGTAAGTTGCCCTAAAAAGCGACTGTCACGACGAATTTAAGTACCGCTCTGAATGTAGTCTTCATATAGATAATAATTTAAAAAAATAGTAAAGAACATGTTAGGTTACTAAACCTTACTTTCAATAGATCTTTTAGTCTTCAGATTTTTATTGGGTAAATATCCAGTGAGACCGTTAACAGTTAACTGTACTGATGCTACAGGTACTGTATGTTTGAAGTTCCATCCTTCTTTGGTTCCAGTGACATTGACAACTGGTCGAATAACTGTTTCTATATCATATTCTTTAGATAGAGATCTCTGAATTTCATTAGCCGATGTGTTATCTAGAACAATTCAGACTATTTTATTTGTGAATGCTCAGAATTTAGCAGAATGTTATCAAATGAACTACCACCACAGATTACCTAATAGTTAGTAGTAGTACTACTACTGCAACTGTAATTACTAGGTACATGAATACGAAAAAAGATTTAAAAATAGATAGGTAGATAGATAACTCTTAAAACTCTTTATTGTACATTGACATTTAATATTATATCACAATTTCAGTTCTCTTTTCATAGTTTATGGTAGTACAGAGGTACAGCATTTTTTATTACTGCTAACAACTCTAAACTTTAGTAGTAATAACGGTAATTACCGATGTTACTACTAGTAGTAATATTGATAGTATCACAAGCAATAAACCATTCTTTTTAAATTAAATTATTTTTATGAAATTTCGTACAACTTTGTCAAACCATTGTTTATTCAAACCATGATTTTTAAAAGGCATTTGACGAAGTATATCACCGGATATGGTCGAAAGTGGTTAGCTACTGCACGTATTACAATGTATGAGTTATTATGATGGACGGTGCGGTTAAGTCCACATAACATCACGTGTGTACGACTTTGTATGTCCACATTGAGTTCGTGTCAATATCTTCAATTCACGTGATATGAAGGCCAATTCTTGGGAAACAGTATGTTCAAATTTCAGTCTCAGTCTATTGTCGATCTCATATCGATCTACTAAATATCTCAAAAATTGTATTCTTTAAGTTACAAGCTTTTTATTGTTTATAGTCCAGGATCCCTGGTTCAATAAAATTTTGCACTTGATTACCATGAATAGCTTCATGTTGATTACCAACTGACAAGCTAATTTTCCGTAAGTAGGTACCTTCATTTTGATGAGATGTCCAAAAATTTTCTGTACTCAACTCTAGATTGTGGTAGCTAACAGAGGTAGCAAGGATATAATGTTGATTTGATGATTCTAAAAAAATATTACTGTTTTTTTTCTGTTAAATCTCAAGATAATTAGGTATCTAAATTTCTTTGAAAAAATATTTGTCCTACAAAATCTATGGTTTTATCAAAGAGTCACCTCCCTCTAACAGTATCAGTAATCATTTATGATGACTTCGCTATGGGTAACTGTTTTTTTGTTAAGTCTACAAATTATTACAAATACAATATTTTTCCAAAAAATTAAGATAATTATCTTGAAATTTAACAAAAAAAAAACAGTTTGTAATAGTTTTTTAGAAGCTCACGGGACTTGAACCCCCGATCAGTCCCGTATACTGAGCTAGCTGGACACTTCCTAGATGCTCAAATTTCTCCGATATATTCTTCGATTTATGGCCGCTGTAAGGTACGTTCGTGTGTTCAAGTCCTGTCCTGGATGATCACTTTTCCGATCAAAAATCATCTTTAAAAATTCATGGACCTAATTATTTGAATTTCAAGAAATACTCACCACTATACAACGCACCAAAGAGAACCACAAACAAAAAACTGTACACCGCCATTTTGAAACACAACTGACTACTAGAAAAAAAGAGCGTTTCTTCGAATATATATATCAGAAAAATGCAACATGGTGTGACGCAATTAGTAATGGATACTGCACTAAATTCTTATGGTGATACCCCTATGGGTCGTGGGTAACACGTACGGATTACGTACGACAAGCAATATCTTTGTATTGTTATCGATTCGAAGTACGTAGATTACCTATCGGTTTAACGACAGTTAAGGTTGTATTTAATTAAGGTAAGGTTACATTTAATAAGGTGATTCCTAGAAATCCCTGGCGACTACAATATTATGGAGTTCTTCAAGAGGGCTGGAACCTCCACGCGGTGCCACTGGCCAGGGCAGACGCTGCCTCAGCAAATGCCGGCCGAGGTGGTAGTTGGTTATCTAGAAGGCTGCTCCGAGGCTTGCCGCATGTCCCTCTGACTAGCAGAAGGCACAGTGGGGAGCAGGTTGGGGATGGGCTGGTTCTCTGGGAGTGCGGAGGGGAGAAATGGGAGAAACGACCACCTGTCACGGAGTAGGTACACTTGCCTAGAAGTAACCTGTTTGCTCTAAATTTGAAAACTGATCAAGTGACAATGATCCAAAAATCTTCACAAACTTTCATATTAATAATATTAGTAGGATTCCCCATGAACCTACTATTAAGATTCGCAAGTTGCACTATACAGGATGTACACAATTTGTCACGGCGCAAATATCGCTTATTGTATGCGCGTGCGTCCAACTAATGAACCGTTGCATCTGAATATCAAGTGGGAGAGTTAGGATGCAATAAGTCTTGAAGGGTTAATAGTATTATTTTATTTATTATGAATATCATTTTATTGGTACTATACATTTCATTATAACCGCGTTGCTTCCCGTCAAGCAGAATACACGTAGCGGTAGAGCGTTCGACTGCTGTGTCAGAGGCTGCAGGTTCGATTCCTACTCAGTGCAATTATTCGTATAAAAATCAAGGTAAGTAGATGCTGAGTCAAATATAATCCAGATCTGTGGCCTTTGAGCTCTTATAGCAATAAAATTTAAATGCGATGCAGCTCAACTCAGGGAGAGAGATGGCGCTTTACACGGTGCATAGCTCCATCTCTATTTTTTTTATACCACGAAGGTGGCAGATAAGCACACGGGCCACCTAATGGGAAAAGGTTTGATGGATGATGCAACTTTGATATTTTTACTAGCCTATAAATATACGTGGCTCCACCCGTGTGGACAACGGTTTTCGCGTTTCTAAACTATATCTGCGGTCCTACTCAACCAATTGTGATTAAACATGTGTAGGATTTTTAGTTTGATCAAGATCTCTAAAAAAAACCCACATCAAAATACGTTTAGTAGTTTTTGTGTCCATCGCAAACAAATAGACAAACAGGCAAGTACTAAAAATTATATTTCTGTTCTGAATTTATTGTTCAAGTAATATATATCCCAAGTATTTTTTTATGTACCTCCAATTTACAAACCAGCTACTTACAATTTTATAATAGTAAGGCCATATCCAAAACTATGTGACTATTAGTTCTATGTGTGCGTCATAGATGGCGCCGGCGCACCGCTCACATTGTTCCTGTCGAATGTCAAGTGCTATCATTACGACATGCCGTCATGGAGCACGCCGATATAATCGTCGATTACAATGCAATGCTCTTGTGTGAACTGTTTGTGATTTTGATTTGAGTAACTATTTTATGGTTCAATTGAATTTATGATGTGTTGGGCATGAGTGGATATTAAATGAATTATATAATATAATATATCGGTATTCAATCTGGTCTATTTATAATTCTTTTTAATAGATTCAAGATTATAAGATAATATAATAAGATTATAGCATTATTGGTGCTTGTAATAGTTACTACTATTCCTGAGACTTTACCTTTAGCTTACTATGGCGAGGTGAATTCATCTTGACGTGACCGATATATATTAAAAAATACATGAAGAAAGAAAGAAGTGAAGAAAAAGAGAAAAAAAATTTGTTGGTTTGTTCGCGATGGATGCAAAAACTAAAGAACGGATTTTAATGCGTTTTTTTTTGTTTGAAAATTCTTGGTCAACTCAAAAATGATAATAGATAGATAATAATTCTATATTTGAACACCAAGATCACGAATGTTATACGTTTGATCATAATCTGTTGTGGAGAACCGGTTATTTAGTCAAGAAGTCAGGAAATTTACGTCTACGCTGGTGGAGCTACAGGTGTAGACTAGTATTGTAATATATGAGGGTGTGCTGTAGTTCTGAATAGGAAGACAGAGTGTGGAATGAATAAAAAAAAATACCAAACACTCACCCGTTAGATTTATGAGCTGTCGACTTGTTTGCTACTTTAGTAATATAAAAACATTACAAAGATTGAATAATAATGTATGAACCACGCGCTTACTTGTCACCGACATTTTAAAAGTAAACAAATTCTTTATTCTATTAAGTAAACATATTTAACAAACAAAACAAAAAAAATATAAACAAATTGTTTGAAGAATACAATTTATGAACACGCTGTATATACACGAAAGTTATTATAGTAAACGCGCGTCCGTGAACTAAACTGCGCGGGCGCATAATTTATTATACCTACATTTTATTTGTAATAAATTAAAAAAATAAAATAATAATAAATATTTTTTCATTTATTTTAAATTCGTGGAATTATTTTAATAATTGATATAAAAATATTATAATGTGATTTTGTCTCAATTTATTTTCTCTAAATATAATTTCTATATGTAACTGACATTAATAAATAGATAATTTTATAATGGCCATTATTGCCTCCTTAAATTTTTTTAATAAATTTAAAATTGAATAAATAAATTCGTGACTTTTTGCCGATTTTGCGGCAAAGAGGACTTGGACTTTGGACAAAAATGTATTCTCATGGACTTTTTGCCGGGGAAGTGTTTTAACAAAAAAATATGTGGAAATATACTAAATATATTGTTATTGTTGTGTTTATTAATTGTTGTAAGTATGATAATTACTTTATCTGAGGCCTGATTCAGTAAAATTATGTTTTTAAAACGTACGATTTTAAAATTACGAGGATTTTAAAGGGAATTAGAAAATTTATTTGAAAACGAATGAAATCATGAATTAATCTAAGTTTGATAATCTCACGGTAACGTTTGTTTTGACAGATCTTACAGAATACCGAAATCATTTTTCCATTTTTCTTTCTAATCGAATTGAAATCACGCGTTTTGAAAATGTAGCGGTAGTGAATCGGGTGCCAGTCCAGACAAAAACTGTTCCTGTAGCCAAGCTATCATTTTTGTGTACAGGTTCAGTAACGATTAGATGTCAGTTCTACGCCTGCCACGATGACCCAGGGTTCAATCCTGAAGATGGAACAGTACCGGAATTACGCTTCACTTGGCTAGGAGCTCTACAATACATAAACGGTGAGGCTTTTAAAAATATTATTTACAGTGTAAAATTACAGCCTCTGTGTCGTAACGGTAGTGAACGCGGCCGCTGCGCAGGAGGCGCAGGTTTGATCCCCGCTCAGTGCAAATATTAAAAACATGTTCCCGTGGCACAACTATGAAGTTGGTCTATAATTCTATATGACACAACTAAATAAGTACTACAGCCTCGTGATAAGACATGACATATTATCATTGTTTGAATCCTTATATGGTGTGCAATAAAGTGTATTTATCTATCTATTTTTAACATTCGTCTTTTTTCAGTAAAAACTGGCAATCCCCACTACTTCAGAGTTCCCCGGGTGGTGCTCATCAGTCGCCAGTTCGTGCTCAGCACTGCCAACGATGCAGCGATGGTTCCTGAAGGCTATGCACTGTAAGTGTTAATCAAAGGAATAGCTGACTCATGTCGACTACAATCTTCTTCAACCTAGCGTTAATCCCAGTCGTATCCAGAGCTTTCACCTCGGAGTCTGGGGTCCGCTTTACCAGTCTTAACTGCGGATTTGGCTGGACCTCGATATTTTCCGTGAAGCGACTGCCATCTGACCTTCACAACCCAATAGTGACATTAGGCGATATCGAAGCATTGCAGCTAGACCGTTGTCGTTGGACTTTTTAGGGCTCCAACTACCCGTAACGACTGCCAGAGATGTTTTTATGGCAACCGGGACCAACGGCTTAACGTGCTCTCCGAGGCACGACCAGACCAATGCAAATACCCATATTCATGCATACAAATATTTGCACTGAGCGGGGATCGAACCCGCGCCTCCTGCGCAGCGGCCGCGTTCGCTACCGCTACGCCACAGAGGCTGTTATGTCAACCACAATATGGGGTTCGATAGGATTAATTAATTAATTTAAAAAAAAGATTGTTAAACTTTGATTATATTTCAGCGGCAATGTTGCCTTCGGCGAATATGAACGGGACGAGGCAGAATGCGGTCTCACAGAGCATGAAATAGCAGCAGGGGTCACCTGCGACCCCGCCGTCCTGGTGGTGCCCATAGCAGACGTCCTGCTGCACCCGGAGTTTAAGCACTTCCACGTCAACCACAGCGTGGCACTGCTCAAGTTGTTGACTGACGTCAAATCCAGTAAGTGTTTAAGGCCCATCCAGATTCACGGCGAGAACCCCCGAGAACACCCGAGCAGCGTGAATGTGGATGCGTGGCTCGCCGTCTCGCGCTCGTGCTCGCCTTCTCGGGTCGGTGGCGGTATTTTGACCGAGTCAAAAGGTGTGACGGGCGAGACAAGAGAAGCCATCTACATTCTCGTTCGGTCTCAGTACTTTTTATTTATTAAAATTAAAAAGATCTAAGTATGTACTTTGTTCTATTGGCTTCCTTTCTTTAGTAATTCTAATTTTTATTTTAATATTATACCATTAAAATATGCTAATGCACACATTAATAATACCTCTGCACTGTCGTCCATTCCGGAATACGGTCGGTAACGAAGTGAGAAGGTCGTGAGTGTGAATGAACGTCTCGCTTCTCGCGCAAAATCTCGGCGAGACCTCTCGCCATGAGTCTGGAGGCTGCATTACGAATATCGATAATTAATTACTCGTATCTAATCATTCCATACACGTTGACCTGTCGCTCCCGATTACCATGGGAGCCCTAAAAAGCCCAACAACTGGTCTATTTATAGAACTTCGATACCACAATGTGTTGTTGGTACCAAATACTATTACAGATTACAAATAATTAGGTCCTTAATTATATTTCAGAATACATGCTACCACTGTGCTTACCCTTCAAGAACTATTTGAAGAATGATGGCGTTAGGACCAGACATAGGTTTTTACATGTTGACTTCGCAGCTGGTAAGATTTTTTCTTCTCTTTGAGAGATATCTGCAAGAGAAGATACACGAGACACGACGGTATCTTCCATACGAGTTGAGCAGTCCGACTGGGGTAGTACCTCCGCTCAACAGAAGACCGCGGCCATTATAACCATCGTATTGTGTTCCTGGCAGTAAGTAGGGTAACCAGAGCTCACTGGAGGGATTCTGTGTTGTCACTGTTAGTGGGTAGATCAAAGCCTTGCTTTGTCTCCTGCACAGAAACTATCTCAATCACCTCCTCTAAACCCCATCCCACCTAACCGCCCAGGTCGGTGGTGGTAGTAATGCCTCTGGTGTTTCACACGTCCATAGGTCACGATAACCGCTTCCCATTAGGTGGGCCGTGTGCTTATTTAGATTAGACCCAGCTACTTTACTTAAGTCTTTTCTAAGTCTATCCATTTTATAACCTTCATTTTTCACCACTCAAATCGATTATTTGGTCTTTTCTAGATGTTCCAAGAGACTTTAACGATGAAGAAAAAGAAGTGTTTTCCGTCAAAGTCCTGAGCACGGAGCGCTGTGATCGTTTCGCTGATGGCATTTTTACGTCGGCCATCGGAGATGGGTCCCATATTGAATGGCACGACCGTAGATCGGTAGGTATAATATTGTTTAGAACATCCAGGAACGGGAGTTGAAACCAAAACCACGAAGAAATTTACCTCTATAGTAAATTCTTTGTTTCAGAACCCAAGGCGTGTAAATAACACCCGAGTAGTGTGTTCGTCGGGTTGTGGATACCATTCCGGAGCGCCTTCCATCATTCACGAGCATACTGGACATTGGACCTTGGTGACATTGTCAGCAGGTATGATATCTTCACTGAACTGGTGGAGTCAGCTGGCAAAACCTCTCCCGCCTTTTCCGGAGACATGACGGGGAAACCGTGGTTCTCAAACCAAAGAAGGTAATCCCGAAGTCGGAGATTGCCTGGATCAGCCGGGAATCGAGGGAAATGTCTTTTAGGCCAACTTACACCCCGGCGACCCCAGACAGTGTGCGGTTTAAGTCGGTTCGATTCCGCCATAACCACCCCCGCTGGCTGTGGTATCCGTAGGGATTTAAGTGGTATAAAAAATCGTAGAAGCTTCACACCTAACATTATTTCCAGGGAATTTCCTTTGTCCTGATCCTCTGCGCAGTCGTACCTGGACCAAGCCTCCTCACCATATCGCGATCTATGACTACGTATCCTGGATCACGGCTGCGATAACTGGCAAAGAGGTGTCCGCTTTTGCCCAGGATGACCCGTTCGGTAATGTATATTTTTACAACCATTTTTTTCAAGTTTTATTCACGTATCACTAACTATAATAGAACTATCGGTGTATGTAGTGGTGACCCCGATCCTGAGACTTTACCTTTAGTTTCCCATCAGGCGCGAGGTGAAGTCATGATGACGTGTCCAATATAAAAAAATTACAATACAACAAACAATTAATAGCTAAGAAGATTATGCTACGTCCAAGGTCGCGGGTTTGATTTCTGCTGGGTGCAAATATCGTAATATGCAATCGTGATGGTGCCACAAAAGCACTTAAAACTGGGAAGCATCAAACAGTCCAGAAACAGTATAACCGGTGCAAATATAGGCAAAAAATATGCTAAAGCTCCAATTTCTGACCAGGTTACATCATGCCCCGCACATCACGCTTAGTGGAGCGTGGACGGAGCAAATGGATAGGCCACTGGTGGATGGGTGGCTTAAGGTGCTACGACAGAGGAGAGGGTGCTGAGGGTCTATACAAGTTCTACCACGAGATCTTTTCGGCGACACCAACTTCATCCTTCTATTTGACATATTTTTTAGAGGTATGTTTAAATATTCTATACGGAGCGCAGCCACAGAACAAAGAAAAATCCGTAGGACGCGCAGCAGTCTAGATTTTGTTGAAAGAGCAGGTCTAAGAAATCACCATAGGCCTGTTTCTTTTTGCGCCGGGGTGCGAGGGATATATCTTTTGGACCATCTAACCCCCCGACGCTAGAAGTCCCAAGATGGCGTTCAAGTCCGACATAACCGCCTCCGCTGGCAATGGGAGTGGTATCCGTGGCAAAATGAGAACTTCCGACAAGACTGAGATGATGATTGTCGATCGTCGTCATTATCGGCGGCAGTGGGCTCTGCTCCGTGCCCGTCACGGCACTACGCCGTGCCATTAGGGCACTGTCCCAGTGCTACCATCATGACGCCGTCCCGTCCCTTTTACATACCTGCTTACAGGATTCTATCTTTATATTGTCCTGCAGATCAATGCTCCTGAAGTCACTGTGATTGTGTGCGTCAAAGTCGGGATGCCGTATGCTAATCGGGGTGAACCAAGAATATGGGACCTGAATACCAAAACAGTGAAGGTAAGATACCATTGTGTTAAACTTTCCATATTGGTCCCCTTAACCCCGCAGGATCGGCAGTACGAGTCTGACGCCCGTGGTGTTGCACACGTCTATAGGCTATGGTGACCGCTTCCCATCAGGTAGGCCGTGTGCTTATCTACTACTTAAGTCTTAAGTAATAAGTATCCAGACGTGCGCGGTATGAAATTCCTCTCATACCTCACAGTGCGCTCTGTTGTCGGATGGAAGGTTTGGATAAATTCCCTGTCAAGCGATGTGGTGGTAAAACGTGGCCGTTGGTATCATGCCAAACAATTCATCTGAACATTATACCATTATTTAGTGGCAATTCATCATTTAAAGAAAACCTACAGAACACCGCGGCCATAATAACCATCGTGATGTGCTCCGGCGGTAAGTAGGGTAGCCAGAGCTCACTGGAGGGGTTCTGTGCTGTCAGCGGAGAGACCAAAGTATCCTGCGTTTTTAGCATAGAAACTCTCTCAATACAGGTTCCGAGTGTGACGCTCTTGGTGTTACACACGTCCATAGGCCATGGTGACCGTTAGCCATCAGGTAGGCCGTGTGCTTATCTGCCACCTAAGTTGTATATAAAAAAATGAATGTCTAAATGGTTTTCAGCTCCGAATCCCGATGATACATTTCACGCAGCCGGTGAAGTTTCACGTTGAAGCGTGGGGATACAACGCCACATCAATGGAAGACACCACCAGCGAAGAAGACTAATAGACACTTTGGAGCCCTAACCCTTTGTACATTTAGATAAGAAAATTAAGTTCTTCAGAAGGTAGGACATGACTATCTCCCGTCCGAATTGAGCAGTCTAACTCCGCCCTACAGAAGACCGCGGCCATAATAACTCGGTGGTAAGTAGGGTAACCAGAGCTCTCCAATCCCTTCCTATATCCCCCAATCCCCACCTGGAATTCTTTACCAGCTCACGTGTTTCCTTCCTCATACAGTCCCGGGTCCTTTAAGCGGGGCGTGAAAAAGCATTTGATGAGGCCGTCAAGCTGAGAGCCACCATTATGGCACTATCGGTGTTTGCAATGGTGACTCCCATTCTAGAGACTTTGCCTCAGCTTACCATCAGACGAGGTGAAGTCATGTTGACGAGACCGACATAAAAAAAAAAAAACCTCCAACCCCTCCGTCCCATCTAAGGTCGACAGCACGAGTGTGGATCCCCCCGTCCCCCTTCAGAGTCGGCAGTCTTTCTTTCCTTTCATAGGCCACGGTGACCGCTTCCCATCAGGTGGGCCGTGTGCTTGTCTGCCACCTAAGTGGTGGTAAAACTGTTACGAGCCAAATTGCCAGTAGCTTCCATCTCTATGCTGATAACTTGCCTTTGTATCCACATATCAAGTTAATAAACATTTATTTACCTATCTAGACAATAAAATCTCCTTTTGAAAGGACATGGTAAGTATGGTAACCAGCTTACTGATCGATAGGTTCGTATAATATAAACGTTACGGTCGTCTCACTATGCACACATACAAAATAATAAACAGAACGTACATTTCGTAAAACGTTTGTAATATTCATAGATGTATAACACCTGTGGATAGAATTCGCCGAAGACAAGGCTGTGTTTTTTTTTATACCACGTAGGTGGCAGACAAGCACACGTCTCACCTGATGGGAAGCGTCATCCACGCACTGCCGACCCTGAAGGGAAAGAGCGGGGGGTAGGAAAGGGTGGGGTGGCTAGGTAGGGGTAGGGAGGAGGAGGGGTACAATGAGCTCTGGCTACCCTACTTACCGGCGGGAACACAACACGATGGTTATGGTGGCCGCGGTCTTCTGTAGGGTGGAGGTACATCCCCAGTTGGACAGCTCATTTCGGACGGGAGATACCGTCATGTCCTACCTCCTCCTATGTGTCAAAAATGACGGCGGCTAACCATGTGTAAGTGAATTTTGGGTTGCAACACTCAAATTTGATTGAAATGGGATTCCTAGATATTTTTTCGTGCTGTCACAATTTTTACACAATATTACTACACAAGATATGCTGTATTTGTATTTATTTCGCTACTTAAACTGACTGAATCGAATGACATTAAATTTGCCGTGTAGTGACTGACTAGTGTGTAAGTGTGTGCGTGTACGTATTGCAAGTGGGCTGACGAAGTGTCATCACTTATATTCTTCAACGCGTTCCGTTCATTAGTTTTATACGTACAACGTAATATTGTATAATTTTTATCGATCAATTGATTTCTTTTAGAATTGTGTCTACTTGATGTGGCCGCAAATTGTACGTTTTATTTTATTCTGTCTTTATAAAAATGGTGGAGAACTTGAAGTTGAGTAAAAATAAATATATTTGTTATTTTACTGGCCGTTGTTTAGCGTAAAGAAGTAATGGTCGTACATACTAAGAGCTGATTGCAGCATTGATAGGAGCCGCGATGTAATCTATACATACAAATAAATAAAATCGGAGTGTCTGTTTGTATTGCGCCAGTGCATTTAGATGTATACACGGTACATATATACACAGAACATAAACTGGCGAAATGTGGGTGCTAGCACCTCTGCCTACCCCTTCGGTGATATAGGCGTGAGTTTATGTTTATGTATGTATATATTATTACTAAAACAACATTTTTTTAATTTTGTTTGCCTGTCTGTCTGTTTGTTCTGGCTAATCTCAGAAACGGCTAGATAGATTTTGACAGGACTTTCATTGGCAAGTAGCTGATGTAAAAAGGAGTCACTTCGCTTATTAATTTTGAAAAAAAAATTAGGGTTCTGCACGCGGGCGAAGCCGCGGGCAACAGCTAAAAAACAAACCAATAAAAAAATCATACAACATTACTTTGTACCCAGTATTTACTACGAAAGAAAATTAAACTCTTGTCAAAAGCTTTTTTATAATATAAACCTACTGTAACTACACTTTATTGTGGCAATAAAAGACATTATTAAAGACGACTGCTATTAAAACTGAAGGGGCGTGGTCAATAAATCGTATTGCTAAGAGGGTGAATGCAAAAATTAGCATTTTTGATCGATTTTTGACCGTGTTTTCAGTACGATAGAGTATGTTTCAAATTGGCGATGCAAATGAAGATGCAATAACAAATGTTTGATAAGCGTTATGAAATGGCACAAATAAACGTAAAACAAAGCTAATATTAATGATTGTGAGGTACAGTCAGCAGAATAATTTTTATAATACTTAGGTGGCAGACAAGCACACGGTCCACCTGATGGGAGGCTGATCATAGGGACGTGTGCAAAACCAGTGGCGTCTCTCACGCTGACCCGGAAAAACATGTGATTTGCTCGAGAATTTGGCAAGGACAGTAGCAGATGGTAGGCTGATGTCTCTACCTATCCCAGAGGGAAACGGCGTGACTATACATATGTATGCATGTATGTAACAATATTTAGGACGTTAAGTCGATTTGATTCGAGGAGAGATGAGCTGTGTCTATACATTGGGTATTATAAAAAAATGGGTTAAGTTTTAAAAATGTTTTTTTTTTTTATATTTGCTCCTTTCGGAACAGGCTAAGGTTCTATAACCATGCTGCCTTGTCATCAGTATTCTTCTTGTTCATATTAAATGCAATAATCTTGTTCATATTAGTTGCAGAGTTTTCGTCATTTAGTCATAGTCAAGGTCAGTCAATAGTCAAATCAGTCAGTCATAGTCTTACCCCAGTAAAATAGTGGAGACTTTACTAGAGGCTTCTATGGAGTTTTGAAATCAACGTTGAAAAGCACAATTCACGGTAATATACCACTTTCCCGAACTCGTGCACGTTACCGAAGATGTTATATTTAAAAATCCACCATTTTTACACATAATAAATACATTTTACACTAATTTTAGAAAATGATACAATGCCGCGATGTGTCTTTTTCAGCGTTGGCGCCAAAACTCGTTTTAAAAATGATTCTGAACCAAAAATGTTTTTTTTTCGGTTTTGACGCAATACCTTTTTAGTAGAAAAAGTCTATATAGACTTTATATCTGCAGTATGTTTGATTGCAAAAAAAATATGCCGTCGGTACACAACATCATCACTGATCAATGCAAACTAAAGATGGCGTGCAGATTGCAATACGTTTTAATACATACACATGAGTTATTACTAATTTGGTGCATAGGTATTCGTATCTTCATATAAAAATAAATGAAATTGAAGTGTATGTTTGTAATGCTAAAATAGCAGCTTTTCTTAATGAAGCCATTATGAATCACAAAATAAACACGCGGTGCAAAAAATAACAATTTTATCTGTCTGTGTGTCCGTCTGTATTGTTTCTTTCATCAAAGACTTCAAAAAAGGAGAAATTTTTCAATTGACTGTATTTTTTTACCTGAGAACTTTTGGCTGGGTCAGCTGATTTTTTTATACCTGCCTGGTTCGATGGTGAATTATGTGATTAGTGCATAGGTATAAATTCTACAAAGTGAAATTCACCTTGCTACTGTTGTGCCGGATTCGAACTCGATACCTCTGAGAAGAGGCCGCGTCTGCGTCCTTATCCTTTCAGCTACCATCGCTTTTTAATCATTTTTAAGTAGGTACTAATACATAAAACATCAACATTTTTTGGACATACTCTATATCTGAGACTCAAAAACGTAATTTTAAACGGCGAAACCCGCGAGCTAAAGACTAATTATTTCATTACCGAAATAAAAACGTGCTGGTAAATGTCTGTTTGTCTGCGTCTGTTCAGATTAATAACACAGAACAGTGTGGTGAGAAATGTTGATTAATATCGTATATGTTGTTACCTCAGTTTATTAATTGACTTTATCAGTCGGTTCAGGGATTTTTCGAGGGCGTATATTTCTAGAAGGTTCTTTTTTTTCAACCCAGCGTATTAACGCTAGGTTGAAAATGGATAGATGCATAAGCTTTCACCTCGGCGTCTGGGGTCCGCTTTACCAGTCTTAACTGCGGATTTGGCTGGACCTCGATATTTTCCGTGAAGCGATTGCCATCTGACCTTCACAACCCAATGGTGACATTAGGCGATATCGAAGAATTGCAGCTAGACCGTTGTTGTTGGACTTTTTAGGGCTCCAATGTAGTAGGGCAGTAATGACCTTCGGGAAGTGCCAGGGAACGTTAAACTGTCTTGGAACCCGCATCGAAATTAATCAAAAGTAAATTGGAGGAGTTAGAAATATATTCATGGTACCCGTCCCCACTATCCATGGAACCGATTCCCGGGATAAAAAATATCTATATTATTTCAGACTATAATCTATCTCCGTTCAGCCGTTTGGCTAGTCAACAAACATCGAAATATTCAAACATCTTCACAAACTTTCACATTTTTATACCACTTAGGTACAGACAAGCACACAGCCCACTTGATGGGAAGCGGTCACTGTGGACTTGTGCAACATCAGAAGTGTCACACTCGCGCTGCCGAACTTGGAGGGGAGGGGTTGGGGAGTTTGGAAGTTGGGTTGGAGATAGGGATTAGAGGATGGGGGGAGGGGTTGTGAGCTCTGGCTATAGTTGACGATTAGCGCTAAAATAGTATGAAAGAAAAGCTCGTGACTAAAAAAGATAGCTATAAACACTGTCCGTCAAAACCGTCCCAATTGGGCGCAATAGGGCCGTTTTCGAGTCTTCACCTGGCGCGCTCTAGTAACATATCTACCTCTTTTTACATAATATAATATCATTGGTTGTGCAAGTATTTCTTCTGTCCCACTTCTGGTAGACAAACATAACATCTAATGCTGAAAGAAAGTGCAGTTGTCAATCTGCTGTCAACCCCATTCTATTCACAACTCAAACATCAAACTCAAACGTTTATTCTCACATAAAAAGCACGTGTTTTCTCTAAAAACATAACATGTTTCACACACACATGTTGGCTAATTTTACCCGAACAAAAACATTGTATTGTGTTTCACGTAAAGCTAGGTCTTAACGACACATTTCTCGCTTAGTTTCGTTCCGCTAGTTATGATGAGCTATTTAAATATTGTTGGCAGTTTACGCAAATGAACATACCTCATGAAAAACAAGTGGAACGTTGGGATAGTAAATGTAATAATAATTATAACACCAAATAAATCGCGGTGAAATCATTGGAAATTAAGTTTTTCAGAGCTGATTTCACCATTGATTATTACGTTTTACTTGTTGCATAATTAAACTGTAGGTATTATAAAAATTTACTAGTTAAAATGACTTAGAGGTAAATCCGGTCGCGGGCTCTATTCCTACACAGCGCAAGTATTTTTTTTTATCATATAATCTTTCTAAATCTTAGGTGGCAGACAAGTACACGGCCCACCTGATGGGGAACAGTTACCTTGGCCTATGGACGTGTGCAATACTAGGAGGACCCTGGAGGACACCACCGCCGTGACAACACAACACGATGGTTATTATGGCCGCTGTCTTCTGTAGGGCGGAGATACTACCCCAGTCGAACTGCTCAGTTGCGATAGGGTCTGACCTCCATTGTATGTATAATATATTATTATTATTATGTGTAATTTGACATATTTCAAAAAAATCTGAACGTACCGAGGGTAGGAAGCGACTTGCTTTATAGAATTTGGTTTTAAAGAATAGGAAATGACTGCTCAGCTAATTTGTGTCTAACACACACAATTTAGGAATGGGCTCACGTCTGTAGTGCAATAGCCAACCAGGGCCCTCTCTATCTTAAAGCGACACTTTAACCACTACACTATCGACGCTTTTCTTTTATAAAAATTAATCATTTAACCGTTTCTCTAAAGTGCTTTCATACCTATAAACTGACATTTTCCCTGGTGAAATCCATCTCAGTTGATTTATAGTCGAAATAAATAAAACTCAAAATTAGAATCTTTAGATCGGAGATAATGGTATAGGTTATTTATGTTTTTTTTTATTTATGGCACATCAAGATAAGAGACAGCCACCATTATAGACATAATAGATGCCAACATTGCTAGGTCTAGATGCCATCAAACAGGCGATGGTGTGTGGAGACAAAGATATTATACATGTAAAAAGAGGTGTGGAGATAAAAGCATCTATCATGTCCATGGCCTACTTGAAGTACCCGAGATATTTATAAGGAGGAAGAGCATGTTATGTTGTTAAACAATCGAATACTTTCCAAAAGATAAAATGGATGGTTTAATCACATATAAATAGCACCAAGCTGAGGGCCGCCATTGTAGCACTACCGGTGTATGTAGTGGTGACCCTAGTCCCGAGACTTTACCTTTAGCTTACTATCAGGCGAGGTGAAGTTATTTTGACGTGTCCTATAATAATAATATAAAAAAAGCGTTAATTACCTTCTTTCTTCGGCTCGCCTTCAAAGTGCATTGCGGTGTTTGCTTTTTATGCACCTTTTTATACTACTTGGGTGGCAGATAAGCACACGGCACACCTGATGAGAAGTGGTCACCTTAACCTATAGAAGTGTGCAACACCAGGGTGTCACTCTCGCTGCCGACCCTGGAGGAGGGAGGGTTGGGAGGTTTGGGGGTTGGAAGAGTGGATTGGGTGATGAGGGGGGGATTGTGAGCTCTGGCTACCTACCCTACTTAACGCCGGGAACACAACACGATGGTTATATGACCACGGTCTTCTGTAGGGCGGGGGTACCTTAGTACCTAGGCAGAGGGACTGTTCAGTTCGTACGAGAGATTCCGTCGTGTCCTACCTCCTTTAAAGCACCTGCTAATTTTATGTTTTATATGTATATTATTCTTATTTCTTTCTTTACCTAGTAGGTACCCATTCACCCTCACCCCATATATTTTTCATTATGTCTTTGATGTGGTAAAGAAATGTGCTAGTGAACCTTTTGGTTTGATATAGAATAGTTTGCCCCGTACTCGTCGAATGCGAGTGTGGAAGTTTCATACCAATATTTTCGCTCATCTCATCTCCGCTCGCAGTCGCACCTCGGCCCACGTTTAGTGAAAACGGGCCATTCTGTGCACCAGTTACACACAATATCTGATTCCTTTTGATATTCGATATTATATTATAATTGGTCGCGGCACAGCGTCTGTCAATTAACTATTTATATGTCTTTGTTTATGTTAACGGTATTGTGTATTTGTTAAAAATATCACGAAATGAGAATACGATCCTCTAATAAACATTTGTGTTTATTGGAATTAACGCGATTGTTGTAAAACTTGAGTTAAAAATCTTGAACAAATGTTAAGAAATTCGCGCGTGCGTAGTATGTATTTATAAAAAAGTATGAAAGTATGTTTATTGCCGCGTGGGTTCAAGTCCGATTTAAATCATTCAATCAAGTATGTTTATATAGCTATCAGGAAATAAATATAAAACACGACTGGAAAATCACCCAAATGACCTAGCCACCGCATTGGCAACTATTAACTACCCTAAACGGCTGAAACGCCATGATATACAGAAACTTGGTGACAGATGGTGAAAGATGAGGGGTCTCCTGCAGGGGAGCTCCTTGTAACGATAACGGCATAGAACAAATCTGCTTATAGTTTAGGACTGATTGTAGATAAGCACAAAAAAAAAGTATGTTTATCCATATTCTAGAACGCATAACACAGCTATTCTGGATCTCGATAGCGCTTTGTAGAATGTCGTAGAATATATTTTATTTATCACATTTCTATCAGGCGTCAATCTTTTAAGTCACTCCTTTCCTTGCAATATTCTCTTTCACACATAGGTATACCATTTCTATTCTTCAGCCTACCTCTTAGCCCTCTACATTCATACTTTGAACCTTTTTAACAACATTGCTTTATATCTTATCATAACATGTCCATACCACGACGGTTGTTCGCTTCTCAAATTTTCATTCACTGGTGCAACTTTTAAACTTCCTCTCTAAACATATCATTATACGTCATTTTGCACGTACATTGAAAATAGCTTACCATCAGGCGAGGTGAAGTCGTGTTGACGTGTCCAATATAAAGTTTTTTTTAAATTCCAAGTAGATAGATCTTCATCATAAAAGCGCCACGTGTCAAAAAAATCACATTCCGTTCCAAAATATTTAAGTATCTTATTCGTCCTAAAACGTTTTCAATTTGTAACAGATTATAAAATGGGGCGCGTGCCCGCCAGGTGCGGGGACCCTTAGGCTAATAATCCCTATTGTGTGCTATCAAGGGTTCCATATTAAATGAGTTCCCGTAAGGGTCGGCACAAATCGGTCGGTCAACGCGATTTTTACGCAACTCGTGAACAAACGAGGGTTTTTGTAATGAATTCTGGTGTGTTGATGTGTTATAGAAAATATTTTGCAGAAGTTTGAAGATGTAATCGGAGCTCGAGCTCAGTTGGTCTGAGTATCCCGCCCCCTTTTTTTTCTGTGCAAAAATCCTCATGGATACCCACCCCGCGGCCAGCGGGGCAGGTTATGTCGGGTTCTTACCGATAAAACCGCACGCCGTCTAGGGTCTTCTGACGCCAGGGTGTAAGGTGGCCCATAGAGCATTTCCCTTGCACCCCGGCTTCTGGGGCCTTCTCCGGATTTAAAATGGCCCCCTGGGGTTTGGGAACCACGGTGTTCCCGTCATACCCCGGAATAGGGGGGAGGGGGATTGTTTTTTTTATTTGATAACTGGCGCTTCCCGTGTGGACCCATTTCAATTTGGTTCAGTTGATGTTGGGTTTTTTGTAAGAAATATTTAGCGCGTAGGTACTACCTCACCAGGGCTATTATTGAGGTATATATGTCGGAATCGAACTGACTAAAACCACACGGTGTTCCATCTACGTGAGTTTTATACCAGGAGCCCCAGGTATACACTAAGAAGGAACTCCCCAGGACAAGAGGAGAGCCTGCACTAGAGCCTTAGACCTTAGGCCTGTCGTTTTCCAGGTGAATTTGCTTTAAGAAGGAAGATCTTATTTTACCCCAATACACCCTATTTTATTTCAATTCAAAATCACTTGCATAACTTAAAAACATTTTTTGATTTATTTTCTCCATTCATTGCACTTTTTCATCCTGAATAAACATTGGGGTAGGTCCACACAATAGATTTTTCAACTAACTTTTAATTTCAACCCCTGCGGTTCAAAATGAGGGGTGCACTAATTGTTATGTTGTTATATGGAGTCCATTTTGTTTGCCTTTTCGTAATTATTATTAAGTTTATGAAGATTAAGTTTGTATTCGAAAAGCGCAACATATTTGACCTGATTTTTAGGGTTCCGTACAGACAGACGGACAGCGGAGTCTTAATATTAATAGGATCCTACTAAGACTTCGCTGTCTGACTGTCTGCCTGTCTGTCACCAGACTGTATCTCATGAACCGTGATGCTAGACTGTTGAAATCGAAAAGATGTAATTCTGTTGCCGCTATAACAAAAAATACTAAAATAAAAAAAAACAATGAAAATGCAACGTGTATGAAAACAATTATGAAAGTTGAAGAAGCGAAAGGAGTATGCCAGGATCGTAGCAAGTGGAAAGATGTTGTCTCTGCCTACCCCAATGGGAAAAAGGCATGATATGTATGTACTAAGAGGGCTCCCATGCCACAAACGTAATTATTTTGTCATTTTGTCGTATGGTACGGAACCCTTCGAGCGTAAGTATGACTCGCACTTAGCCGGTTTTTTAAATCTATTCAATGCTACGTTTTATTTTAGAGGGTAGTTAGATTTTTCTAATAGATTAAATGTATAGAGGGTTTTGCTTAATTTACTGTAGCCAATTCAATGATATTTAAATAGGTTTTATAGATAATAATAATATTTGTACAAAAAATATAAGTGTGGTGTCGCTTGGTATGTTAAAATATTTGTTTTTAATTAATGCATTTGAATGTATGTATAAATGGAATTTATTATAACAAAAGAAAATAATTTTTGAAAGTTATGTTGAATTTTTATTAACACCCAGAACAATGCAAATAGTCATGCCCATGAGCGGGAATCGAACCTGAACTATCGTAGCTGTCGAATGCACTAATATTTTTTTATTTATCTATTTATTTATAAAACAATAGCTGCTGTTGCCCGCGGGGAATTCGGATTTTGTTCCAACATTTTTTCGTGCTATTAGTAAAGATGTATGGAAATCTGCCCGATTTATTGACATTAATGCTCACTGCTCCGCTCCCTTTGGTAGTAGCGTGATGATATATAGCCTATATTACTCCCAGATAGTGTAGCTTTCTATAAGTGAAAGAATTATTGAAATCGGTCCAGTAGTTTCGGAGCCTATTCATTACAAACATACAAAAATAGGTACAAATCTTTCCTCTTTATAATATTAGTATAGATATAGATATAGATATAGATAATACATTAATCATGGTACACCCATAAAACCTGTATTGGTTTTTCTTTTATTATTATAGTATAGATACGCATAATATTAGCATAGATTTTTTTTATGTCGGTCACGTCAACATGACTTCACCTCGCCTGATGGTAAGCTAAAGGCAAAGTCTTTGGAATGGGAGTCACCATTGCAAACACCGATAGTGCCACAATGGTGGCACTCAGCTTGACGGCCTCATCAAATGCTTTTTCACGCCCCGCTTAAAGGACCCGGGACTGTAGGAGGAAGGAAACACGTGAGCTGGTAAAGAATTCCAGGTTTTGATGATGTATAATCAGATCATCTAACGTACCCTGTATTAGTTAAAAAATATGACTCGAAGTGCCAAGGCGGGCCCTATAGACCCAAATACTAAATAACGCTTGCACCAGATAATCCCCCTAACCATGTGGATTGAGGGCACTCATTTTTAGGTTGCGATAATAGTGATACATAAGACAAAATAGTACGAAATATTTCCATAAATGTAAACAGTGTTTTATACTAATACTAGGTTCCGCCCGCGGCTTCGCCCGCGTGGATGTCGGTTATCGCGACCAAACATAGCCTATGTTCATTCTCGAGGTCTAATCTACTCCTATATCAAATTTCATCAAAATCGGTTCAGCGGTTCAGGCGTGAAAGCGTAACAGACAGAAAGACAGACAGAGTTACTTTCGCATTTATAATATTAGTATTATACTAATATTATAAAGCTGAAGAGTTTGTTTGTTTGAACGCGCTAATCTCAGAAACTACTGGTCCGAACTGGAAAAATATTTTTGAGTTGAATAGCTTATTTATCGGGCAAGATAATAAGGATAAATAAATTAAAAAAAAAACTGGGAAATCTCTATAAGGATGCTGACGATAAGATCCGCTAAACCATGTACCAATTGCCGACTACGTATCACTTTTTTGACCTTGTGACTGACTGAAAGCGGTGTAGATATTATTTTATTTATATCTATAGATAGATAATACATATTTGTTCTGTAAACGCAATAAATTATGTCTTCATGTGACGTTAGTGACGTACAGTCGGCGTCTAAAAGTTGATGAAAATTTCCATATTTATCTTCTATCTATCTTTTATACTATTGCAAAAGTGTAAAGTAGCTGTGTCTGTCTACATAGAAAATATTTAAAAAACTTAGGTTATTTTATATGAACTATGAACTATGAACACATTTTTTTTGGAATTCTTTTCTGTTTGTTCGCAATGGATACAATAGCAACTCAACGGATTTTGATGCGGTTTTCTTTGTTTGAAAGGTCTTGGTCAGATGTTTGATCACAATCGGTTTAGTAGAACCGGAGATTAGTGAAAAAACGCGAAAAACCGACTTTCACGCGGGCTGAGCCGCGGGCGCAGGCTAGTCATTAGTGTATAAAATATGTAAGTACATATTTACAAAGTAAAAGTATACTTATGTAAGTTTCTTACCGTATTATACAAAATTATCAGACCCAAGTATAACTTGTGTTATAATATAACATCTGCTAAGTTTGCGTCTAGACAGCGCCACTGTTAAGTTTGTCTCACAACATTTCATTATTTATTTTCATTTAAATTTTTAAATCTGTGCAATCATCATTTACTTTAGACGCTGACTGTACTAAGATAGTCATACAGTAAAAAACCTGTCGACACATCGTTTAAAACCATGTGTAGTTTGTCACAACGTGAAAAAGTGCCATAACTATACATCATTTCAACGGAAACGGTCTTGTTTGTATAATTTACGAGCAACGTTATTGATAACTAGTTGTAGTAACGTTAGTAACGTTACCGTTAGTGTTGAACAGCGTTTGTGTAAAAAATATAAAAAATAGAAAATTTGTAAAGTAGATGTGTATATGGGGTTCTTCAAGAAGGGCATTAAAAGATTTTTGCAGGATCAGCAGCGCGAGTGTGACGCCCTGGTGTTGCACACGTTCGCCACGGTGACCGCTTACCATCAGGTGGACCGTGCACTTGTCTGCCTAAATGGTATAAAAAAACAAGCAAGAGTCGCGTGTTATAATGTACTGTAGACCACGTTTTGCGGCAGCCGCCTTTCTAGGTGGGCTAACCGTAGACCACATCTTCTCCCAACCCATAACCTCCTGTTCTTTTCCAAAACACCACCCTAATATTATAAGCTATGGCAACCACTTACCATTATGTATGCGACCAATTTGTTTACTACCTCAGTAGTACATAAAACCGTCCAATAAATCAACGCGGAGTGCCAAAAATATGAGCTAATTGTATTCCAACAGATCAGTGCATCGTCGCATCGCACTCTTCCGTTGTAACTTGACCTATATATCGCGGCCTCTGACATAGACACTGTGTCGACGCACACGAGAGTTGGGATTCGGCGATAGATTCTTTTATAGCAGATATCTTTAAACCAACGTTTAAAAATAAGGAGGTTATCAAGTCGGTTGTGTTCTTTTAAATGTTTATTACCACTGAACTCGTAGATTTTTTTCTTTATTATTCTCATAACTCTTTCTATTAAGCTATATTACTTGTGTAAGGAGTAGACTCACGTTGTCTGTAGCGTAATGGCCAGGATTCGAACCCAGGAGCGCTCGATCGTAAGGCCGATTCCTTAACCATTAGAAATTAGACTATCGATGACGCGACGCTTTGAAATGGTACATACAACCGACTGCCCGCGGTTCCACCCGGTGGAGGACCTTGGCTTTGAGTCTGACCAAAACCTTATTAATACTTATTTAAAACAGATTCTGAGTCATTCGTTTTCTATAAAAGAAAATTATACAAAAAGCCCTATAGAAGTTATTTTCACCGGTTTGGGCATCGAACCCAGCACTTCATGCCAACAGTCACACGTACTATCATTAGGTATAGGTAAATATTGAACATTCCTCATCTTTCTTACATCATCTCTCAGGGAACACAATCGGATGTTGTATTATCACCAGAACAATAGCAATATCTGTCCAACCTTCCGGGTGAATCATTAAGTTAAGCAATCATTATTCATTTATAACATTGTTAATTGATGAGCAAATCATTATTATTTTATTTTTTATTACACCTTCCAATAAGCAATTCCTCATCAATACTAAGGGCTAATCCAAAGAAGGCCCGGGTCAAGCCGGGGTGCGAGGGAAATTCTCTATGGGCCACCTTACACCCTGGCGTCAGAAGACCCTAGACGGCGTGCGGTTTTATTCGGTAAGAGTCCGACATAACCTGCTAGCCGCGTGGGGATTTGCGCATAAAAAAGGGGTCCTGTATATTACTTTATCCCTTAATTAGTCCCTTAATTTATTACTTACTCCCTCTCTGAGGCTATCCGAGTGAAAGATCTTCAGGTTTCCCAAAGTCCATTATTGATTTCCCAGTTCCTTAATTATCCTAAATTTTAAAGTAAATTAACGTAACTGCCTACCCCATAAAACAATCTACTTAGACAAGCTCTCGATAAGACAAGGTCCTTAACTATTGACATAATTGTGATGATGTCTGTCCTAATTGTTAACCTAATCATTATAATATGTTTCGGCGCCAAAGCTTTTATAAGTCTGCGGTGTAGATAGGAAAGGTCAGTTTTTTATACTACTGGGCTTATTAGACCAGTGTCGATAATTTCTGAAACAAAAAAAATATAGTAGGATGAAACCCGTCGTAAAAATACGAGAAAAATGAAAGAAAAATAAAATGGAGGTAGAGGTAGCGAAAAAGCTTAATGGAGGTAGAACACGACGGTATCTCGCGTCCAAAATGAGCTGTCCGACTGGGGAAGTACCTTCGCCCTACAGAACACTGCGGCCATAATAACCTTGAGTTGTGTTCCCCAAGGTAAGTAGGGTAGCCAGAGCTCACTGTACCCCCTTCCCTTCACACCCTGGCGTCAGAAGACCCTAGACGGCGTGCGGTTTTAGTCGGTAAGAGTCCGACATAACCTGCCCCGCTGGCCGCGGGGTGGGTATCCATGAGGATTTCCGCACGAAAAAAAAAAAAAAAAAAAAAAAAAAAGGGTAGGCAACGCGTGTGTGACACCTTTAGTGTGACACACGTCCATAGGCCACGGTGACCACTGCCCATCAGGTGGGCCGTGTGCTTGTCTGTCACCTACGTGGTATAAAAAAAAATACGGGTGATATATTCTTCCTACTATTTTTTTTTCACTTTTTACCATTTTTAAAGGCTTCTGCACTGGTCTATATGGACGGAATGCGCATACAAAATACGAGTAAAAATGTTTCGCTTCAGCAACAGCGAGTGTGCAGCCGTATAAGAGGACAGCTCTAAAGGATTAATGGAGGTAGGACACGACGGTATCTCACGTCTAAACCGGTGTATGTGATGGTGGCCCCAGTCCTGAGACTTTGCCTTTCGCTTATCATCAGGCGAGGTGGAGTCATTTTGACGTGTCCTATATAAAAAAAAAAAAAAAACTGAGCTGTCCGACTAAAGTAGTACCTCCGCCCTACAGAACACCGTGGCCATAATAACCATCGTGTTGTGTTCCCACCGGTAAGTAGGGTAGCCAGAGCTCATTGGAGGGATTCTGTACTGTCAGCAGGGAGACCAGAATCTCTCTTAACCCTCCCAAACCCCTTTCATCCACCCCATCCCCTTAACCCACCCTCTAGCATAAGTGTGACGCCTCTGGTGTTACACACGCTCATAGGCCACGGTAATCGCTTCCTATCAGGTTAGCCGTATGCTTATCTGCTACCTAAGCTGTATAAAAAACCTGAGGAGGAAACCTATACCAGAAACTCTTCCATCAATCAACAGATGCACCACTCCAGCTTGCAGATAAGGTTGACTTGTGTTGCGATATCTCGCGACATATCCCCAGATGCTAACACCGTGTATTCCCACACAGCTATTGCTGAAAATCTCACTAATCGAATATCAACTGTCGCTCCCATTTAGAGAGGAAGCGGGGGAAAGTGGGCCGCGAATTTGTTGCCATTACTGTCCCACCGGTGGACGGCCTCACACGAATCTGGACCATAACTCTGGTGCTATAGGGGAGGGTTTGGAGTACGCGATGGATATCCTCGATTATTACTAACGTGAAATGCTCCAAATTGGTCTGTTGCGTAAGAAAATGTTATGTTTCAAAGTGAAAATGGGTTATGGCGTGTTGCGATTTGAAAATTAATCCTATTGATCTTATTGCTATTTATACATCTCTAGATATAAATAAATAAAATGTATGTTTGTATGTTAAGAGTGCACCGAATTGTTAAGTTAACTGTTACTTTTTTACAATATTGGTTCTTTAAGCGGGGCGCAAGAAATCATTTGCTGAGATAAGCAATAGTAACCGCCACTCCTAGGTCTTCACCTTTATCATACCATCAGGCGAGTTGAAGACATGTTGAAGTTTCCAATACTAAAAAAAATCATTCTTACTTGCTTTCCAGTCAATACATCCGCATTCCAAGAGAAAAAAAAAAACATCAATTCCATAGAAATTTTAAAAACAAAACACCACATGCCTAAATATTTTGTTTATCCTAAATGCCTTGTTATTATTACCGACCTACTAAAATCTTTTCTTATCTGGCAACATTTGACCTCTCCCGCTGTCATATCGTTTCGAGAAATCCATCTAATAGTAGAAAAAACTTTCTAATATAAACAATGGCAAGTTTTCACAGCGGGGGAGCGATTTGTCAAGCAAAGGGCCTTATACAAACAAGCAGGGTGTATGGTCTAAGGTCAAAAGATATCACGTCAAATATTTTTTTATTAATGTCAGTAGGTCACAAACAGAACTCTTAATAATAATACATTATCAAGAATTATCATAATTATTAATAGTTCTGGGTGAAACTTCAAAGTCGAATAGCCAGAGCTAAGCCATAGAGTCCGTAATAATAAGCCATTATTAAGAATTTACATATTATTAAGAGTTCTGGGTGAATCTTGAAGTAAATAATAGCAACCCATTTATGTTCCACTCCTGGGCACGGGTCTCCTCTCCTCTAACGAGAGAGGTGAGAGGGTTTAGGCCTTAATCCACACACGCTGGCCTAATGCGGGTTGGTGGATCGGACATGTCCTTAGAATTTCTTCTAGGACATGCGGGTTTCCTCACGATGTTTTTCCTTCACCGTCAGCAGATGGTAAATCATGTGTTATAGCACATATAAATTCCACATAGTAAAATTTACATTGGTACTGTCCGGCCGGATTCGAACTCGATACCTCTGAGTAGAGGCCGCGTCCTTATCCATTCAGCTACCATCGCAATCTTGAAGTATAATTATTGTTAAATTATGTGTCTCAGTTTTCGCATTTTTTGATTATATCACCGGTTCTACTCAACCGATTGTGATTAAAGATGCGTAACATTTAAAGTCTAATCAAGACCTCTCAAAAAAACCGCATCAAAATCCGTTTCCTAGTTTTTGCGTCCTTTGCGAACAGACAAACTGACAAACAGATGTATATTCTAAATTCTTTATTGTACACATAGTAAATAATTATCATACATCTTGATATATATAAATCTCGTGTCACAATGTTTGTCCTCAATGGCCTCCTAAACCACTTAACCAATTATAATAAAATTCGCACACCATGTGCAGTTCGATCCAACTTGAGAGATAGGATAGTTTTTGAAACGGATTTTGACATCCACGCGGGCGGAGCCGCGGGCAACAGCTAGTTATATTATAACTTTATGTTCAAAGTCGAGCACTTAATATTGCGTTTTCTCCCAGCAAACTTTTAGGGGAACATAAAACATAAAGGACACAACAAAAATGGGTTTTATAGGAAAACCCGCTTCCCTCTTTTAACTTGGACCACAATTAGCATTAATTTGTGTCCCTTCTGAAAGCTTTCTCCGTCCAAATATGGTTTCAGGTTAATTTGGAGTCGCTCTCTACTTGTTTGTTGGTTTGACAGACTGTCAGCCACTGTTTACGTGGAACCGACTGTGTTAAGTATAATGAGGTTAAGTTACTATTATTACGAATAGACGGGACCGCGTGAAGCAAGCTGGTGCGGAGATTTTAAAGTAGACTAGCTTATGACCGTGGCTCCACTCGCGTGGACGTCAGTTTTCGCGTTTTTTAATATATCTCCGGTTCTACTCAACCGATTGTGATAAAAAATGCGTAAGAATTTAAGTTAGACCAGGTTAGACCAAGACCTTTCTAACAAAAAAAACGCATCTAAATCTGTACAGTAGTTTTTATGTCAATCAGCATGTGTGCTAGCTTGCAGGTGAAGGCTTGGGCCCTAAAGATCAAGGTAGTCTTTTTTTATACCACTTAGGTGGCAGACAAGCACACGGATCACCTTATGGGAAGCGGTTACCGTGGCCTATAGACGTATGCAACTACCGACCCTTTAAAAATCCTGCCAAACTGCCAAACCTGCAAACTGCGGATTTGCCTGTGCAGCCAAATCCGCAGTTAAGACTGGTAAAGCGGACCCCAGACTCCGAGGTGAAAGCTTTGGATGCGACTGGGATTAACGCTAGATTGAAGAATAGTGGGTTGAGGAGTTTGGGCGGGGTTGGAGGTGGGGATTGGGAGATGCAGGAGAAGGGGGATTGTGAGCTCTGGCTACCCTACTTACCGGCACACAACACTATGGTTATTATGGGGCGTTCTTCTGTAGGGCGGAGGTACTACCCCAGTCGGACAGCTCAGTTTTAACGGGAGATACCGTTGTCGTGTCCTACCTTCATTAATCAACTTAAGCCTTGAAGATTTAGGTATAGCCTCCTACGCAGTTATAATATTGATGTATGGCAATCATCCAGCTGTCTGTAGCCAATTAGTAACATGATTAGTTTGTATGAGCCAACAGGATCTAAATAATCTCAATGGTTACAGCATCATTGACGTAGATGTGGTAAATGTTAATTATTTAGTTGTTCTATTGGCAGGAAGTTTTAAATATAAATAATAAACATTAAATCGTTGTTTGACGTCTGCTAACAGCGTTGGTTACAATATAAATAAATAATATCTCTGTGGCGTAGCGGTAGTGCATTCGACTGCTAGGAAGCGCGGGTTCGATTCCCGTTCAGTGCAAATTTGGTTAATGAACAATTCTGAACACAACATTTTTTTTTTTGGAATTCTTGTACGTTTGTCTGTTTGTGCGCGATGGACGCAAAAACGACTGAACGGATTTTGATGCGGTTTTTTTTATTTGAAAGGTATTAGTTAGGCATAAAATCTTACGCATGTTTGATCATAAATCATAATCGGTTGAGTAGAACCGGAGATATAAATTATAGTTACAAAACGTGAAAATCGACGTCCACGCGGGCGGAGCCGCGGGCGTAGGCTAGTATTTCATATTAATGGCTACCTACTGAATTGAAATATTGTTACTAACTGCATCTCCTATTACATTGAAACAACAGCTGACGGACCATTTGACGCCATTACAAAGTTTCACAAGAATCATAGACAATCCGACGCCATTCCCATATGTTGCGCTTGCGCATGCGTCTTTGAAATTGTAGATAAATGATATCATACACGACTACGGTTTAGAAATACAAGCCGAGTTGCTTAGTTAACATTTAATTACCTTTTTTAGTGTTTATTCGTATTACATACTAGTTATTACCCGTGACTTTGTCCGTCTGGAATTTATTTTGTTCAATAATTTCATAGCTTAACGCCTTATTATTTTATACCACTTACGTGGCAAACAAGCACACGACCCACCTGATGTGGGCAGGTGTGCAACACCAGGGGCGTCACACTCGCGCTATCGACCCTGCAAAAACCTTCTAATACCCTTCTTGAAGAACCCATATTGTAGTCGCTAGGGAAAACCTCTAATTTTGCAAACGTCATTAGGCCATGGTAACCGATTCCCATCAGGGGTTCGTGTGCTTGTCTGCCACCTTAGTGGTATAAAAAACACATGTCTATCTATAAGCAAACTCGGTTAATACAAATATTTGTCCCATAAACCGGTGACCCTCGCGCGGCGCTCGTATTTGGGTCAATAATGTTTGTGCCCGGCCCAGTTTACACCATGCAATGTCATTGATATTCTATGATAGGTTAGATACATTACTCTATGGGTAACGAGATTACAATTCCATCAAGAACTAAGCGGTTCGATTCCTTACCATCAGGCGAGGTGAAGTCATATTGACGTGATCGATATTAAAAAATGTCTCGAAGCCTTTTGGGTCACCTTACGCCCTGATGCTCGAAGACCCGAGAATCTGCGGTTTTAGTCGGTTCAAGTCCGAAATAAACACCCGCGCTGTCTCGTTAGAAAATAATCAATGGTATATAATCGTCCCAAAAACTGAATCAAGGTGGGTCCAGTTGCCCATTATCAAATAAGAAAATGTCCATCTGGTCCCTGGTCCCAGTACCTATAAGAATGGGACGAGACGTCCCATTACCCAGCTCAGCGCGGGTGGGGATTACTTACCGCACGAAAAAAAGGGTTTTCCATTGTATGCTACCGGGGTAAACACATGTTCTGTTACAAATTACCTACATACATACAATACATGCCGCCAGCCTTTTGGGTACGTTACCACTCGACCTCGATGGGGAGGAATTTTTCGACACCTAAACTTTTATTAAATTTGTACATCTTAATATATATAAATCTCGTGTCACAATGTTTGTCCTCAATGGACTCCTAAACCACTTAACCGATTATAATAAAATTCGCACACCATGTGCAGTTCGATCCAACTTGAGAGATAGGATAGTTTTTGAAACGGATTTCGACATCCACGCGGGCGGAGCCGCGGGCAACAGCTAGTCTTAATATTTATAAATCTCGTGTCACAATGTTTGTCCTCAATGGACTCCTAAACCACTTAACCGATTATAATAAAATTCGCACACCATGTGCAGTTCGATCCAACTTGAGAGATAGGATAGTTTTTGAAACGGATTTCGACATCCATGCGGGCGGAGCCGCGGGCAACAGCTAGTACTTAATATTTTCTCATAATGTAAATACACTCGAGAGCAATGAATCCGGGTCACTTAAAGAATGTTAAAAATCTCGGAAACTAAAAATGATAGGTTAATGCAATAAATTGTATTTAATAGACAATGTAATACTCCTTAAATGAAAGTAAAAAAAATATGAGTCACCATACATTTTATTAACACAAAATTACATAAAGAAAAAAACTGCTGATCTCTCCTTAAAACAAAAATAGGAAACATGAAATTTTTGAACTTTATTACGATTTTCTTGAATTTTAATACTTCGTATTGCCTCCTCGTGCTTCCATTACTGCGTTTACGCGGTTTGGCATGCTGTACACCAAGTTCCTTATACGATTTTGGGGAATATTCTCCCATTCCTCTGTGAGAGCAATTTTGAGCTCACGAAGCGTGATTGGGGGAGGGTTTCGTTGTTTTACGCATCTGCCTAGCTCGTCCCAAGCATGCTCGATCGGGTTGATATCCGGGCTGCGCGCTGGCCACTCCATACGAGTAATGTTCATCTCTTGAAGGTAGTCATTCACAATCCTACCTGTATGAGGTCGGGCATTGTCATGCATAAATATAGCATCCTCACCTAAATTGACCATAAATGGACCAACGTGATCATTGAGGATTTCTTCCACATATCTTACGCTAGTTAAAGAGCCGTTTTCTATGATCACCAGCTCTGTGCGACTTTCAGAAGAAATTCCGGCCCACACAAGTACAGACCCACCACCGTAGGCTACTTTTTCTTCGATGCATGCTTGCTTGAATCTTTCCCCTGGTCTTCGATACACTCTGTGTCTTCCATCGTGCTTGTAGAGCATAAATTTTGATTCGTCGGAGAACATAACTTTTGACCAATCTTCAATACTCCAATTTACGTGGCTCTGGGCATATCTTAGTCTCGAAATACGATGCCCACGCTCCAGTTTAGGGCCGTTTGCAGGTCTAAGGGGTTTTAAGTTAGATTCAGCAAGCCGACGTCTTACTGTCCATGCACTTGGGTTACTTCCTCCGAGGCGTCGAAACTGATTGGTGAGTTCAGTTCCTGTGAGAAAGCGATTTCGAAGCATGGTGTTCACCAAGTATCGGTCTTCTCGTGCTGTGGTACACCTGGTTCTGCCCGTTCCTGGTCTGCGTAGGTTAGAACCAGTTTCTTCGTAACGTCGGAGAACTCTTTGTACTGTTGACAGCGACACACCGACAGTCCTGGCTGTATCGCGCTGACTCCGGCCGGTTTCCAGCATTGTAAGTATTCTGGTGCATTCTTCAGGCGTAAGCGACATAATTTCAGCTTGAATAATGAATATAGAGCACTATCAACATGGTTTATGTACCCACATAAATGACAGATTACAAACAAAAGCAAAACCAAATGCTGTAATTTCGTAGTTCCATCTTCGAAAGTGGCCCTTTTTCAAATTTGATTTTTTTATGATATAACTTTACAATAACTAAGAAGTTTTAATACCTTCATTTAAGGAGTATTACATTGTCTATTAAATACAATTTATTGCATTAACCTAGCATTTTTAGTTTCCGAGATTTTTAGGATTCTTTAAGTGACCCGGATTCATTGCTCTCGAGTGTATTTTATTTTGTAATTACCTAAGATAATTTTACCTTAAAGTAATAATAAACGATTCATGACCCTTCTATAACACAATTTGTCATGCAATTGTGAACTTGTTCAAACAGACTGTAATGTTTCTTAAATGGTCAAGCACCTGATAACCAAATTGTGCGTACGTGACCTGAGCCCAGTCGCTGTTCGACTAGCAACCGGCTCGTAACTTGTAGCCTCATTGGTAAATAGACTACCTTGATGGACAAATATACATTCAAACTTGCGCATTTATTAGGTACTAGCTGTGCTCCGCGGCTTCACTCGAAGTATCCAATGTCCGTCTCCTAGTTCTAAGCCACCTCCCCATCAATTTTCAACCAAATCGGTCGAGCCGTTCACGCGTGATGCCGTAACCCAGGGAAATAGGGATTCATTTACATTTATTTATATAGATACAGTGTAGTGAGTGTAGGTAATGTGATTAACCAGAGATTATAATATATTGAGATTAGACTAAAACTTTTTCAATGTGAGTTTTTTTATGTCGATCACGTCAATGATGATTCTTTTTTTATTAAACCCCGACAGAAACACGAACGGGGTGTTATTTAAATCTGGGACTGCCTGTATGGTCCCATTGACGCTTTTTCAAATTGAACGTATTATTTTCATATTTGTTACCTCATAAGGTGATCCGATTTTGATGATTCTTTTTTTATTAAACCCCGACAGAAACTCGAACGGGGTGTTATTTAAATCTAGGACTGCCTGTAAGGACCATACAGGCAGTCCTAGATTGAAATTTACATATATATATTTATATACCATTGAAATTTTGTTCAGTTGAAGTTGGTTGGTTATTGGTTTTTGTAAGTATAGGTACTCCTCATAATTATAAGGTCGATTAAAAATATTGCAGAAGATAAAACAGTTATGCTCTCTGCTCACCCTCCCAAAAATATACATGCGAGATCATATACCAAGAATCGAACGAACACAGATATACACTTTGGAGTAAGATGACGAATCGTGCATAGTAGGATACGTGACTTGTAGGTTAGGTACTACAAGAACAGACAAATCTGACTAATTTTCATATACATTTAGCCCAATTTCGGAGAATTTTTATTCTTCGGACCATAATAAGGAATGCCAATGGTCTTTTGTAAAAGCGACTCTTGTATTTTACTTCATGATGATGCATATAGAAGGAGGTAGGACACGACGACGGTATCTCCCGTCCGAATAGATCTGTCCGACTGGGGTAGTACCTCCGCCCTACCGAAGACCGCGGCCATGATAACCTTGAGTTGTATTCCCGCCGGTAAGTAGGGTAACCAGAGCTCACTATACCTCATGTATACTAACATACAGGGGAAACAGTGAACATCCTTTTGAAGTTGGTTAAAAAACGTATCTGTGAAGTATTTAATGAAAAACAAAATCGAAAGTATTCGTGCAAGTTCGGGTACCATCGTGGACGTGCGTAGTAGCAGGTATACTGGTGACGTCACCAGTAATTAAGAATACACACATTGTCATGTTTGTTGTTCCATTATAAGATGTGGATAACAATCTGGAGTATCTGACGTCATCAGTACTTTTGAGGAACAAAAACTCAGTATCAAAAATATGAGAAAAAATATCTGAAGATTGGTGAAACACATAGGTGCATACTTACATTATTGATTTTGATTGTAGATATTGATTTTGTTCTTCATTGTGTACTGTTTGATTAAGAGGATACCTACAACCTGAACTGATCAAGTATTCTTTGACATCTCATAAAAATGTATTTACCTATTTACAAAAAAAGTAAGTATAGAATACAAAATTAAATTATTATTTATTACTTAAAAATCTATTTTTAAATTTGTCATCTATTTTTTTTCGGTTTTAGGTAGGATACTTAAAGGACCCGGGAATGTTAGAAGAAGAAGAAGCTCCAGTCCAAAAACTTTTAGGAATGTGGCGATTGTCACCATGGTTCCTATAACTCGTGGGGTCAAACGGCTAAACATCCGAAACACGTGCGCTTGTAAAGAATACCTACTAACAACACATGACTTTTAAAATTTATAACATCTTACGTCAGTATTAGGAAATATTTCATTCATAGACCGTATGTCTGGCACAAACAGAGCGCTGGGATTACCCAACTTCCGAGAAAGGTTTCGACATATGCCTCACACAAACATACGCACATCTGTTAAGGACCGTATTCACTGTGAGCTTCCGCGTTCCCTTCCCAATTCGGGTTATGAGTATGTAACGTAGGTAACTCTACGTGGGTATTAAGCATACCACCAGGCGAGGTGGAGTCATATTGATATAACCTATAAAAAAAACTACAGTGTGTTGTTAAATATCCGTATAGTAGGTAGACAAGCACACGACACACCTGATGGAAAGCGGTCAATCAATCAATCAATCAATTAATAAGCCTGTCGACGTCCACTGCTGGACATAGGCCTCCCCCAATGTGCGCCATACCACCCGATTCTCCGCCTTCCGCATCCAGTCCATCCCAGCTACCTTTTTCAGGTCGTCGGCCCATCTGGCTGGGGAGCGTCCCAGCTTCCGTTTGCCGACTCTTCACTCTAGGACTCGTTTGCTCCAACGCCCATCGGTCACCGTGGCCTCGTGTGCAACATCAAAGTTGTCACACTCGCACTGTCGACCCTGGAGGGGGAGATCGGGGTAGGAAGGTGTTGTGAGCTCTGGCTACCCTACTTACCGGCGGGAACAAAACACGATGATCTTCTGTTGGCCGGAGGTACTACCCCAGTCGGACGGCTCAGTTTAGACGGGAGATACCGTCGTGTCCTACCTCCGTTACGGTATCAAACCAGTACTTCTAGATCCATTTATTGCAGCGTACTATCTTGTGATGTGTAGTTCGTCCCAATATTTATTTTATTTATAACGTTTGGGAAAGTCACATCCCTAGTGAGTAAGAGCCTTTATAAAATACAAAGAAACATACATTCGATGAGCTATGAATCGCAAATAGAAATTCCAGATAATAAAATATCGATAGGCCTTGCTTTAAAAGCATTGTTGATTTATTGACTGGTAAGTTCCTTTGAAAAATGGAAAGGTAAGTAGACGCTTGGAATTTTCACAGTATATTTAGTCGTATATTCACTTTGAAAATACATTATTAAAATAAAAATAATAAAATAAATATTTAAGGGGGCTCCCACACAACAAACGTATTTTTATGCCGTACGGAACCTTTCGTATGCGAGTCCGATTCACGCATGAAGGGTAAGGGTAATCACCAGTTTTTTTATACGTATAAAGTATATCGTTTGAATTTGACATGAAATTTAAAAAAAAAATATTATGTCGGTCACGTCAATATGACTTCACCTCGCCCGATGGTAAGCTATAGGTATAGTTTCAGGAAGAGTACCTACATTCCCCTAACCCCCCCAAATGTAGGTATCTAACTATCCCCTAACCACGTCAGTAGTGTCACAGTATACTGAAAACATATACTATGGTAGTATAATGGTCAGGATTCGAACCCGAAACCTCTCGATAGTAAAACCGACTCTTTAACCATCAAACTACCAATAATTGCCTCCAGCTAACAAACAAACAAAACAAAATTAACCATTTAAAATCGCCTTTCTCAAAAAACACATCAACATTTTAAGAGTTGTTTTCGCAAACGCACTTCCAAGGTGGTCTCGATTAACATAAAAGTTAACTTAATTTGGGTGGTAAAACACCGTGTAATGATGGTATCATTATGTGAACTTGAGGCGTCAAGAAAGCCGTCAGTCTGTTGGGTTATGTGTGGTGTGTGGTCTTTATTTGAGATTTTGGAAGTGAAGAATTGAGTTAGTTCCGTAGGTAAAAACAGTTGAGTTTTGGTCTTTTTTTTTTCTTATAACGTGGTGTTGCATTATGTCAATAGGTCGGTAACCGCTCCCCATTAGGTAGGCCGTGTGCTTGACTGTCACCTAAGTGGTATAAAAAAGAATTAAATGTCCATCCAGGCGCTCGATTATGTAACGGAATACTATTATATTCTGTAGTAACGGTACGTTTTTATAAAGCGTGATTTCAATTCGCATTGAAGTAAAAATGAAAGAAAAAAACTTTGTTATTTGATACTTTAAAAATAACTCATAGTTTATTTAATTTTCGATTAGATTTTGAAATAAATAATATTACGTAAATTTTTACAAGCTTTGAAATCACACACATACACCGGCGACCGTCTCTCCACTGTGCCCTCTGCTAGTCGAAGGGACATGTGGAGTGTCCCTAACAGCTCTCTATAGGGCTACTCCCGTCTCGGCTGGAATTGCGGCAGCGTCACCCTTTCAAATGACAGGGACTGGCGTTTCCATTGCCCAGGTTGCACCACGTGAAGGTTTCGGAACACGCACTTTTTTAGCTCCATTTGCTTAGGTACTAGCATGTATAATATACTAGAGACCCGGGACCCGGCTTCGCTAGGATGTAAATTCCAATTTTTCCAATAAAATATACATATATAATAGCCTATAACACTCAGCAATAATGTGGCTTTCTATTGGTGAAAGAATTTTTAAAATCGTTTCAGTAGATCCTGAGATTACCCCTCACAATTTAACAAATTTATACAAACACACAAACTTTACTTCTTTATAATATACTAGCGACTCGGGACCCGGCTTCGCCCGGGTGTAAATTCCAGTTTTTCAATAAAATATATAAGCCTATGACACTCAGCAATAATGTGGCTTTCTATTGGTGAAAGAATTTTTAAAATCAGTTCAGTAGATCCCGAGATTACCCCTTACAATTTAACAAACACAGAAACTTTACCTCTTTATAATATTAGTATAGATGAGGCACTGCCAGCCTAGGCCATGACCCCCGCAGTAACAAGTGTATTTTATGACCGAACCCTAAAATTTCGCGTTGGCTTATTCACGTGGAGTTAATGGACTTTCTCATGTATAATGTACAAGTTTATTATTCAGATCTGCTCCTAACTTATATTAGTTATGGTACGTTAATTTTCAATTGTTATTACTTTCTACATAATTGCTTGTTTATTCGAAGGAAATGTTGGTGTTAGGAATATTTTTAACACTTGTATTTTCTTTTTAAATTTATTTTACGGAAGATTTACCGACCGAAAAAGCGCGACTAGCGATAGTCGTAAAAACTGCTAAACGGATTTTGATGCGGTTTTTTTAAAGAAAGTAGATTAGAAGTAAGATTTAAAGTCTAACCGTCTTGTTTGTTTGTTTGATCACAATCGGTTGAGTAGAACCGGGGATATGACCACAAGTTGCAATGAATACAAAAATTTAAATATTTGTACTGAGCGGTAATCGAACTCACGACATGTATCATTCATAGCAGCACTATTTTGGCCTACTACTCACATTCCTTGATCATTTCTTGAAATTCCTCAATAGGTACGTATTAATTTACTAACTATTCAAAGAAACATTTTTCGAGTTGTTGTGTTACATATGAACATACAAAGGCATACCGATAAACAATAGGATGTGTCAATTGAATACCAATTAGTACATTGGAGAACATTTGAAGGACTATGTTATATTGGACTTGTTTATTCAAGTTATGAAGTACCAGTATAAATTGGTCTTTGTTTTTTTTACCGAAATTATATACTAATTTTTCCTACAACCCTCGGGTTACGGGTAGTTGGAGCCCTAAAAAGTCCAACAACAACGGTCTAGCTGCAATGCTTCGATATTGCCTAATGTCACCATTGGGTTGTGAAGGTCAGATGGCAGTCGCTTCATGGAAAATATCGATTTCCAGCCAAATCCGCAGTTAAGACTGGTAAAGTGGACTCCAGACTCCGAGGTGAAAGCTTTGGATAAGACTGGGATTGACGCTAGGTTGAAGAAGATTTTTCCTACAACCCATCGAGCTAAAATGCTTGTTAGAACTATTCACATTGGTTGTATTATGGCCAGGATTCGAACCCGAGACCCTACGATCTACGTGAGGCTAACTCCTTAATCAATAAGCTATGAATACTATGAACGCGAACATACAAATCACACATTTTTCCTAATGGGGTCGGCAGAGACAAAATTTGTCTACTTGCTACGATCTACGAGTCCACGATGGCCAATACTAGTAAAAAATCAAAATTCAGTCTCAGTCTAGTCTCGATCACATGTCGATCTCGCAAAATGTAAAAAAAGGTAATTTTTTAGTTACCAAAATACCTTTTTTGGGATGAAATATCCAAACATACTTTCTTAATGAAAGTTTACAACATAAACTAATGTTTTTAAGTGGGTTTGTCTCTACATTGATGAGTCAGTCAGTCAGTCAGTCAGTCAGGACACGCAATTAGATATATAGATTGTCGTATAGCTCAAGTTACAATAGACATATTAAACATTAGTTAGTCTGACCAATATAAGTAGAGCTTTTAGCGTCGACTACTGAAATAGCTCAAGTTATACTGGTTGTTATACAAAATGTATAGCGACTGGTATAAGTTGATCTATTTGTGAAAGTCACTATCGAGATTTATCGATAAATCAAAGCAGTTAAATATTAATTGGAAATTAATGCAAATGAGACAAGTATTTGGTGTAAGAGGATCTTTCCGGCATTAAAAACATGTTCATGAATATATTAACGTTTTAGTACGAAAATTAGAGAATTTATGGTATTCTAATAGCACTCTGTGACCTTGAATTATAAATATTTCATCGCTACCA
The DNA here is from genome assembly GCA_963576445.1 of Lithosia quadra. Taxonomy (NCBI): domain Eukaryota; kingdom Metazoa; phylum Arthropoda; class Insecta; order Lepidoptera; family Erebidae; genus Lithosia; species Lithosia quadra. Next base: position 8,557,289 of record OY754899.1, on the reverse strand, counting down.
AAGACTTTTTTTATGTATCTATAAATTTTAATAACAATAAAAAAACGGATACCGGTGCAAGTAGCAAGCATTTTATGACATTCAAAACTGAGCGTAGCTCAGGCCTATTCGAAATGCCTTTTGGGTGCTTTTGGGCCACCCCGGCACTCGAAGACTCGAGACTCTGGAAATTGCCGCATGAAAAACAAAAACAAAAAGATATTTAGTCATCTCTGCTTACTCCTTGAAAAATAAACAGGCATGTATTATAGTCTTACCCGCGCGTACTCATGTATATTACTATAAGTATAGCCATTATTAAAACAAAACATCTCAATGAATTTGTTGAATGAATTCACAGCGGGTTTTCCAGACAAAATTTTCCTTAATAGATAATATTATGATAATGTATTACACGAGTTCCTAAGAAACTGATTAATGTGTGTATGTGTGTGTATGTGTGTGTGTGTGTGTGTGTGTGTGTGTGTGTGTGTGTGTGTGTGTGTGTGTGTGTGTGTGTGTGTGTGTGTGTGTGTGTGTGTGTGTGTGTGTGTGTGTGTGTGTGTGTGTGTGTGTGACCTATGTAAAATGTTATGTTCATTAAACTTTTTTTTATACCTCTTAAGTGGCAGATAAGCACATGGCCCACCTGATGGGAAGCGGGTCACCATGACCTATGGATGTGTGCAACATCAGAGATGTCACACTCGCGCTGCCGACCTTCGACAGGGAGGGAGGTTGAGGAGTTTAGGCGGGGTTGGAGGGGAGGATTGGGGAGATGGGAGAGAGGGCGGGGGTTGTGAGCTCTGGCTACCCTAGTTACCGGCTAGACCACAACACGATGGTTATTATGGCCGCGGTGTTCTGTCGGGTACTACCCCAGTCGGACTGCTCAGTTCAGACGGGATATACCGCCGTGGCCTACCTCCTCGATTTTGCCTCTAGCTTACCATCAGTCAATTTGAAGTCTTAAAAGAACTTAAAAAAGATGAAATTGGCGCGCTCAATAGCATACCCCTAAGGCGCCACTTCTCGTAAAAGTTGGTCAATCCGAATAAGGAGCTAATGGTAAATGATGATGATATTTATGATCATGCGGTAGCTTAGATATATTATGCTATTTATTATAGAAATAAAGATGTCTACAACAGATACGGTCGCTATAAATGTTAGCAGGTACTAATTAGGAATTATTTATGATTGAGCTGTTATACAGGTGTTAAAACACTAACTAAAATATATTACTACTATTTATCTATCTATCTTTACATATATAGCTCCACTGTACGTGTGTATGTCAGTGAGTTCACTCCTAAACGGCTGGACCGATTTGAATGATTTTTTTATGTATGCGTTTGGGTGGCGCTCTGATCAGCCCGGCAGATGGCGCTGCAGTCGGGTAGGACAACGCCTGTCGGGTCCGCTAGTACTATTATAAAATTGTAATGTAGGTAGCGGTGTCTGCACATTGGAGTTATTCAAAAAATACTTGGGTGATACATGAACGATTCAGAACTAAACATTTTTTTTAGGATTCTGTTCGCGACGGACGCGAAAACAACTGAACGGATTTCGATGCAGTTTTTTTGTTTGTAAGTTCTTGGTCAATCTTACGCATGTTTGATCATAATTGGTTGAGTAGAACCGGAGATATACCTAGTCAAAAACGAGAAAACAGTGTAGTACCTCCGCCCTACAGAAGACCGCGGTCATAATAACCATCGTGATGTGTTCCCGGCGGTTAGTAGGGTAGCCAGAGCTCACTGGAGGGAGTCTCCTGTGTTGTCATCACAGAAACTCTCTCAGCCTCTTCTGCAAATCCTCTCCCTATCGCAAAACGCAAATTATGATTGAACGTTATTGAACTAATCTAGTTTAAATTTTCAAACAAGGATAAATTTATTGTTTGGAATAATATATGAGGTACCTGTTTTTTTATGCGGAAATTTCCACGGATACCCCCCCGTGGTAATTTCGGACTTGAACTGACTTAAACTGCAGATCTTGGGTCTGCAGACGCCGGGGTGTTAGGTGGCCCATAAGTCATTTCCCTCGCACACCGACTGACCCTGGGCCATTTATGGATTTCAGATGGCCCCCTCGGGAGTAATACACGCAGGGCCACCTAACAGCCAGTCTGCAAATTTAAAAGATCGAAAGGCATAGTCGCAGAATCATCATCATTCTCTGAACCTTTTTCCCAGCTCAGTTGGGGTCGGCTTTCCAGTCTAACTGTGATGCGGCTGAACTTCGATATTTTCCGTGGAGCGACTGCCATCTGACCTCCACAACCAATGGTCATTATGACCAATGGCGATATCGAAGTTCCAAGTTAGACTGGTTGGACTTTTGTGGGCTCCAACTACCCGTAACGACTGCCATAGATGTTTGTATGGCAACCGGGACCGACGGCTTAACGTGCTCTCTGAGGCACTAATAAACCTGCGATAAATACACACATAACTTCGAAAAGCATCGAAAAGTCATTGGTGTGTGCCATGGTGAACCTGGTATCGAACCCGAGACCTCGTCTCAGCAGTCCATTACCCAAACCACTAGGCTACCGCGGCGCATAGTCGCAGAATATAGATAAGGTTTGTTTGTAGACAAAAAACCCAGATAATGTTTCATTAACAAACAGTATCGTTATCTTATTACCCATTTGTTAATTAGAGAGAGTCAGACTTAGTCATTATCAACAGTAGCTGACGAATGTGGTAATTAGCTGCTTCCAGAAATGGTACAGTGAGTAAGGATTGTGCAGATGGGGAATCTCGCGATTCCGGGAATTTAATTATGTACTTATATCATTCTTGTTACGGGATATGAGGATAATACTGGAGCGTCAGTGAAAAGTGATACATCTCGAGTTATATCACTTTTAATTTTTTTTCATAAAGAGGATCTATAAAAAATTATCTATCTTTGACTCTTATCCCCGTATCTCTAAGGATTAAAATGAGCGAGTTGATTTGGAGCATAATGATATAACTGAACGTTTTTTTACCATTTCAATTGTGTAAAATAATACTTTTAAAATTATATCAAATTGAACTAAGCAATATTCAATGTATAATAATACAAATTGAATCAACGAGTTTTACACAATGTAAATGTATACATTAGAATTAGTACATTGTAATATAAGTACACTTCCATTAATATACATTTTAAAACTTCTTTACATTCGTTCGTGAAAAGTGATACAATTATAGTTGTACCAAAAACACAAGCTTATTCAAATATTTACATTATTTAAAATTAAGTGAAAAGTGATACAAATACTCAGCGGTACTTACCTAGCGTACACCTCCCGCGATACCTACCCGCATTGAACACTGTGTGAACGGAGTGGTAATATCGAGGGTTTGGTGTTAAAACCCGATAAGTAAAAAAAACGAAAGTAGTTTTAATAGCCCACTAGAATCAGAATATTTTGCTTTTCCTAGTGATGTTTTCAGATAACCCTATTTTATGTGATATAATAACCAAATAAGCCAGTAAATGCATTATTAAATAAGAATTTATGATAATCTATGTAATATTTATTGTGGAGCTGTTCTGGCGTGAAGTACTGTCGCACCTGGCCAAAAACCAAAAAGTGTCTTGCGCATTTGTGGACTTGGAAGCGGGCTCTGAAGTCATTGTACAAGGGCTCCAGAGCCTGTGTTAGGATTAATGGTGCTTACACAGACTGATTATTTGGCATCTCAAAAGGTGTCAGGCAGGGATGTGGAGCCTCACCTTGGCTGTTCAATTTATTCATGTATAGCTGTATGAGTGATATGAAAGGGTGTTTATGTGGCATAAAAATGGGAGATCTGCATGTTAAGCGCCTCCTATACGCCGATGACCAAGTGATACTTGCGTCGTCTGCGGTGGAATTGCAGAAAACGGTAAACAGCCTGAACCTCATTCATGCTGTTTGCTTAAAGTGAAAGGTATGAAAGTAAATGCAAGAAAGACGAAAGTTATAGTTTTTGAGAGGAACCAAGAAATTACTGAATGTAACGTTATGATTAAAGGTAAACGTGTGGAGCAAGTGGCAGAATTTGTTTACTTGGGTAGTCTGTTTACGAGGAATGAGAAATACGATGGAGATATTGAAATGAGAGTGACTGCGGCAAATTGTGTGAATGGTGCACTGTACTCCTTCATGAGTGGTCAATCTGTGCTAAAAAGGCAGGATTGGCGGTTCTTAACAGCGTGGTAATTGCCACATTAATGTATAGGTGTGAAAGTTGGGTATGGCAGAAAAAGCATGAGAGTAGAGTGAACGCAGTTGAGATGACATCTTTGCGGAGTATATTTGGAGTAAAGTTAGTGGATAGGAAGAGGAATATGGATATACGAGAATGGTGCGACCTGAAAGAGAATGTTGTAACGAGAAGTGGACAGGCAAACCGGGGTCGACCCCACAGAGTATACACTGACCAAAATAAGGAGTTATTCCATAAAGGGCAGGTCAAAAGTACTTAAAACCGGCGGGCTTACATGAAAGGCTTAATGACAGTAGAGGAAGCTCGTGAAATATGTCAGGACAAAGGCAGATGGCGGTCTGTTAGTTGTCTCTGCGGGAAAAAGGCGTGAGCATTTGTATCTATGTATGTATGTATGTAGATATCGATCAGTATTGCCAAAAAAGAAAAGATCTAGAAACGATGTGCAAAAAAGAAATCATTCCCGAGGAATTTCATGGGTGGATACACAGCCTGAAAACATTCAACAACATACCTGAATCTGAAACCAACAATGATTAACTATTATAAAAGGATTATCGTGATTCACTTGCTTTTTGTTCAAATAATAAAGCTAATAATTAATTAATAGAAACATATTTTTAATTTCTGGGGTAAAACCCAATAAGTGAGTCCCCAATTTACTAATTACAATTTTATGCAAAGTTAATATAAAACATAGACAAAATCATAAAATATATTATCACAGATATATAATTTTACTAAGTTACTAATAATTTGCATTAATTTAATATATTTACCTATTTTTTATTGCCAGCAAACTTTATTTACGTTGGGTTTAACCACTCAACCCTCGATACACTTAAGTAATATCAATATACACGCTGATTATGTTCAGTTGTATCATCTTAACCACACTTTGTATCAAAGTACACATCATATTTTTATAGATTCTAAAGGTGTCTAATGATATAAATGTGTTTTTTCTGACAAATTTGTAATTAAACGTTCAATACAGCTCACTTTTACTTAAATGAATAATATTTATTTTACCACTTTCTATTTTTTCATTTGTCTAGAGCACAACAATAGATTGTAAAAAAATTGTACCATTTATCACGAAACCTATAGAAAATGTGTAAAGTAAGATAAGTTAATTTGTATTAATGGTCACAAAATTGGTTAATAAATGTTTGATGTGTGTATTGATATAACTGTATATTTTTGTAAATTATAAAAAAACTATACATATTAATCCCCAAATTCAACCATAAAAACATTCGCTATTATGGTGTTCATTAATCGCAGTAGCAAGTTTTTATTTTAATTCACTGTAAAATGAGTGTCAATTTTTTAAAACTTTAAACTCGATTTTCTCAAAACTATGATTTTCGAGTTATATCACTCTTCACTGACACTCCAGAATAGTAACAGATATTTGTGTAACTATTAGGAACATTGCTAGGATTGTCAAGATTTGAACAGTTAGAGATCATAGTGTAATATGGAGATTCCTACTCCAATGAACACGATTTAGTTTTTGTGTTTGAATTAATATAACAAGAATATCTGCTATGTATTAGGCGATGGTATCTGAATGGATAAGGACGCGGCCTCTTCTCAGAGGTATCGAGTTCGAATCAGGCCGGACAGTACCAATGTGAATTTCACTTTGTGGAATTTATTGCTAATCACATGATTACCATCTGCTGACGGTGAAGAAAAACCACCGCGAGGAAACCCACATGTTCTAGAAGAAATTCTAAGGACATGTCCGATCCACCAACCCGCGTTAGGCCAGCGTGTGTGGATTAAGTTCTGAATATTTTATCTGCTAAGTACTGTAGAATTAGTTATTGGCAGACACGCACACGGCCCACTTGATAGGAAGCAGTCACCGTGACCTATGAACGTTTGTGCAACGCTAGGGGTGTCACACTCGCACTGCCGACCCTGAAGGGCAGGGGGGGAGCTAGGAAGGGGGGGAAGGGTTCAGTGAGCTCTGGCTACCCTACTTACCGGCGGTAACACAATACGATGGTTTTTATGGGGCGGTGTTCTGTGGGGCGGAGGTACTACCCCAGTCGGACTGCTCAGTTCGGACGGGAGATACCGTCGTGTCCTACCTTCTTGTAAACTAATGCTAAGATGATGATAATGTCAGAGTTAATCTATTGTGTATCAGTTCTTTAGTATTCGTTCAATGACTCAACGTCAGGGGACGTTTTTAAGTTAATAGAGAGTGTTTGGGATTCCCAGCACGTCTAGCTGCCGATCTTACTGATTGGATTAATAGACGTGAATTAACGTACAAGTAATAGTTAAAGGCAATGAGTCAGTCATTAGACGTTGTGGAGGAGTTGGTTTTTGGTTATCGGTTAGAAACCCTTCATGCATAATATTTGTGACTGAAATCTCGTAACCAGTTACAAGAAAATAATTATTTTTTGTTGTTTTGGTGACTAAACGTACCTAATGTACCTAACAAAAAGTTATATAAAAGTGGAATAATATTTCCTCACGATGTTTTTCCTTCACCGTCAGCAGATAGTAATTCATGTGATTAGCACATAATATAAATTCCATAAAAAGAAATTCACATTGGTACTGCCCGGCTGGATTCGAATTCGATACCTCTGAGAAGAGGCCGCGTCTTTATTTTAAGAGTGGATAGTGGAACTAAACTATGTTATAACGTTTTAGGCATTTTTTTTCTTTAAGTATTTAATATGAAATCTCATTTTAGTACATTATTTTCACAGGTGATACTTATCCAATCATAAATCGCGGGTCAAGAATGCCGCAGTAGCACGTGTTTTCAGAGCTTAAACAAGCGTCTAGTAATTACCCTTCAGACTACGAAAATTAGTATGATTATCAAATGTGAATGACAGCTTAAAAATTCCTCGATCAATGTTGCACGGACTAATTATTACTTAGTCTAAGATTATCATATAATCAGTGTCGGACTGGCCATCTTAGTCGACATGTTATTTGCCAACAAGATATTTTTTCTTAAACCACTTAGGTGGCAGACAAACACACGGTCCACCTGATGGAAAGTGGTCACCGTGGCCTATTATGGACGTGTGCAACACCAGGGGTGTTATATGGTTAATATTATCAACTAATAATTGTATTCATCAATAAAATAAAAGCATTAAAATATACGATGGTAAAGTTATCTTAAAAAATTAAAAAAAATCATATTAAAATTATTATAAAAGCAAAAAGTGTGCGTTGGCCGGGAATCGAACCCGGATCAACTGCTTGGAAGGCAACTATGCTGACCATTACACCACCAACGCAACTGCCGATGTGATACAAAATGGTGTATTCCATTCTACAGAGCGCTTATCGTAGTTAGAATGACGTCATTATAGTTCCGTTGTGATTGTAGGTATAATATCGATCGTACAAATAGGGCTAATTCATATACTGATAAAATAATGAGTACAAATCATTTTAATAATATAAAATTGTGAAGTGGCTGTGTCTGTACATTAGAGATAATGTGTTTAAAATTTGGGTTATGTTATATCAAAGACCATGATAACTTGGTCTTTGGTTATTTGAACAATTCTGAACACAAATATACTTATCTATATTTTTTTGAAATTCTTGCCTGTTTGTTCGCGATGGACGTAAAAACTACTGAACGGATTTCGATGCGGTTGTTTTTGTTTGAAAGGTCTTGTTTAGATTTAAAATTTTACGCATGCTTGATCACAATCGGTTGAGTAGAACCGGAGATTGAGTCAAAAAATGCGAAAACTGACATCCACGCGAGCGGAGCCGCGGGTATAGATTAGTTATTTATGTATTGGAAATACCTACACGTATCTTTAAAAGCAATTTTATGCCAAAAAAACAAAAAACACTTATAAGAGCAAACACTTTTAGTGTCCTATTCTTATGTTTTATCAAAACATTTGCGAATTATTTTTTGAACAAATTTATTCCAACAATGTTTTTGTAAGGCTCTCTGGGAGTTCTCAGCGATTTAAAAATAAAATACCTAATTTGTCTATTAAAAGAATATACCTACTGATTTCTTTTAACCAAATTCATTTAACAGATAAATTCATAGTTTTTTTTTGCGTGAGATAAATATTCACACACACGTTAAAAATTCACGTTTTATAATTTTATGATAGCAGGATTAAACAAACTGTACCTACCTACAAGGTATTTTGACACCATTGGTTCACGAATAAACCAATGTATGTATAATAGTATTTAATAATATTGATCTATGATCCACGTAAACACAAATTGTAGGTACCTATGTCACGAAACGCTAAATAGAAAACTTAGTGAAAACACAAAACAATTTTTTGTTCTTGTTTCGTGTTTAAAACACCTAAAGAATGAATGAATAAATATTTTTTTCAGTCAATCACGCAAAATATAATAATGAATATATTTAAAATAAAAATAACACGAAAATAAAAAAAAAACAAATAAAAATCAAATTTAATACGGTAATAAATAAACAAATAATAACAAAATAATATTTGAAAAATCGTAACGACTCAATGACTCAATGTCAACTTTTTCTTTTAAAATAACTTATCTGTATATTAGTGTAATAATGTGCATGTAATTTAAAAATTGACACGACAGGTGTAAGACGGCAAACATAATTAAACACCTCAAACAAAATTCTACCTTATTCTCTTAACATAACACTCAAAATTAATTTTCTTTCACAAAAATTAAAAATTCAAACGAAAATACTCTTTAAAAAATGGTTCATAAGGTTGATTTTCCAATGCATACGTAACCCTAACATCAAGACGAAAATATTTTTCTTAAGAAAGCATGGTTCCGTAACACTGACTTTTGTGGGAATGTAGGGTTCCATGCGGAAGTGAAAAATTACCTTTATTGCGGGGGTTGGAATTTCTTGGGACCCTAATGACGACACACGGTTAATTCATTCGCGCCATCTTTATTGTGATAAAGGAAACACGAAGTAATGAGAAAAATAATATGAAGATTTATGATTTTGTTGCTGTGTTATGTTTAGGTAGTAAACAAGCGAGGGGTTAAGTAGGTTAGGACTATGCAAGGTTAGACGATATTACCCAGGAACCCGATTCAGTAACGCCACGTTATCAAAACGTGAACAGTGTTTAATTAATCAAATAAAAAAAAAACAAAATAAAATAAGTAGATTGCAAAAAAAACAATGACAATATAAAATCTACTTATCTCGCGTTTTTCGTACGAAAGTCCTGGAGGATACCACCCCCGACTCAAACCGACTAAAACTGCTCGCCGTCTTTGAATGCAAAGGTACTAACTTCATAATTATCATATTTTTCATTCACTAAATTAATGATTTCTCGAGACCTAGTACTCATCACCACTTTCTATATTATAATTATGACTAAATTTAAATAAAAAAAAACACAAGAAAAGCAACTATTTCTTGATAACACACCCCGCTGATCCGCGGTATACTGAGCCATTTTGAACTTGCACCAAAATGAGTGCATTCGCGTCCCGCGTATATTGGTAGCAAACACTTGACTCAGTTTACTGAGTGCAAAATAAATAAATTACTGTACTTGATCGAGTATACGCTATTTTTTTTTAGTTATTTATAAAGATTTTATTTTTTTTCTTTTACAGGTACATAGAAAATGATTTAATTATTGTTAATACACAAAAAAGTGAAATTCTCTAAATTTGTTAGTTGACTCAGTATACTTAGGAGCCGTCGGTGTGTGGATTAAGGTGTAAACCCTCTCAGCTCTCTCGTTAGAGGAGACCCGTGCCCAGTAGTGAGATAGGTAAATGGATTGCTATCTTTTCAAAGGTTTCCATACACGAAATGTCACCCCGGGAGAAAAACTTTTACTTTTTTGTTTCATCTTTCATCCCTCATTTCATTTAACATCTCTTCAAACGATTTAAAAATGAATGGTAGCTTATGTTTTTTCACCTTTTGTAAGATCTAGTTTACTTTTGTATCAAATTTCATCAAAATCATTAATTTCATTAAACATGTGACTGTAGGCATTTTATAGGTACTACTTAGATGGCAGACAAGCACACGGCCCATTTGATGGGAAGCGATCACCGTGCCCTATGGACGTAGGTATGCAACATCAGGGATGTCACACTCGCGCTGCAGACCCCGGGGAGGGGGGAGTGGCGGGGTTGGAGTGGGAGGATTAGGGAAATGGGGGGGGGGAAGAGGTGCGAGCTCTGGCTACCCTACTTACCGCTTATTTTAACCCTTTCTAAGTTCTTTTTGGTAATAAAAGGGGGCTAGTGTAATTTTCCAATCTCTTTACAAATTTCATGAAAATTGGTTGAGTAGTTTAGACGTGAAGGTATAACAGGCAGACAATATGACAGTATGACTAGTTTATAAATCAAAACTATCAAAAACATCGTCACACAAAAGACCTATCTCAACATAACCTTAAAATTATAATCTCTTCACATAAAAATAACTTAAATAACTTAATCTAGGGCCTGTTATCAGACACTTTGAAGTAAGTTTATCCTTCGGGCCCTTTTAACATTCCCCACTTATCTGGCGTTTCACAAAGTACCGCCTACCCTCTGACGGGTGACGGGATGATGATAAAATTAAGGTTTAGTTGGTTATGCGGGTGTTGATAGACGCGTCTTGTGGAGATAGGAGAGGTTATGTCGGTTATAGAGCAGTAATTGATTGTATGTGGAGTTAGAACGGAGTATTTTTTATTCTGAACAAGCTAAGGACAAGGACTACTGAATTTTTAACTGATTAATAAGTGTAAAGAAATGAATGATTTAAAACAGGAATAGAAAGGGTTAGTTCATTGAAGTTTTTGTTGGATATTAAGGTAGTGACCGTCTAGAAAAATCCTTAACACAGAATAAAAAAAATCCTTAAGAAAAACCCTTTATTATGCTATTTTTCATGATTACTAAACGGCTGAACAGAATTTCATAATTTTTTTCATACTTAGGTGGCAGACTCAGACTAGATTTAGTCTGAGGTGACAGACAAGTAGGTACACGGCCCATCTGATGGGAAGTGGTCCCGTGGCCTATGGACGTGTGCAATATCAGGGGCGTCACACTCGCGAAGCTGACCCTTTTTATATCCTTCTTGAATAATCCCTAATTAAAATAAAGTAGGGCAAATAAATACCTTTAATAATTTTATTGCAAGCGTGTTTTTACCACGCTCATACTTAAAAAAAAAAATATTATTATGACTGTTTTTCTTATTATTGTTTTATTACAATTGTAGCGCAACACGTGCAATTGTTACATAGTTATTTTTATTGTTTAATTGCAGACAATTTGCATCTCTTTTTATTTTGCTCACCTTTATTACCCAAAATTGCGGAACCTTTTTTTTATCTATCATAAAAGAGAGTCTTGCCCACGCCTTTCAGTTTTGCAAACATGTGTTGCAAATGGTTTCGCGAACAAATAAACAAACATTATATCATAATTAGGGTTAAAGTTTTTAATAGTTTTTCAAAACTTAAACTTTAAAACAAAAATTAACCACATTAAAAAAATTCAGCCTGTAGACCTGTAGTTTCTGAGGTTAGCGTGTTCAATAACAGGCAAACAAACTTTATAGCTTTATACTTAATTGGTATTAGTATCTAGAAGTAATGTCAGACCGGGTATTTCGCTCCATCATAAACAAAAAATGAAAAAGGAATGCTACGATTGAATGAAATTCTACAGCAATTGCATGCTAACTATATTTCCGATCAGAAAAATCATTGGAAAAATCATTAGGAAAGTTACCAGTTCCTTGGAGTATGGAGGAGTTTTCCTAGCGTAGCAAACACAGCGCTCACATAACATTTGCCAACTACAAGTTTATCTGGTCATATTTAAATGTTAGGATCTAGGCTCCTAAACACGTTGTCATCAAACGTATTAGACGTTGGAGTAGGTAATTTCATTGGCGCCGGATCACTTTAATAAAATCAGGGCTGTCTCAAAGCAAATGGTGAGGAACTAGTGGTTGAACCATCAAGGATAGTTCGCCCCAATTATCTCTGCGATCAGTTCATCGACCAATGAAGTTCTTTTGGCTCAATTTTTTTCCTTTTTTAATTTCTAGGACCTCCGATTTTAAAGTTCTGCGTCTTTACAAGTCTTTACAAGTCTTTACAAGTTCTGCGCCTTTCATACCATTTTTCATTCTTTCTACTGCTCGTACTTTCTATCTATCTTAATATATATAAATCTCGTATCACAATGTTTGTCCTCAATGGACTCCTAAACCACTTAACCGATTATAATAAAATTCGCACACCATGTGCAGTTCGATCCAACTTGAGAGATAGGATAGTTTTTGAAACGGATTTCGACATCCACGCGGGCGGAGCCGCGGGCAACAGCTAGTACTGCTATGAAATTGTAAAGTGTCTGTAGGTATATTGGAGATATTTAAATAAAACTTGTGTAATGATAAATGAACGATTCTGAACAAAAATATTTTATTTGGAATTCTTTTCTGTTTGCTCACAATTTTGGACGCAAAAACTACTGTGCCCGTAGCCAAGTGGAAAAAGTCTAAATCGCTATCGAATCGTATCGAATAGAATAGATTAGGTCGACCAATCACACTCCAGCTCGTGATTCCGCCGCGGCGCGCGCATCGTACGCCGGCGACGAGCTTGGATGTGATTGGTCGACCTAATCGTTTCTATTCCGTAGCGATTTACGCTACGGAACACACTGACATTTGTCTACGGGGCCTGACCGGCGTTATTATATTTCTTATTAATTTCGATGATGGTTTCAAGTAAGTTTAACGTTCTCTGGCTATTGATCCTGGTGTACAGGAGTTACAGTAGCGGGAATGAGGGTGGCATTAGACCCGGAACAAAAGGCATACCAGCTCATACGCGAGGTCTGCTTGGGAATAAAAGATCTTGGTAGGATTTAAAAAACACCATGTTGTAAGTGACAGCCCTATCGAACTTGAACTATAGAAGGTCCTATTAGTAATGTACAAGGATTGAAGGTAATAGACACTTGTTCATCTGATTTCATTGCTTATCGCCTGATCGGCGGCGCCCTAAGTACCTACCTACCGTCTGTGAAACATAACAGGTCTGTGATAAATACAAAATGGAAATTGAGTTGTTTTTATACAGGGTTTGTCATCTTCTCTTTTGATTTTCTGATCGGAAAAAATGATCATCCAGGACGGGACTTGAACAGTGACCAGTCCCTTACAGGGGGAATGCTCTGACCAACTGAACTAATGGGGGAATAGGTATATCGGAAAATTTCGAGCATCTAAGATGGGTCCGGGTAGCTCAGTTGGTCAGAGCATTCCCCCTGTAAGGGACTGGTCACGGGTTCAAGTCCCGTCCTGGATGATCATTTTTTCCGATCAGAAAATCATTGGAAATAGTTAGCATGCAATTGTTTAAAAATTTAATTTAATCTACTCTTTTGTTTATACCACTAAGGTAGCAGACAAGCATACGGCCCACCTGTTGGGAGGCGGTCACCGTGGTCTATGGACGTGTGCAACACTAGGGGCGTCATACTCGCGCTGCCGACCCTAAAGGTTGGGGAAAATTGGGGGTGGTGGATTGGGGATGGGGGTTTGTGGAGTTAGGAGTTTTTGTGCTGACAACGCAGGCGATTATGTTTCTAGAAATTCCAAACAATTTCATCAAGAACCAAGCGATTTTCTTTACCACACCATACATACTTTGAATTCTTTACCAGCGCACGTATTTCCTTCCTCCTACTGACAGTCCCGTGACCTTTAAGCGGGCCGTGAAAAAGCATTTGATGAGGCCATCAAGCTTAGGGCCACCAGCCACCACTGTAGCACTATCGGTGTATATAGTGGTGATCCCTGAGACTTTACCTTTGGCTTACCATTAGGCGAGGTGAAGTCATGTTGATGTGTCCAATATAAAAAAAAATGAGAGATCGGTATTTCAGAGATTAGCTAAATCAAAAAGACAAGACAATTTTTTTGTAAGTGTTTTTTAGAAAAATGTTATTTCTATACTAATACCTATTATAAATAGGCAAGATTTGTATTTTTGTATTTTTGTATGTAACGAATAAAATTAAAAAACTACTGGATCGATTTTAAAAAATCTTTCACCTATAGAAAGCTACACTATCTGTAAGTAACATAGGCAATAATTTGTTTTCAAAAAATTAAGGAATTCGAAATCCACGCGGGCGGAGCCGCAGCCAACAGCTAGTTAATAATAAATTACAAAATAGGCATTTCAACGGTATAGTTTATACAAAGTATTGTCAAATACTAAGATATCAATTAAAAACGATTAGCCAGGTAAAGAGTATGGGAAACAAACACGTACTTACATGATTATTATATTTAGTTTTATTATTTAACACATAATTATTATCTAGGTACATTTAAATGTTATTGTGAGGAAATACCTACTTGTGAGGAAATATGAAAAATAATTGAGATATCGAAATAGACCTATGTTTAATGGATTCCATCGCTACATGCTTGGTGTTGTTTATTTATGGAGTTATTATGATAATAACTCAGGATAATAATAATAAGTATATAAATAATAATAAATATATGTATAATATTCTACGACATTCTACACAGCGCTCTTTATACCCAAAGAAAGCTCAGCTTACCTAGCTTGTGTTATGGGTTCTAGTATGCGGATAAACATATTTATATACTTTTTTTTTGTAAATACATACATATTACTTAGAAACACCCAGACCAATGAAAATAGACATATTTCCAAGCATACAAATATTTGCACTGAGCGGAATTGAACCGCGACCGCAGTCCGCACTACCATTACGCCACAGAGATCGTCAAACGGTTGTATCGAATAACCGATTTATCAACTCGATTTTATTTCAAACTATTAAAACATTTCTGCCTACCCTTTAAGCAGTATAGAGTTGTGTCGAATGACAAATTTATCAAGTCGATTTTATCTCAACTATTAAAACACTTCTGCCTACCCTTAAAGCAGTATAGAGATGTACTTATCGAATGACCGATTTATCAACTCGATTTTATTTCAAACTATTAAAACACTTCTGCCTACCCTTTAAGCAGTATAGAGATGTACTTATCGAATGACCGATTTATCAACTCGGTTTTATTTAAAACTATAAAAAACACTTCTGCCTACCCTTTAAGCAGTATAGAGTTGTATCGAATGACAAATTTATCAAGTCGATTTTATCTCAACTATTAAAACACTTCTGCCTACCCTTTAAGAAGTATAGAGTTGTACTTATCGAATGACCGATTTATCAACTCGATTTTATTTAAAACTATAAAAAACACTTCTGCCTACCCTTTAAGCAGTATAGAGTTGTATCGAATGACCGATTTACCAACTCGATTCCGTCAATACGATTACGCCAATTACCAATTTGTTTCAAAAGAAAGATGGCCACACTTGACCTGCAGCAAGAAAGTGGTTATTTTATTTATTTATTGGCACTGGGGTCTACTAGATCGGTCACTAGTAACTCAAGTGTTCCGGGGACGATTGGCTGTTGACACTGTTCAGATGTACCTACCGTCATCGGCTCCAGAACATTATAATGAGGGTTCTTAGGGAACTAGGCACGTAATACATAGAAGTATCTATGATCTACATAAAAAACCGCGGTAGCCTAGTGGTTTGGGTAATGGACTGCTGAGACGAGGTCTCGGGTTCGATCCCAGGTTCACCATGGCACACACCAATGACTTTTCGATGCTTTTCGAAGTTGTGTGTATTTATCGCAGGTTTATTAGTGCCTCGGAGAGCACGTTAAGCCGTCGGTCCCGGTTGCCATACAAACATCTATGGCAGTCGTTACGGGTAGTTGGAGTCGACAAAAGCCCAACCAGTCTAACTTGGAACTTCGATATCGCCATTGGTCATAATGACCATTGGTTGTGGAGGTCAAATGGCAGTCGCTCCACGGAAAATATCGAAGTTCAGCCGCATCACAGTTAGACTGGAAGCCGACCCCAACTGAGTTGGGAAAAAGGTTCAGAGAATGAATGAATCTATGATCTATATAACTACTAGCTGTTGCCCGCGGCTTCGCCCGCGTGGATGTCGAAATCCGTTTCAAAAACTATCCTATCTCTCAAGTTGGATCGAACTGCACATGGTGTGCGAATTTTATTATAATCGGTTAAGTGGTTTAGGAGTCCATTGAGGACAAACATTGTGATACGAGATTTATATATATTAAGATATAACTAACAGGCCGTCCCCGGCTTCGTCCGTGGCATACTTCGTCCTCGTGGCAGGATAAAAAGTATTCTATGTCCGTCTCCTAGTCCTAAGCTACTTCCTCATAAATTTTCAGCCAAATCGGCCCAGCCGTTCACGGGTGATGCTGTGACTAGGGGAAATAGGGATTAATTTTCTATACTAATATTATAAAGAGGTAAAGTTTGCGAGTTTGTGATATACTTAACGATGGTATACTTAACGTAAATATTCGTATACGTAAAAATATTTGTGTATTTTTAACTATTAGGGTTTTCTCAAAAGATGAAAATGGAACCCTATAGGCGTTGTTTGTCTGTCTGTCTGTTAAGACCTTTCTCAGGAACGTATTGAGGTGTTAAATTAAAATTAATATCAAATAATAATACTGCAGCAGTTAACACAATCAAAACATTAAAATTTGTAGATATAACATGATGTTCAGCAACTTTCGTCGCTGACCGTACTCCAATGAATGCTCTTCCAATTCTCACAGACTATCACAAAATACCATTCCCATTTACGTACACATTTGCAAGGTTAAAAGCGGATATAGTTTTTCACATAATGAAATGCGGTATCATCACTATTGATAATAGTCTAAGAGCTGACGGCCGGAATTTTTGTATTATTATGTTTGAAAAACAACCAACTATGACTGGGTTCTACTGGACCCCACCAAGACCCTCGAGGGAAAACCAACCTCACCCACGAGCCGTTCTATTGATAATAGTCTAAGAGCTGACGGCCGGTAGACTGGTATTATTATATTTGAAAACAAAATTAACTATGACTAGTTTGTACTGGACTCCACCAAGACCCTTGAGGGTAAACCAACCTTACCTACAAGCCGTTACACCTGCTGACTGATGGACAAGGTTCGTCCAGGTTTTCGCTCACATTTTCGACTTTTTATATTCCCTTTAGAAAATATAAAGAGAATTTAAAAAAACATCGAGAATGTGGGAATAAGCGAATTGTGTCGCCAATTTGTAAATATAGTGCATTAGTTGATATCATTCACGTATCGTATCGTAGTACTCATAGCATTGTGTACGCGTGTACCCCAGTCGAAATGTCAGGCAAACCAACGGTATGTTTATAGCTATAGCATTAATCGGGTTAATTCCTGGTAACATGGAGTGTGGTTAGTGGCTAGTGGCTGGTATGGTGAGGAGAGACGATGGTAGCTGAATAGATAAAGACGCGGCCTCTTCTCAGAGGTATCGTGTTCGAATCCGGCCGGTCTGTACCAATGTGAATTTCACATTGTGAAGTTTATATGTGCTAATCACATGATTTACCATCTGCTGACGATGAAGGAAAAACATCGTGAGGAAATTCTAAGGACATGTCCGATCCACCAACCCGAATTAGGCCAGCGTGTGTGGATTAAGGTCTAAACCCTCTCAGCTCTCTCGTTAGAGGAGAGAAGAACCGTGCCCAGCAGTGAGATATAAATTATAGTATATTAAAGAATAAGAAAGTTTAAAAGTTAGTACAATAAAATTATTTATTTATTTATTTCAAAAACTTAATCAATGTGACTACTAGCTCTTAGACTACTAGTTAGTATGTTGTCCGGTTAGTTTCTTACTGATTAAATCCTTCTATGGTACTGACTTGATTGGATTGTTCCAATTTTGTTACACATGCTTTCTACTGTCAAGTACGGATCAAGTGAAGAACACCGTGACAAGAGTATATAGTAATACTAGCTGATATTAATTATATTAGGTACCAATTCTCCGTATTAATAATATTAGGTACCAATATGCATACCTATGTATTTATTAGTATTCATATTTATTCTTTACTGGACCTACACATAAAGTTTATGATAGGTATATATACATAATTCATGAAATTTGAAAAAAAGACTATTAATTTAAGCGTTATATTTGTTTTGACTGCAGCAGTGGTGCAGGGGTAGTGTTTTGCTCAAGGTCCCGGGTTCAATTCCTCGGTCCAGTAAAGTGTTAGCCGATTTTTCTGTTAGGATATTGCCGCGCGTCTCAGTAAATATAAGGGCCACCCTATCTCTATCCATGCGTACGAGGTGATTAAGGAATAAGTGTTTTCTTCATCCTAGAATGAACATAATATCCCATGATAAAGGGTCCGCTAGATCGCAATATGCCCGTCTCTGTTGCGTGGGAAATACCTATATAGATATACCTCAGTTAACGTTTCTTAAATTAAAAAAGAAATTTCAATACTCCTTTTTTTCGATGAAGTACCTTCACTAAAATCCTCTCCAGGATGTAAAATATACTTTTCTGTAAACCAATCAAAATCAGTTCAACCAAACGAGAGATAATCGCGGATAAACATACATAAAAAATACAGGTCATAAATAAAAAACTTCAAAGTTTTCAAACCATTCACATTCTAAATAATCAAAAAAACGATTCAAATTCATCACATTCTTAAAAAATAAAAAGTACTTATTCAAATTCGTCACATTCCTATTAAAAAAATAAAAAGAACTGTTCGCTATAAAAGAACAGTTTTAAAGGCTACGACCTAACAGGTTACCTGACATTGCTCACTTCCGAATTGTTTCCGCCTCCCATGCACCTAAGAACAAATCACACCATGTACTCAAAATTCAACCCTATCTCTTTATACTCAAAGTTCATTTTAGCACTTTTCTACGAAGGAAGATCATTGCTGTGCATTTACCAAATGCAAATCTCAAGCATCAGTCAATTTTAGACCCTATTTAAATGGGTTTAGACTTTTTTTCAATTGTTGTTTTGCTGCCACAGTTGAGTCATATTTTGTGATAGCCAATTCTGTGATTTGTGATATAACTCGCGTTTGTGTTGTTTTTATAAAGTAGACGTAGAGATTTGTATGAAGTGCAAATGTTTCTTTTTTAATGCTGTTATAGAAGCAACTGTCTTCTGACCTCCCAACCCTGAGAGGAAAGGTTTGTCGGTCAATCAGCAGGTGTACCGCCTTGCAGGTGAAGTTGGCTTGGACCTGCAGGTCTAGGTGAACTCAGTGAAAGTATTAGGATAAAAGTCTTTTCATCGTAATTTCAAATAATAAACTAAAAATGTTAAAATTATGTACCAGATTATTCTATGGACTGTCCTCAATAGACTCTACACATATAGATTCGTTCTTAATAAACACATGAGAGACTTTGGAAATAGATCAAAATTTATACCTCTTCCAAATATACTATCTTAGTAATATTATAAATGTAAAAGTTTGTGAAGAGGTTTGTTTGATTACATGAACACGCTCTAACAGGTGAACGGAGCCGGCTGTAGGCAACTTTTAATTCCTGAAATAATATTCCCATGGGTAGTGGGACACAGGTCCACGACGGGCGACAGTATTTTACCAAATTCATATACTATGTTATGATAGATGGATGAATGGATGTTTATAACTCAAACACATCAAAACAGACAGGGAATTCATCCTCACACGTTGCATGCAACAACGGTACGCACTGGTACAGAGGTATGAGATGAATTTCATTCCGCGCACGCGCCGGCTGTGGAATTTCTCTTCTCTAGCGTCTACAATATGGGTTCTTCAAGGCATTAAAAGGTTTTTAAAGGGTCAACAACGCAACAGTTACATCCCTAATGTTGCATACGTAGGCCTCTGTGACCGCTTTCTATCAAGTGGCGGTAAAAAACGGATTAAAGATGAAATTTGGTACAGAGGTTGATTGCCTTGAATGGCATTTATAGTCTTTTTATCCCGGGAATAGGTTCCTGTAAGTCGTGGGAAAGCGCAGCTAGGCATATTATACCTATAACTTGGTAATTGCTAATTGCTTATTAAACGTGCCAGTATCCTTTTAAATAAACTTGCCATGTGAACGGAAGGTGCAGCTTTCTTTCATAACAAGGCCTATGCCATAAACCGATTAATATAGGCAATAATAGTTTATGGCAAACGTGACTTGGAATATTTTATGCAATTAGTACCGGTTTTACTATTGCGATTTCTTTTTATTAAAATAAACCAACTTCCCGATACCGGGACGTTATAGGATTTTTTTTATATTGGACACGTCAACATGACTTCATCTCACCTGATGGAAAGCTAAAGGCAAAGTCTCAGTCACTATTACATACACCGATAGTGCTAAAGTGGTGGCCCTCAGCTTGACGGCCTCATCAAATGCCTTTTTACGCCTCGCTTAAAGGAACCGGGAAAGGATACTTATTGACATTTGATTTCAGTATTGTGATCCAATAATATAGGCACGAATAGCGTTTAAATTAATTATTGTGTCAATATTATCATCATTATGAATATTGACAAGATTGCGAATATATTGGCTGCCGAATCGCACCAATAGATAGGTAGGTACATTTAAGGATTCCTCACAAGATCTTCAGAGTCTAACTAAACCAACTTCATGTGCAAACGATGTACCTACAGATTGATACAATGCTGCAGGAACTTATCTCAATGAATGCCCGATTTTCTCAATTTTTAATTTTGAAGTGACAACATAAACTTCATTATTCTCTTACATGGGACCAAAATATAACAGAATTTGTATGTGTATGTTTCTTATTTGCTAGTTTCTTAAGAACTATTTAAAACTTATCCGTCATTATTTCATTGAAAATAGCAACTAAATTAGCTCTATCTGTTAGTAGGTCAATGGCGTCAGATTTATTTGTAGCTACAGGAAAACTCAAGTACAACGAACTGATATATTGAAATATTTTTAAGTAGTAAACTAGAGTCATACATTTGATATAAATAAACTTTGAAAAACAAATTAAAACTTATCCTAAGTGCAGATAATAGAGTTGAAAATCATGAAATAATAAATGTTGAAATAGAACTCATTACATTTTCGTTTGGACAGATGCCATCTAAAATCCAAATAGCGACAAGAACGACAGTTTTCAATACTAGAGAACATATTCCAAGAAATATTATTAAGCAGAAATATATACTTGAGAATGTACAATAACAAATAAAGTTACAAAAATGAATAGTGAATCACAGTGTCATACGAGCCAAGGACTAAGCGATACACACATTAATTAAGGTTATGTATGAATGTATGATATGAACGAAACGAATACCAACAGAAAGCTCTATGCGTTGCGTATAGTTTATTTTTTTCATTCATACAAAATGACAAATACATTCGTCCGACTTACTAACACAGATAAGAGAATAAAACTAACTCAAAAATGAGCCTTAACCACTAAAAATACAGTTGTGTATTCAACGCTTGCTTTTGATAATCTTGTGCATGGGGTTATAGTAAACACGGACGCCGGCGCAGCGTCAGTCAGTCAGTCGTTGATCGGTGTTGTGAGCGGGTCGTTATTGAAACGCACGCGCCTGTCTACTCGCGCGCATAGATAGCGAACGAAACGTGAATTTCGAATAAAATTTCTAGTGTCTCTCAAGGGAGTGTTTTAGGTCCAGTGGTTAAAAATACGAATGTTACAAAATTTTGAATATTTTAAGTGTTTAAGTGCAAGTGCTACGTGGTCCTATATTCAGATGCTGACATGCATGGTGAGTTTGATTTGGAAATTCTTACACACTATGCGTTTCAATGAGTACCATTGTTTAGGCACGGTCTTTTTATTCTCGATTCTATCAACACTTTCATCTGTGTTGTTTATTTTCTATTTTATCAGAGTTCTAATTAAAGTGCTCTGTAGTGAAATGGTTGTCGTAAAAGTTGTTTTTTTATGTCTTTACTTGGAATGTGAATTTTATCGGTAGACATTTAGTTCGGAGTTTATGTAGTAGTAATCTTTATAGTGAAAACATTGTAGGTTGGCGATAACTTTGTTTATACTGCAACTAGCTTGATTTTTCTGAGCTCTTTGAAAATTGTTATAGCATTTCTTTTATAGTTAATGATAGATATTGAATCATATCGTATTGAATGTAACTTGATTAGTTCAATCGTTATCTTATTACAGGAAGTGCTTGAATTCGCGTCAAGTGTTTCATAAATAAATAATAACTACTTACTTTGTTGAACACTTTAGAATTTAATAATGATAACGTCTTATTAACTTGTACTGATTAGTTCTCCTCCTCCTCTAATAGTAAATTCAATTTAAGGAAAATGTAATGCATCGTCAGGTTATGCAATAAATTTAAATTTATACGTTTTATCATTAAAACTTTTTATGTCAATATTTTCTTCTTCATTTAAATCATCACATTAGAGTACATTTACAATGTTTGCAATAGTGTTGGTTTCGATAATAGGTCAGGCAAAAAATATTAAGTTTGTATTTTAGATTTTTTTTAAATCTACGCGAATTCTAGTACACAGGAGTAATAGGCTCAACCTATATTATATATCAGACCAAAAAATATCTCAAATCTAAACTATCAAATTCAAAATCTAGTAAAATTATATTGTAATCTATATTCAAAATAAGTTAGGCTTTTAGATTGACATGATCATTTAAATTACTATTATAATACTAATAGGTGTAATAAACTACCAGTTGACGGGATATTAAATTTAGTTAATACCCCGTCAACTATTGCAAGTGCCATAAGTGCCACGGACGTACAGTGATCATGCTTGCAACAGGCCGAAATATCGGATACTCAACAAAACAAACAAACATGCCAAATATCCCGTCAACTATTATAATAGTACACTGACCAAATTAATGATTTATTGCAAAAAATGCAGGTCAAAAGCACTCGAAACCGGCGGGCTTGCATGAAAGGTTTAATGACAGTAGAGGAAGCGCGTGAAGTATGTAAGGACAGAAGCTGATGGCGGGCTGTTGTCTCTGCCTACCTCGGAGAGAAAAAGGTGTGAGTATATGTATGTATGTATGTATTACCCACCTATATGGATAATGGAATGGTCGAGCCTCAGAGATGCCGTCGGTCCCGGTTGCCAAACAAACATCTATAGCAGTCGTTACGGGTAGTTTTAGCCCTAAAAATTTCAACAACAACGGTCTAGCTGCCATGCTTCGATATTGCCTAATGTCACCATTGGGTTGTGAAGGTCAGATAGCAGTCGCTTCACGGAAAATATCGAGGTCCAGCCAAATCCGCAGTTAAGGTTGGAAAAGCGGACCCCAGACTCCGAGGTGAAAGCTTTGGATACGACTGGGATTAACGCTAGATTGAAGGATGGATAATGGAATGGTATGAGTGAATTATCTCAATTTTCTCATTTTCAAAGAACTCAATTGAATCATTTTTAACAATAAGCTTACGTAATAATCTTGTTATCCGAATTGTTTACAAACACACAGTGAAATTTTTGTTTGCTTGTCATAACAATCAATCTTATCTTTCCCAGCGAACAATACATCATCGTTAAGGTTTGCTTTATATTATCATGAGTATAGTCATGCCTTTTTCCCAGTGGGGTAGGCAGAGACCACATCTATCCTCTTTTAGCTTCTTCTAATTTTATAACTGTTTTCTTTTCTTCATGGTTGCTAGTATTTATGACTTGGCCTTTGTTGTGTTGCCTCTATTGGATTGTCATATATGTACTTCTAGGTCAACTTCTATACGAGAGTAAATTTTCGTAATAAAAATGAGTTCAAAATTAAGTCTCAGTTTAGTCTTGATCATGGGTTGATCTTTAAATGCCAAAAAAGTTATCCCCTATCTCATGTCGATATCTTTTTTTGCTATTTGAATGATCGACATGAGATCGAGACTAGATTACGATTGAATTAACTAACTCTGGTTGCTCTTTCACCTACGTTTTCATTCATTCACCAATCTGTTTCGTTACTTTTCTTTCGCCTATCTCTCTCTGTGTCTGAATCTTCTAAGCATCCCTTTTAATATTTTTATGAGTTGGGAAAGGTTCAGTGGATGATGACCTTTCCCTTTGGGGTAGGCAGAGAGAACAAACAGCCCACCATCTGCTTCTGTCCTTACATACTTCTCGCGCTTCCTCTTCTGTCATTAAACCTTTCATGCAAGCTCGCCGGTTTCGAGTACTTTTGCCTTCCTCTACTGTCATTAACCCTTCCATGCCAGTTTAAAGTGTATAAATAATCTGTAGGTAGTAATTCCAAAAATATTTGTCATTATTATTATTATTTGTCACATCTTATTAAAACATTATTACTTCCATTGCTGCGGTATCTGGGTCAACAATAACTATTTGCATTCCCACACTGTTTGTCCCAGTAGTTTCAATACTCATAGTTACATCATATCAATTAAGAAATATTGTGTGAGATGCTGTTCGCGCCTCGCGGTCTGTTTGTAGTACGTGGTTTATGAATGTATATTTTTATTAATATACTAGCTAATGCCCGCGGCTCCGCCCGCATGGTGTTCTGATCCCGTTAACATGACCCACAGGAGCCAAACCACGGGATAAAAATAGTGATAGCGCTGTGTAGAATGTCGTAAATCGTAGATCTACACAAGTAATACTAAAACGGTTAAGCCGTTTCGGAGGTGTTCGATAACAAATACTGTGACAGAAAATTTACATAAATTAGAAGAATTGGTATATCGTATTTTATTATACTGTTAACTATGAAGCTCTTAAAAATGTGTAAAGATAGAAAGCAGATGGTGAGTTTATGTCTCTGCTTACCCCAAAGAGAAAAGGCGTGAATATTCATGTATGTATGTTCACTATAAAAGCTTGCAACACCATTAAAACCCTTCTGCAGGTATTAATAACTTTACGAACGTAAATTTTAAAATTCATTTTACTCGTAAAATTCAAATTTTCGATTCAAGTTATAATCTGTTATGAAAAATCGATTATAAAAATAAAAATCAATTACAATAAACTAATATAAAAAATGAAATTAATAGAGCTATTAAAGTTAAAATAAACTTAAAAACTATCAACAAATTTTGATAAATCTCGAAAGTTTCTTCAGTAGGTATAATTTATGTTTCCCCATTAAAAGTCTCGTAATGATTTACACAGTTTTAAGATTAGATGCTTGATTATGAATTCAATAAAATTTTATAACCTTGATTTAAAAATATCAATTCTATTGTTTGATAGCAGAATTTTTTAGATAACACACCGTTTTTGGTTTCTAACGAATTTTGAAAGTAGAATTTATGAAGGGCTGATTTTTTCTAACTGATTAATGATATTGGTTTTTCTAATAATTTAGATCGGAAAAAGTGAACATCCGAAACGGGACTGGAACCTACGACCAGTCAGGTAAATATATAAGAAAATTGGGAATTGGGGAGATGGGGGGAGTGTGAGCTCGCTGGCTTCCCTACTCACGGGTGGGAACACAACACGATGGTTATTAGACCCGAGACGGCATGCGGTTTCAGTCGGTTTGACACCGACACTACCTCACCCGCTGGCAAAGGGGGGGGGGGTTCGTGGGGATTTCCCCTGGCACGGGGGGGAGGGGGGGGGGGGTCGTGGATTTTCGCACGAAAAAAGGGGAAAGGTTTTTATAAATATTGATTTGGTTTTCTTTTACAAAAGATAAAATCAGTGCAGATTATAATCTTTACACAGATTTTAAGTTAAGATAATCTTTTCTCATATCCATGGAATATTCCTTCAACAAAATTCGATGGTTGGAAATGGTTTATCTAGATTCTGATAACGTTATCAGAACTTATCAGTTATTGAAAATTCTACGGCACGAGAGAGAAACTGAGAAACTGTTAGCTGTGTGATCAATGTTACGAATTACCGAAACAATGAATGATGTAATAGTGACATTCATCAAAACATTCTTAATTTTTATTTAAATATCGTTTGAAGACCCGAGACAGGGTGCGGTTTTAGTCGGTTTTTTTTTTTTTTTTTTATACCACTTAGGTGGCAGACAAGCACACGGCCCACACTGATGGAAAGCGGTTACCGTGGCCTATGGACGCGTGCAACACCAGGGGCGTCACACTCGCGCTGCCGACCCCGCAAAAAAAATGACATAATCTTCCGCCCCCGTTCGCCTAGTCAGTAGGATAGAACCTGCAAGAAGAAAAGTATCTTACATACAATAATTTATAATTTATTAAAAAGCTGTTATTTTAATATTTATTATTATTAAATTTCATTTATTTGTATAGATAAACAAGGTAAAAAAATACAAAAGCGAATACAATACATAGGACTTGAAAAAAATTTGTAAACCAAAATAGATTTCCGGAAAGTTTGTGAAAATAATTATTACATTAAAACAAATTATCATAATATTATTAGACTTTTGATTTATTAATTAATAATCATAACGACAGATTATTATTCATAATTAATTATTTCCTATTAATTTACATTAGTTAACTAACAAGATAATTTTAAAAACTTTCTACCGTTCAAAACTAAATAGATTATTATATTTTGCCTAAGGTATGCCTTTTTCCCATGCGGAAATCCTCATGGATACCCACCCCGCGCGGCCAGCGGGGCAGGTTATGTCGGACTCTTACTGACTAAAACCGCAAGCCGCGCGCCGTCTAGGGTCTTCTGCATAACTAATTTTGCGTTAAAGATTGACAAACATCCACACATCCATACATACTTTTGAGTTTATATGTAGGATTGTATGTATGTAGACCCTACCAACAAGCTGTTATATTACCTAGGTCTATATTTCTAGTCACAAATCCAGGCCAAGCGGTTGCTTAGTGCTGTGTTAAGAAATACCAATGCTAATATTATACGCAACTGTTGTTAGTCAACAATGCAGTTTCCGTCTTCTTATCTTAACGTTCAAGTGAATGTACGTTTGTTCATAATAGAGATAAGGCGAGAGGCATAAGGCGAGTTTAAGGCATGGAAGCCTTTTGCATGCCTTTTTTACAAGGCGGTAATCCCCGCGACCAGCGATGGCGGTTAAATCAGACTTGAATAGACTAAGAAATATAAGGCCATAGACCCCTCGCACCTAAATATAAATACATAAAGAGTATTTGCATACATCCTTAATTTTTTTTTTATATATAGGACACGTCAATTTGACTTCACCTCGCCTGATGGTAAGCTGAAGGTAAAGTCTCAGGA
The DNA here is from genome assembly GCA_963576445.1 of Lithosia quadra. Lineage (NCBI taxonomy): Eukaryota > Metazoa > Arthropoda > Insecta > Lepidoptera > Erebidae > Lithosia > Lithosia quadra. The sequence goes on along the minus strand of OY754899.1, from coordinate 8,529,903 downwards.
AAGAGGCTCACCATGGTACGTGTATGTAAATACACGTACCATGTTGACAATAGTGGCACTCAGCTGGACGGCCTCATCAAAAGAGGATTGTCGTCGCAGCACCGCGTGACACCCACCGGTCCCACTAGTGCTGCGACCACAATCCCCTCGCCCGGATATGCACTTGCTGACCCCTGAACGCAACCCAACCGAGATTGGAGGGTTTTTCGCAATCGTACACGGTGGTACCTACCCGACCGAATTTTGTCTTTTCAAATCCGGTCGAATCGTGCTTTTTTCCCTCCGGGGTAGGCAGAGACAACAGATGATCACCATGGTGGTGATCATCAGGACAGAGGCAGATGATCTGCCTCTGTCCTGACATACTTCACGCGCTTCTTCTACTGTAATTAAGCCTTTCATGCAAGCCCGCAGGTTTCGAGTGCTTTTGACCTGCCCACCTGACTGACCAAATTAATTGCAAAAAGCAATTAATTTGGTCAGTGTATACTCTGAAAGGTTGACCCTGGCCTGCCTGCCCACTTACATGTGCCTAACATATTTGGTGTCGCTCAGTATTCATTCGCTCTACGTGCCCAAACCACCTTAGTTATACCCTTATCAATTCTCGTTACAACATTCTCTTTAACAAGTAATTTGAAATTATATAATAGTATAGATTATACAACAAAATATATCTAGAAACATTCAGAATATATTTAGCATTATATATTAAATGTCTAACTATATTAGACCACCTAGTGCACTGTGGGTGCGGTGACAACTGCCTAGATATTGTGATTCTAACTAGTAACATCTAGGTTTTACGACTGGCTGGCAACTATAAAACTAGGTTTAAATTGTTAGTAGCCTGGACCTGTAAAACCTACCTACCGACAGAACGCACTAAAGACACTGTGTCATAATAATAAGCATGACGAATAATTTTTTTATTCTTTATTCGTTGAATATGGTACAAAATGGTGTTTAGGTAGGTACATAATGTTCAGATCTCATATTCTGCCGGTTCTGGCGTACAAATTTTACATTGATTAATTTCATTATTTATCATTAAATGTCAACACATGCAATTGGTACAATTTTAAAATAAAGATTTCAGTGTTTAATTAGATTGTATCACTTAAAAAATAGTCAATATTATATCCGATAATATCGATGATGATATCCGCATTCACGAACCCATATTACAAACTTACCAAAATGTAAAAAGTCTTAGAAACATTTTATTTTATCACATCCCTGGTTACGAAATTGTGAACGAATAAAATGATTGATATTTTCAAACAGTCGTACACGCGTCATAATTGTTTTGTAAACTGCGCGTACGCAGCATTTCCTTCGGGCTTCAATGTCGACATACCAAGGTTGTAATATTTTACGTGATAACATAAATTTATTTATCGAGTAATACTATTGTTACCTAACTAATAATCTAGCTCCTAGTTTGATAGATAGACAATAAATTATATTTTGCTCGCGTATGTGTCGGCAGCGCGAGTGTGACACGTCCATAGGCCACAGTGGCTACTTCCCATCAGGTGGGCTTTGTGCTTGTCTATCACCTAAGCAGCTAAGTACTATAGAAAAAAAAACATTGTTGGTCTGGAGGGGTTAGTGAGATACATATACATACAAATCACGCCTTTTTCCCATTGGGGTAGGCAGAGACAACATCTTTCCACTTGCTACGATCTTGGCATACTCCTTTCGCTTCTTCAACTTTCATAATAGTTTTCATACGGTTCCGGGTACTCTTGACCTGGCCTTTCTCCAAAACGTCCTGGATCTGATTAGAATATGTACGCCTAGGTCGATCTTTACCGGCCCATTCACCCTCGCCTCATATATCTTTTTCGTCAATCTTCTTTCGTCCATCTTCTCTACATGTCCGAACTATCTAAGCATCCCTTTCTCTATCTTGGTCACTATATCGTCAACCATACTGTAATGTTCCCTTATCACACTGCTTCTCACTCGGTCCATCAGCTTTACTGATGAGTTACTGCAAAGACCATGATAACCATGTGATCATGGTCTTTGGTTACTGTTAGTGAGATTACTAGTATTTTTTGGAAAAATAAAAAAATATAAAATTATATTCAAGTTTTAACAATCTAACAACGATTTAGCAAGTTGATTTTTGTGTCAATGTTAATTAGCCTTAGAGAGTTGAGACATAAGCTTTTATAGTTGGAATTTAGATAAACAAAAACAGATAACAATATTAATAATTATCTAGAACTCATACTTACAGTGCTATCTAGATCAAATCATAAATCGTAATATATTATGGCTTCTAGAATGCGGATAAACAATTTAGAACGAGCTTTATATGGAGATTTTTCTAGATTTTTAACTGTTTATGGTTGTTTGCCGACAGGAAATAGTATTTTGCTATTATTTGGTTAATAACACCTAACTTCCGACGATCTAGAATGATGAACATTTTAAATATATAACCATACCAAGACCATGATAAAATGAGTTTCATGAAATGTTTATTTGTCTTTGACCATACTGAACGCGCTGTATACGAGACTTCGTCACAAAAATGGCTATCTAGCTAGAGCTCACTGGAGGGATTCTGTGCTGTCAGCGGGTAGACCAAAATCTCCTATAATATCAGCACAGAAACCCTCCTCCTTTCATTTCCCCTCCCCAATCCCCCCAACCTCCTCTTTCAGGGTCGGCAGCGCGAGTGTTGCACGCCCTGCCCTGGCGTTGCACGCGTCCGTAGGCCACGGTGACCGCTTCCCATCAGGTAGGCCGTGTGCTTGTCTGCCACCTAAGTGGGATAAAAAAATCTTCAACGTACGTCTAGAATCAAATGAATTGAAAAAATCCAGAACAGATGTCTAATAATGAATCGTGAGTTCGTGATCGATGCTCGGTTATAATCGAGTATAACGATATGAATGTGTGTCAGTCTTGAAAAAAGTGTGAAGTGAAATCGATTTTAATTCGGATCTAAATATTTTATCGAGTCACACGAATTCGCTAATAGGCTATCGACGAATGAATCGATAGAATTAGAATTTTCGATTTGAATGTTTAAAAGAGGGCAGTTTTGTTTGTATATTGAACTAAATTTTAACCTACTTTCATAAATATAGGAAGGTTTACAGTTCGTCTTAATATTTTTAATGCATTTATAATAATAACAATAAATAAATTGTAACAAATCCAACACATTATAACACAGTGCCATCCAGATCCAAAATATATAAATTGGTTTCGTGCATTTTTACCCGACTGCCGAAGAAAGTAGGGTAATTCGTATTAGTAATTAGGTATATTCGTATCGTATTCATTGCTCATAGGCCTCTTAGAGGTATCGAGTTCGAATCCGGCTGGACAGTACAAAATGTGAATTTCACATTGTGGAATTTATATGTGCTAATCACGTGATTTACCATCTGCTGACGGTGAAGGAATAACATTGTGAGGAAACCCACATGTCCTAGAAGAAATTTTAAAGACATGTTCGATCCACCAACCCGCATTAGGCCAGCGTGTGTGGATAAATCTAAACCCTCTCAGCTCTCTCGTTAGAGGAGAGGAGACCCGTGCCCAGCAGTGGGGCATAAATGGGTTGCTATCAATATTATGAGGAAATCGGCAACATTTGATGCTTACCAGTAGATATCACTGGCAGTTTTTCCATCCATCATTCCAATGAGACATAACTGTATGTTAATGATACTCTCGGTATATAATCAATCACCTTTAGTCATCATTATCACTTTTTGTGATCGATTATGATCGATTCTTGAGTTTCATCATGATCAGCAAAAATTTGATGGTTTTCTTTGTGTGGGTATTTGCACCTGTGTATTTGCGATTTAGATTATTAGATCTTCTTCAACCTAGCGTTAATCTCAGTCGCATCTAAAGCTTTCACCTCGGAGTCTGGGGTCCGCTTTACCAGTCTTAACTGCGGATTTGGCTGGACCTCGATATTTTCCGTGAAGCGACTGCTATCTGACCTTCACAACCCAATGGTGATATTAGGCGATATCGAAGCATTGCAGTTAGACCGTTGTTGTTGGAATTTTCAGGGCTCTAACTACCCGTAATGACTGCCATAGATGTTTGTATAGCAACTGGGACCGACGGCTTAACGTGCTCTCCGAAGCACGACCAGACCAATGCGAATACCTATATTCATGCATACAAATATTTGCACTGAGCGAGGATCGAACCCGCGCCGCCTGCGGAGCGGCCGCAGAAGTGTAGTTACATAAAAAATGCCCTATGAACATAACCGTATAATGTTCTAAAGTACCTCTAGTCTACCCACTCTTCGACAAGCTTCGTAGGTACCTGTCCCGTTACACCGTGAGACCCAATTGTATTGTGGCCCTGAGCTTTCCTCTCGAAGGGCTCATTATGCACGATATTGTTCTGTCCGTGAAAATATTATATAGCGTATTTAAAAGTTGACTCTGTTGGAGCCACTAAAAAGGAGAAGGGCAATTGCTTGCGCTTGTGACTTGGTTTAAAGTCCGGGAGGAGATATGATACAAATTTTCAGGTCATTGGTATGGTGCACATAATGGCAACTCCTGAGGGGACTCATACCAATGAAACTTCAAAAAATAACCGTTTAATTTTGGACTTTAAAATTATCAGTTTAAAGTCTAAAAAAATTATGAAAAAATCTTTTTTAAGTTAAACAGTTTTAAATTATATTGTCGTCAGAACTGAAGACTTCTGCCAAATATCAGACCTATCAGACAACTGAAAGGGGTTCAAATTTCAATTACTAGATTTGACCCAAACAAACAGGTTGAGTTAAATAAAACTGTTTAATTATATGATATTTTGTTGAGCGAAAGAAAAAGTTTAATGAATTCTTTTCATTTGATTTTAGAATTTAACTGTATAACGGTAAATTCTACAATTCATTTTTAGAGTTTCAGTGGCATGACAGTGGTTTGTCTTTAGCAGAATCGAGGTCCATTTTCTTCATTAGGTTGTTACTAGTAATTTCGATTACAAAATATTCTTGTGCTGAAGCAAGTTAATTAACACAACGAATAAAATACTTGTAGACTCATATCAACTACTTTAAACATTTGTCTGTGTTTAATTTAAATAGCTATCCCATTCAATTATTATTGCCTAACTGTTTGCTATAAAGCTCATCTTAATATACAAGATGCAGCATCTCTAGGTGCCCATTTGTATGCATAATAACTGGATAACTGCATTTTACAATTTACATAATTATTTCCAAGTTTATGAACAGGTTTCAAATATAAAACTTTACCGATGCCGGTTAGATCATTGGCAAATTAAAAAGGTTAGGCATTGACATTGAATTAAATATTTGTAAAAATAAATAAAACTTACATTATCATTTTTAGCTTACCATCAAGCGAGGTGACGTCATTTTGACGTGTCCTATTTAAAAAAAAAAACTAAACTTCCGCAAGGAAATAGTGGCTTAGCGGTCGATTCAGACATCATCCTAATAGCGATTTCTTAGTTGCATTTCTATTTTTTTGTACTTAGTTGGCAGAAAACACACGGCCCACCTGATGGGAAGCGGTTACCGAGGCCTTTGGACGTGTGCCATGTTCTTTAATTATTATTTCTAGCGCTGTTTTCGTGGCCACACCGACACTGAAGCACAAAAATGCATTGTAACTGAATAGTTTAAGTTAACTGTACCTACCTAAGTTATCGTGCATGACATGCGTGGTTGTTGCATTAGGACAGTTCTTAATAACTTGAAACTTAACGTGAATGTTATGGTAACTATTCTTCTTACGTTTTTTAAGAATAGGCACTCGTAACCGTCAACATGATTTCACCTCGCCTGGTGGAAAGCTAAAGGCAAAGTCTCAGTATCGGGGTTCACCAGTACACAGTTTTTCAAGGAGGTAGGACACGACGGTATCTCTCGTCCGAAATGAGCTGTCCGACTGGGGAAGTACCTCCGCCCTACAGAAGACCGCGGCCATAATAACCATCGTGTTGTGTTCCCGCCGGTAAGTAGGGTAGCCAGAGCTCACAGAACCCCTCCCCCCCTCCCCTTCCTAGCCTCCCCACCCCTTCCCAGCTCCTTTCCCTTCAGGGTAGGCAGCGTGTGTGTGACACCTTAGTGTTGCACACGTTCATAGGCCACGGTGGCCGCTTCCCATCAGGTGGGCATAAAAAAAAAAAACATACACCGATAGTGCTACAGTGGTGGCCCTCAGCTTGACGGCCTCATCAAATGCTTTTTCACGCCCCGCTCAAAGTACCCGGGGCTATAGGAGGAAGGAAACACATGCGCTGGTAAAGAATTCCAAGTCTTTATGGTGCGGCAAAGATAAGAGGCACCGAACCGCTTGGTTCACTCCGCACTCGCCAATACAGCACCTATGGAAAAAAAATAGAAACAGGTGAATTAAGTCTACTAAATAGTATACTTAATTACCCTGGGTGAATAAGCCAAAGTGAATTAAGTCTACGGACCCGTTTTTACGAAAGCGACTGCCATCAGGTACCTCAACTCCAAGAAGAAGGCTTGCAGGTGCTTGGACTCCATCTTACCCAACGAAGATAAATTGTCAGTATGTACATAAAATAAACAATACAATAAACAGTTACAACACTACTGTCACCAATAAACTTTGGCTATCGAGTTCACCATCGGTTCGCTCTGTTTATCGAGTTCAACATCGCTTACACGACTTTTACGAGATGGTTTCATGAACGTATAAACCTATATGGACAGAACGCGCTAAAGACGGTACTGTAAACAAAAATGACGGTGGCTAACCTTGTGCAAGTGAATTTTGAATTGCAAAGTCAGAAAGAGTCAGCCTGTGACCACGGCCGGTGTAACCTGGTCGAAATGTGAGGCATTCCAAAGATAGAGATCCGATTCTCAGCATTCCATAGATTCACCGAGCTGTCACCGGGTCCATGGCGTGGTACTAAGAGGAATCCCGTGACGGTGCCTGGGACTTGCGACCTAGAAGTAGGTAGGTTTAGGGTGGCCACCTTGCGACGCGTCAGCGCTCACCTCCACCGTCAGTAACGTATAACCCTGTACTTACTATGATCGCGTTAATTCCCGTTGACATTTATATTACAATGTTTACTTGAATGAAATATGATTAGATAGTTTTCTTGCGGTCACTACGGTATTTAAATAATAACACTACACACAAGACATGCTGTATTTTTTTTTCGCTACTTAAACAGACTGAATCCAAATGATGTTCGCCGCGTAATGTCTAACTAGTGTGTGTGTGTGTGCGTGCCGACTTATTGTATTTGTCAACGCGTTCTGTCCAAAGATCTTATACGTACATGGATGTGTTTAAACTGTCCACAATTGGGACAATTAACTGCCGTATCGTGGGGTAATCTGTTACATTGTTGCTATAGAATTGAAACGGAGAGATGGCTCATCAAATTACTTGTTTTGTTTTAACTATATTTTATTGTCAAATCTATACATACATACATACATACTTTATTATTATTGTCATTTTCCTCTACTGTCAACAATATTGGTGATAATGTAGGTTTGTGTCTGCCACGTGACCCATTTATGTCCCACTGCTGGGCACGGGTCTCCTCTCCTCTAACGAGAGAGCTGAGAGGGTTTAGGCCTTAATCCACACACGCTGGCCTAATGCGGGTTGGTATATAGATCGGACATGTCCTTAGAATTCCTTCTAGGACATGTGGGTTTCCTCACGATGTTTTTCCTTCACCGTCAGCAGATGGTAAATCATGTGATTAGCACATAATATAAATTCTACAAAGTAAAATTCACATTGGTACTGTTTGGCCGGATTCGAACTCGATACCTTATCCATTCAGCTACCATCGCTTGCGCGCTTTCCAATCTAACTACGAAGTGGTGTACTTTGATATTTTCCGTGAAGCGACTGCCATCTGTCCTCCACAACACAACCTATTGTTGATATCGTTGTTCTGTAGTTAGACCTCTAGGGACTGCCCGTAACGACTGCCATAGATGTTCGTATGGCAACTGAGATCGAACGGCCTCACGTGTTCTCCGAGGCTCTGTGGGCTTCCCTCAATGGATTTTATTAATACCATTTTGGTTGTCGAAAAGTACATTACCCACCTTATGCATAGAAACACGCAAAGATTAGTGTATATTACAATACATTTTGTAGATTTCTTATTTCATACCTATTGGGCCAAGGCTGTGATTAAACAAGCTTGTGGGAAGTGAATGATGTATGAAAAAGAAACGTCTATTGTTTCATACACATTATGACACTATGTATTTACTAAATCTGTTGTCATTATACTATAAAGGTAGCAAATAAGTACTGAGAGAAAGCGGTTATCGCTATGTGAAATTGTTACAATAGACTTATCACACGCATTAACTCTGGGGAAACTAACTTATCGTATGGCGGGTTGTGAGTCTGTTTGCTTAGTTAGAAGTGAGAGGTTTGATTCTCGTACCTACAGTGCGAAAATTGATGTGGCAAAACTCTCACATAATTACAACCAATAACGACTAGTTATAATTTTCAAATATTCAATGGTATGGTGGGCCGTGTGCTTAATTTGTAACCTTAGTAATGTAAAAAGTCACTACCACAAAAGTCAATAAATAAACATCATAGAAAGGAGGAGTAAGAAAGCAAATACTGGGCTCTAAAATGCAAGCTTTTTTTGCAACCGGCAGGCACTAATTTTAGTTAAAACTGAACCGACTTAGGTACTTACCTCCTTTTTAAGTCGGTTAAGTAAAGCATACCTACTTTTCGGAAAACCACATCAAATCAGAAAACCAAACACGAGATAATCGCGTATCGGTACCTACAGTTCAAACAGCGAATATCATTTCAAAGTCGGTTAAAAATTTAAAAACTAATATACCTAAATCTCTCAAAACAACTACATGACATTTGTCCAATATATTTATTTCAAAACACCTGCGTTTGCGTTTCCAATACTTGACACCGTTATTAACAAGTCCGGTTGCGCACTCAGCAACAAATTGTCGTGAATTGTAACACAAACTGTCGCCGTATTCGTTAATTAGATAGCTGTCGGAGCACTTACTCGTCAGATACTTATTAATGAATGTTAATTGAAAGTTCACAGACTTAACTGTTGAAACACGTATTGTGTTATTTGATAATGTCGTTACAACTTACAACATATTATATTATAATGTTTTGTAATAAGATGGAAACATTCATCTTCATATAAATAGTAGCTGGTAGCTGAATGGATAAAGGAAGCGGCCTCTTCTCAGAGGTATCGAGTTCGAATCCGGCCGAACAGTACCTATGTAAATTTCACTTTATGGAATTTATATGTGCTAATCACATGATTTACCATCTGCGGACGGTGAAGGAAAAATATCGTGAGAATGTGCACATGTCCTAAAAGAAATTCTAAGGACATCTTCGATCCACCAACCCGTATTAGGCCAGCGTATGTGGATTGAGGTCTAAACCCTCTCAGTTCTCTCGTTAGAGGAGAGGAGACCCGTGCCCAGGACGAGGGGCGTCACACTTACCCTGTAAAAACCTTCTAATGCCCTTCGGTTATTATTATTAAAAAAGTGTATTATAAGTATGTTTATCCGCATTCTAAAACCCATAACACAAGCTAGTTAAACCATATTGACTTTCGGTCTAGAAAGAGTTGTTTAGAATGTCGTACGTAGGCTATAAAAAAATAATATTATTAAACCGTTTGACTACGTATTATGTGTCTATTTGATAATATTAAATTACAAAATGTTAGGTAAAATGTTGTAACTAAGTGGCAACACTGATCAATATAATATTGCGTTACTTTCACTGCTAATATATTAACATATTCGGGGTCAAAATAACCTGACACCCCTGACCTCGAGAGGAAAGCCTGCGTCAAAAGCTAGGTAATAAAAAAAATATATAATCGGATGCGTCTATAGGACTTCACCTCGCCTGCTGGTAAGCTAAAGGTAAAACTTCAGGAATGGTAGTCACCATTACATACACCGATAGTGCTACAGTGGAGGCCGGGACTATAGGAGGAAGGAAATACATGCGTTGGTAAAGAATTGCAAGCCTTTATGGTGCGGCAAAGAAAAGAGGCACCGAGTGGGGATCGAACCCGCACCTCCTGCGCAGCGGCCGCGTTCACTACCGCTACGCCACAGAGGCAGAGTGCCAAAGGAACTATATCTCGACGTTCCTAATTGTAACGGTTCGAGAGTGTTGGTACTTATACTCTTTAAACTAAGATCATTAGTTAAAACGTGTTCAAATGACCCAAATAGCAACGGAAGAGTATCGAAGGGGTTTGATCCTCGATCGCGGTACATAAATATTTACATGCCCTAGTGATATTTCGCCGTCAGAATGTTTACTTACAAACCAACGCGAAATCATTGTGTGTGGGCTTTGTACCAGAATATGAGAAGTATTTTTAACTAGCAGTTGATTGCGGCTTCGTTCATTTGAAAGTATAATCCCGTTCTCATAACGCAGCCCATGGGCACCTGTTATAGGGAAACTCCTCCCCTTCCAGGGTCGGCAGCACGAGTGGTTTCCATCAGGTGGGCCGTGTGCTTGTCTAAAAAAGTGGGCAATTTTATTCCTGACTTTAATATCTTGTGCCACATTTCAGCCACATCAGTTTGAGCGTGGTTGTGTAACAATATTTTTTTACAAATTGTTACATATTTAATGTTAAGTAGTGTTTCATATATATATATATTGTACACTTTACACCTTATATCTCTGAAGGGGTAATCAGAAGAATATTTAGAAAAGTGATTTAAAAAAAAATTGAATTAAGTACTAAAGCAGTAAATATTTGGGTCTTTGTGTACAAAAAAACATATATATATATAAAACATAACATATGAACATAAACTCACGCCTATATCCCCGAAGGGGTAGACAGAGGTGCTAGCACCCACATTTCGCCAGTTTATGTTTAGGTCCCAATGTAATAGGTGGCGAACCTATTGCCATTAACCGGGCACTTATAAACCTGCGATAAATACACACATAACTTCGAAAATTCATTGTTGTGTGCCCTGGTGAACCTGGGATCTAACCCGAGACCTCGTCTCAGTAGTCCATTACCCAGACCACTAGGCTACCGCGGTCTCTCGAAACCAAAAACCATACGAATTTTGAATACCTACCTACTTAAAATAAAACATTTTTTAACGGATTCCATCGCGATTTATCGTGAAGTGTTTGAGAATAGAAGCAGAGATGACGTGCTGTTGTCCTTTTTTATCGTTCGGAAATCCTTACGGAAACAACCCTATCGGCTATCGGGGGTGGTTATATCAGAATCGAACCGACTAAAACCGCAAACCGTCTCACCACTCACTATTTACCTGTGGCAGCAGCGTTCCCCTACAAATGAGAGGCACACTGCAGTCTCCGCTGCCCGGGTGCATCGCGTGGAGGTGCCGGCCCACACCCATAACTTTAAATATCTATAAATAATTATTTTAGCGAGGCAAACCGCAGTTTAAATGCCAAACTAATTATCTAACTCATAAAAATTGAACTCATAACCAATTTAATGACTGACCGTGGAAAAGGCTTGGCTGGCTTGTTAGTAGTTATTGGAAGCCGTCATTAAAATAATTGCGATTATAATAATTGCGATGAAATGTTTTATCGATATTTTAACGCATCACTTTAATAACATAATAATGTCTTATAAGTGTAGGTAGAGCGAGCACGAAACAACATTCAAATAGTAAGCGTACAATATTCGTAACGAGAGACATTATCTCCTATATCGTGATTCGGTATTTGCACATCAATATCATCAATATTATTGACTGGATCGCGGTAAATATTGACTGTCTCCAGTTTCTCGTTACAAATACTATTTTATTCTCCTCTATCGCTCTAAGGTTTGCTGGAAGAAAACTCAGCATTGAGTAAAGCTAGCCTTTGTACCTAAATATACTTTTGTTTACGTATCACTAAATTTTATGTGCACAATAAAAAATATGATAAGGTACTATACATTTACTTATCGAATGTAATTTTGAGACCACGGTAGCCTAGTGATCTGGGTAATGGACTGCTGAGACGAGGTCTCGGGTTCGATCCCAGGTTCACCATGGCACACACCAATGACTTTTCGATGCTTTTCGAAATTATGTGTGTATTTATCGCAGGTTTATACCTAAGTGCCCGGTTAATGGCAATAGGCTCGCCACCTATTACATTGGCACCTCTGCCTAACCCTTCGGGGATATAGGCGTGAGTTTATGTATGTTTATGATGTTCGAATGTAATTTTGTGCTCGCCCTAAGTGCATTATACTTCAATCTGTAATATAATTATGCTAATTTATCGATTGTAATTATGAATAGATAACACGGACGACACTACTTAATTTGTTGATTTCGACGTCAAGAAATTAAATGAAGTAATAATAATTGGTTTTAAAATACACATTATTAGTTAAGTACATATACAGAGGTGTTTGGAAAACAATATTTAAGTGGCCACGGTGATTATAAATGAGCTAATAATAGTATATTGATTTACAATATAATGTGTTTGTTCGGAGATAACTGCTCGCAAAAACATTATTCTACGTCATTAGCCCAGTAAGTATATAAATCTACACTAATATTATAAAGAGGTAAAGTTTGTGTGTTTGTATATTTGTTAAATTGTAAGGGGTAATCTCATGATCTACTGAACCGATTTTAAAAATTCTTTTACCAATAGAAAGCCACGTCATTCGTGAGTGTATTTTATTGGAAAACTGGAATTTACACCCGGGCGAAGCCGGGTCCCGGGTCGCTAGTCAGTAATAAATAGATATTCTATGACATTTTACACAGCGCTATCTAGGCCTAAAATTAAGCATAGCTGAATTAACTTGTGCTAATCACATGATTTACCATCTGCTGACGGTGAAGGAAAAACATCGTGAGGAAACCCGCATGTCCTAGAAGAAATTCTAAGGACAGGTCCGATCCACCAACCCGCATTAGGCCAGCGTGTGTGGATTAAGGTCTAAACCCTCTCAGCTCTCTCGTTAGAGAAGAGGAGACCCGTGCCCAGCAGTGGGACATAAATGGGTTGCTATCATGAGTTCTAGAATCAATCAATTAATTAGCATGTCAACGTCCACTTCTGGACATAGCTCTCTCCCAATGTGCGCTATAACACGCGATTCTCCGCCTTCCTCATCCAGTCCATCCTAGCTACCCTTTTCAGGTCTAGAATTTAGAGTTTTAGAATACGGTCAAAAATTTTCGAAATGGGGTGATATTTCGTGGGATGAGTACGGAACAACAAATTTAAGTGGTGTTATTTTACTTAAATGTAAATATTAAAATAAAACTGTAAACTAAACTAAATAGTTTTAATTCCATGAACCAATTATTTGTTGTTAATATTAGGTAGTAATTTGATATGATGCCTACAGCCACTTTCTATCATCGCACCGCTCGCCACAGGCAGGGAATTCATCCCCACACGTTGCATCCGCCTACAGTGCGTACTGTAAGGTATGAAAGAAATTTCATTCCGCGCACGCTTAGGCTGTGGAACGATCTCCCTGCAGTGGTTTTCCCTGGCGGCTACAATATGGGGTTCTTCAAGAAGGGCATTAGAAGGTTTTTGGAGGGTCGGCAGCGCGAGTGTGACGCCCCTGGTGTTGCACGCGTACATAGGCCACGGTAACCGCTTTCCATCAGTGTGAGCCGTGTGCTTGTCTGCCACCTAAGTGGTAAAAAAAAAATCCAATACCAAAGTGTCATAATGATAATAATTATAATACTTCTTATGAATGAGTGTTTTTAATAATAATACATCTTTTCAGCATTATTACTTGACTAGCATAAACGAAACAAGTAATTGTTTGTAGAGAATACGATATTGTATCGAATTTAATACGCTACGTATTTGAATGGTAATTATAATTATGTAAATTTAAAGAATACGTCTTTTTGAAATATTTACTATTATTTGTGGGAAATAACGCGGTTATGGTCTATCAGTGACAGGTGACGACTACTGGAGCATAGTGGTAGAGCGTTCGATCACGTTGGAGGTAGCAGGTTCGATTCCTAATCAGTAGAAATTATTGTATTTGTACTGACGGTGATTCTGTAAATATTATGTATAAGTACATGAATTTATATAAAAAAATCTAATTAAGTAGGTACCTATATATACACATTCTAGAACCTACGTAAGCTACATCTCCACCATTTTGTTTTTCATTTAATATATCGGTCACGTCAATGACTTCACCTCGCCTGATGGTAAGCTAAAGATAAAGTCTCAGGAGGGGGTCTCCATTACATACACGGACAGTGATATATAATGGTGGCCCTCAACTTCTTTACAGAAAAACTCAAAAATATTTTGCCTGAACCGGGCATAAAATTCATGACCGTCTACTCAGAAGCACTTCTGACTACAGATGTTAATAGATCTTGGAAAGCTTGGAAATGAACTGTTCACTCAACTATGTTACTCGAAATAACATTGTATCTAGACTAAGGCAATTGTTGTAAATAGACCAAAAAAAAAACAGCCCGCTGAGTTTCTTGCCGGAGTCTTCTCAGGTCTGGGCCGCGTTTCGAACCGGTGCACGGTGGTCCATTTGCTTCTAGTTTTAAATATTTATAATTTTGACGTTTTGTAAGTGCCGCTTAAAATGGTCCATACAGAATACATGATTTTTGACTTTGACTTTGACTTTGACTTACAAAAAATACTCTACAACATTAAACCCAACCAGTGAATCGAACTTGAGACTTCTTGCAGACTGCAACTGCTATGCCACTAATTGTCACAGTTGATTTATTTTATGTTACTTTGAATGTCAAGAAGAAAGTTAGAAAGTGAAGACTTAAAATCATCAAATTAATAATAACTTTCGGATGCGTACGCGCTGGTAGAAAATATTAAAATAACACATGATAAATCGCGATGAAATCCGTTAAAATTAGTTTTATTTCAATCTATCTTGTCTATATTTGAATAAGATATACAGCATCCGTATCTTTTATGATCTAGAAAAGAGATGATAAAATCGTGATCCTGTCAATAATATTGATGATATTGATGTGGAAACAATCACTGAACACGAACACACAATGACTATTGGATACCCTCTATAGGGCGCACCAGATTCCTCGACTAAGCAGACCTATGTGTCGAAACGCGGTGCGGTTTTAGTCGACTCCGACATAACCATTCCCGCTGCCCTGGGGCCTCCGGTATCCTTGAATGGGTATGCTGGGGTATCCGTGAAGTATTCCCCATGATAAAAGGATGGCAGTCACTAAGAGCTCCTTTTTATAGTGGTGAAATCCCGACGGATACGCCACCCAGGCAGCAGGGGCGGACTTACCACACGATAAAAAGGGGAGGTTACACGGCAGTTACTAGAAGTCGTACAAGCCAAATCTGTGGAGAAAGAGTAGATGGATCCAGGGCTCCCAGGTGAAATCCTCGGGTGCAAATGTGCACTTTAAGATGGAGAATATGAATAGTTACCTTCATGGTGTAAATCAAACCCAAGTTTCAGTCGATTTGACTCCGCCATAATCCACTGCCCGGTGGGAAAAGGGAGGGGTATCCATGGGGATTTCGCCGCGATAAAAAAGGCCAGGGGGGGGGAATCAGACAGCAGTTACTAGAAGCAAATCTATGGAGAATCCAGTACTTACCCACGGGTTCCGAGGTGATATCCTTAGAAGCAACTGGGTACAATTAAGTTTAATTTAAATTAGTATTTTATTTTCATTGTATTTTTATCATAATAAATATATGATTTAAAAATAAAAATATTAAGATAATGAGTATAATTATGTATCCATGGTAAGCGCCATGGAGTGAATAGGTCTAAAGTACAAATGTATAATGAATCACTTTTACAATGTGCTACAAGGAAGTTACTTTGCTCAAAGACAGAAAGGGCGTAAGCGCCATAAAATTTTCAAAGAAAATACCGACCCTAACAGCATTAAAAGACTTCACGGTACAGTAATTTTACTGTCACGTGTCGTTTGCAGCTGTTTGTGGTTTTGGTATATTATAATAACAGTTATAAAATAAATATGGAATAGTTTTTCTGTAATATTATTATGTATTAAGGGATTTTCCGCTAATAGCTATAAATAGTTTCGATGAGGCAATTTTTCGAATTCCTTGCTTGGCGCCTAGGTCTACTCGTAATCTGTAAGGCTGTAAGTGACAGAACTGTATGAAGTAGTACTTATATAGAAAATTATGCAACACTAGAGATAAATAGACGTAAGATATTGTAACCAAAACAAATTATAGAAAGTATTTTGAATGTGTATATGAAAGGCTCCGCATACTATGTGCAGAGGCATAGGTACAAATTGTTATAAAAAAAATCTGTAAGGGTGAGTGAGTAGCATACGTCTCTACCTATCCCCCATTTCCAGATGTTAAACTTCTACCTTTTTCTATACAACTTAGGTGGCAGACAAGCACACTGGCACCTGATGAGAAGCGGTCACCTTGACCTATGGACGTGTGTAACACCAGAGGTATCACACTCGCGCTGCCGATCCTATAGGTGGGGTTGGGGGGAGGGGGAGAGGGGGTTGTAAGGGAAAATCTAATAATGATTGATGTGAATATTTCTGAAATCGTCAGAGCACAAAGTTTTATATTTGAAAGTATTTCTTTCTAATCTATAAAAAAATTATAGCTAAAATGGCAATGTATCGTAATCGTAATACATTATTTGGAAATTTTAGAAACTTGTTAAATATAACTATTTCAGCGCCCTCAGCATGGTATACATAGACATATCTCTTCTCTCCCTACCAATGAAATCGCAGAACAAAGTTGTCATGTGACCAAAACGTCACTTAACCTCACCTCTCTACTTTTTTCGAACCCGTCTACAAGTTTAGTGTCACAGCGTAAATTGCTAAGGAATCGAATAGATTAGGTCGACCAATCACATCCAAGCTCGCCGCTGGTGTACGATGCGCGCGCCGCGGCAGGATCACGAGCTAGAGTGTGATTGGTCGATCTAATCTTTTCTATTCCTTAGCGATTTAGACTTGTGACACTTGTCTACGGGCCCTGTTATTTTATTGGTCAACAGAAAAGAAGAGATATATCTACGGAAGCCATGTTGAAGCTACAGATGTGTTCAAATTATTGAAAGACATTATAATAATTATTCTTAACCTTGTAAACTACTTATTTTATCTGACTCGTGTTTACTACATGAAACTTAATTCAAATAAACCGATGTATGGTCAATTAAAACGATCAATTTATATGAGTCATACATATTTATTTTACACTTGCAACTCTATAATATAGAATTACACGGATGTACCTAATATTACAAGAGCTCGTAATCTGTCATTGATGTCAGGTGACTCAGAATTGAATAGCAATTAAGTTTGGAGTACCTACTTCAAAGTCTTGTGGTTCCGTAGTCATTTAATTTTCACACATTAAAACAGTGTGGATATACGAGAATAATAATAATAAATATTCTACGACATTCTACAAAGCGCTCCCTAGGCCCAAAGTAAGCATAGTTTAACTAGCTTGTGTTATGGGTTCTAGAATGCTGATAAACATACTTATATACTTTTTTTTTGTAAATACATACTTATTATACATAGAAACACCCAGACCAATGCAAATAAACATATTCTTGCATACAAATTTTGCACTAAGCGGGAATCGAACCCGCGCCTCCTGCGTAGCAGTCGCATGTACTACCGCTACGCCACAGAGGCCGTCAAAATAGCGTACTGCCAGAATGGTGTGGCCTGAAAGAGAATGTTGTAACGAGAATTGAATTGGGCACGTAGAGCGAATGAATAGGAGCGAATAACACACCAAATATGTAAGGCACATGTAAGTGGGCAGGCAAGCCGGGGTCGACCTCGCAGAGCATACACTGACCAATGATTTATTGAAGAAAGGGCAGGTCAGAAGCACTCGAAACTGGCGGACTTGCATGAAAGGCTTTATGACAATAGAGGAATCGCGTGAAGAGTGTAAGGACAGAAGCAGATGTCGGGCAGCAATCGGTGTGCATGTATAAAAAGAATTATGAAAGTTGAAGAAGCGAAAGGCGTGTGCCAAGATCATAGCGAGTAGAAAGATGTTGTCTCTACCTACCCCAATGGGAATTTTTTTTAACTGATTTCGTAAAAGGATGAGTTTATTTATCTTGGCTTTTAAGGGAGTGACTGTCGCCTGACCTACAACTCCAGAAGCTCTGACTGGTGAGATTGGTTCCACCCTTTGAATAACGAAATACAAATACCGTATAAAATTTCAATCCTTTTTAAACCGCAAATTCAGTTTTCATTCTTATAAAGCGTTTTCTTTCACCATTGTTGAACTTCAAAATTTAATCTCAGTTCCACTCATCGTGTTTAACCATGACGGCTCAATCTCGGTTCAGGTCGTGTCTGTCTGTCTGTCTGTCATCGATTTCAAGCTTAAACGTGACGTGACGTGACAGATTGCCGAGATATTTTTTTAATACGCCCAAGTTTCTGTGAAGGAAATTTAATACAGTTTTGGTTAGTGGTCAAGGGTGAGTCATGATTTCTTTTGTTCCGTTAAGGTGGATAAAAAGACTACTGTCTTTAAGTTACCTGTGTTTATAAAAAGTTACCTGTAGGACGAGTACGAAATTAAATTCAAATAGTTAGCGTATAGTATTCGTTTCTTTATGCCTATCACTAAGTTGTTAGACAAGCAAAAGGCCCACCTGATGGGCAGTGGTCACCGTGTCTTATGGACGTTAGCAATACCAAGGGCGTCACACTCGCCCTGCTCGTTGGATGGATGGATTCAAACAAGTGATATCTCGAACGCATCACAAACCATACAAAAGAATAGTTAATGGAACAGTACAGCACCAAATTGTAATTGTTTTTTGAATAAATGAAATTGAATTGAAATTGAATTGTACCCACTGGCCCTCTAAAATTCACACCCTGTACCCACTCATCCCCTAGATTTCTTCTCACGCCCTGGTTGTTTAAACTTTAAGTTGAACTATCTTAATCTTAATACCTATATATAAATCTCGTGTCACAATGTTTGTCCTCAATGGACTCCTAAACCACTTAACCGATTATAATAAAATTCGCACACCATGTGCAGTTCGATCCAACTTGAGAGATAGGATAGTTTTTGAAACGGATTTTGACATCCACGCGGGCGGAGCCGCGGGCAACAGCTAGTTAAATATAAAGAGTTTGTTTCTCTTTGTTACAGGTATGTGGTCGAGTTTATATGGGAGTAACGCAAGTCCTCCAAGTTTCCTAATTAATGAGTACCTATAATGTTTTTACTATTTTTATAATCGTATAAAAATAGTAAAAACATATAAGTCGTTAAGCTAAGGTGATTTGTGACTTTCTTATAGAAAATTTGCCTAAATTACAGTTCATAGCATTAACTATCAGCTTAGTAGTACTTACCCAAGATTGTCAAACCAAACACACACAAAATCAAATTTTCAAAATTATTGTCTGTCCTGTCCGTCAATCTTTATGTCATAGATTGAATGATAGACAATAATTTTAAATTATGTTTTTAAAAATTATTTTTAACAAACAAATAAAAAGAAAGTATATGTTTGTAAAATTAAAATAATAGGTTTCAGATCAATGCATATGTGTGTATGTGTACCCATACATATAACAAAAAGCAGTTTTTAAAGATTTTGTATCTGTCTGTTTGTCTCTTTGAAAGTGGTAATCTCTTGCACGGCTTGCCCAAATATTAACTTTGAAACAACGGGTAATCTTTCACCTCCACGTAATAAGGGCTAGTCGCTACTATAAAAACATAAGACTTACTTCTAACTCTGATGCAACAGGATATAAAACAGTACAATAAAGAAAACAAAAGTAAATGTTTACCCCAATGTTTTACGGACGTCACTAAAACTACTTAATAACTTAATCATAAACTATAAAAAAACTCAATCAAAATACGAACTTGTAAACAAAAAACCGATGGACCACACAACATCGTCTTAACCCACAAATTTATAACATAACCTTTGAAAACGTTGTTAAAACATATTCCACCTTATAACAATAGAAATAAAGTTCATTTTAGATTTACATCTTCTGAATAAAAGCAACCTTAACCCGGTTTTATAGTGTCTGTCAAAATTAAGGAACTATTTAAGGGAGTGACTGCATTATTTCTTTATAATAAAGCCGCTTCTAAATATAAAAAATAGTTTCGAATCGAACTAAATTAAACAATAGATTTACGACTTTATTTTGGGGCGATAAAGTTGAAATTCTGTTAATTTTGTTGAGTTTAAGAGGTAACAAATCATATTCTACGCTGGTGGTCTATCCTTAGAATCAAGATGTCATTAAATTATAAAAAAAATCAAGATAATAGATTTGTTGATGTTGTCGACGTGTGCCACAGAAGTATTGTGTTACACATATTTATCTTTCTGTGTATTGTCATTAAATCATACAAAAAATGTTATTAAATTATAAAAAAAGATAACAGATTTGTTGATGTTATGCCACAAGAGTATTGCGTTACACATTTTTATCTTTCTTTGAATTTGTCGTAATTTTTTGTTACAATTTTTTTATGGCCTACCGTTGTAAAGTATTGTTATTATACCGCTTATAATTGATGACCTCGGTGTGACGTGATAGAAATTCTGACTGCTATTTCAGAATAAGTCACGGGTTCCATCGAACCCAAATGCTGTTGCCCGCGGCTTCACCCACATGAAATTTTCATACCGTTCTAAATTCCCATGGCTATATTTCAGAGATATCTATCTCTGTACCGAATTTCAGACAGATCTGTTGTAGCCGTTGAATAGTAATTGTCAGTTTGTTTTGATTGTTGTGGAGTAACAAACATCCATATTGTAAGTTTGTCAAAGGTAGTTTCAATTCACTCAGTTCATAGAGTATCACAAATTCTTTTAAATTTTTAAAAATTAAAAAAAAAATAGCGTTATAAATTATTTTAAAAATTAAATTCAATCGCTTGAAACAAAGTTCAATAAACTTAACAAAAAATGTTTTAAAACAACAACGTACAGATATTTCAATCCAGATAATCGTGTTACTTTTGTTTACGGCACTATTCTGGGACAAACGCGTCATAAAATGGGTTAATAGTTTGCTCCAACATATACACGATAAAAGTGTATAAATATACAATTCTTTGTACATTGAGTTTTTGTGTTATGAGCCATTGATGTACAAGAATCTTATGGGTTAAAGGGAATTCAACGTCCAATGTGGTAATACTCAACGTTGAAGTAGTTGATAATTTTCAGCTGCGTTGTCAGCACAAAATCTCTCTCAATCTCCCCCAAACCTCCTTCCTTCGCATCCCCCCCCCCCCCCAAATCCCCACAAAACTCCTGTCCAGGCAGCGCGAGTATGATGCCCCTGGTGTTGCACACGTCCATAGGCCACGGTGACCGCTTCCCACTGGGTCAAAACAAAAAAATCAGAACTGGTTCGTGATGTATATATAGATTTTCTCCAGTCTCTCATTACGAATACTGTACACTTACTATTCGAATGCGATTTCGTGCTCGCCCTTCAGTTCTTGTTCAATGCCACTGATCTACAAACCTTCATAACCAACTTTTCAAGCGCCATTTCCATAGCAATTGCTAAACAGCCATGAAAGCAACACGCTGCAACGAGCTGTCGCGTGTCAGTTGCGGTCGTTCAAATGTCACGGTTTGCGCAACCGAGGTTCGAATAGAAATAGACGCCCAGCCGTCTGAAGCTGTATTTAGATCGTTAATTCACTGTCTCGCGGATGAGAAGGGCCTACGTATATTAAATTAACTGTCACATGTTTTATTTTACACGACTTGTGCATATAAGGGTGATTATCAAAAGCAAAAAAAATACACGGCAATCCTGAAAACGGTAGTGCAATGTGTTGGTTTTACGGTTTTGATTACTTTTTATAGTAGAATAGGTACTTCTCTACCATGGCAAAAAAAATTGTTGAGTAATGTCCTCTATTACATAAAAAAAATTAATTACAAAGTGACATTTTATCATCACGGTGACCTGTCCTAAATCGAATTTCACTCGTAAAATATCTTATCCTGCAGTTGTATTTAATATTTGGACTAAAATCGACTTTTGTATGAATAAATTATAATATGACCCATAAAAAAAAACTAATATTGTTTGTTTATCTTATTTCTTATACATTTTATTAAACATTTACTTTTGTCCTGTAAAAAGTTATCATTTCAGTGGATAGTAAGTTTTAGTAGAGTAACTTCGTCAACATAGCGTTCTTGCGCTCCCCGTGCCTTTCCTTACTTTGAATCAGTCCACCTCCGTTCGTTGGAGCGCACAAACGCGTCACAACATCATCGTGGATGCCCGCCAAAAAGTAAGTATATCATTTCAGTGATATGGGGACAAAAATAATGTCATTTCAGTAGCCGTTATAACTCGTGTTAGGTTCATTCAATTTATTTCAAAATTGTGGTATAAATTCGCCGTAAGATATGTTTTGTTACAGCAGTGTTGACATTTTAATAATAATTGTAATATCGGAGTTAAATGTAAAAGTTATTACTTTTATCACCTCGGTGTTATCATTTCAGTGGATTCGGTGGACTGTAATACGGATAACAGTCCACCTAAATGAAATTTAAATAAAATCATACGTTTTAGAGATCCTTGAGTCTAAGGTTGAATCATAAAATTTTGGTGAGATAATTCTAGATATTGTAGGTTTTGGTAGTATTAGTTTTCGAAAGTACATAATTGGATTATATAGCCAAACTGTTTGCCATAATTTACGATAACGTGATCTCAACTTAAGATGTTTTAGTTATATTTACGATTAAGTCTTTAACTCTTTTGAACATACTTACATTATTTTTATAATTTTTCTTATTAAATCATTGTGTCGTAAAAATATAAGAGTTGATTTAGTACATTTTGAAGTTTTACTTACAAAACACTATTATTATTACCAGTAAAAACAACACTCGTTCCGCAAAAAAATTAACTTTTTACCCGACTGCCGAAGAAAGGAGGGTAATGTTTTTCGAGACTATGTATGTATGTATGTATGTATGTATGTCCATTTCTTTGGCATGGCCTACAGCCTAAACGGCTTGACGAATTCTGACATGCAAGGTATCATTTGATTTGTCGTGATTGTGTGAGTGACACCAGGAATATTAAAATTCCTAAAAAATCAAAATGGCGGACTTATGGCGCCAAAAAGAAAATGTTGAAAATTTGTCTTGCACGCTCTACAGCCTGAACGGCTTGACGGATTTTGACAAGTAAGGTGTTGTTTGATTCGTCGTGATTGTGGAACTGACACCAGGTATATTAAAATTTCTAGAAAATCAAAATGGTGGATTTTTGGAGCCACAAATATTTGATCGCGATGGATGCAAAAACTGCTGAACGGATTTCAATGCGGTTTTATTTGTTTTAAAGGCCTTGGTCAGACTTAAAATCTTACGTTTGTTTGATTGCAATCGGTTGAGTAGAACCGGAGATATGAGCAAAAATATAATACTAATCTATATATACTAATATACTAATATAATACTACTCACTACTTGAACATTATTAACTCCATAAAAGATTTATTTGCACTTTATTACTATCCGGGCAGCTATGTAAATAACTAAAAAAATAATGGATCCCGACTGTTCAGTTGTTATGTTTCTAGACCACCGGACATTAATCTAAGTGCTTGTTTTTTTTCTTTTCAGTTTTTAAGCAGTCGGGTTTTTGATTTTTAAATTTTTTTTTTTTATTTCTCTAATATAATAGTTTGATCTTATATTTAATAAATATCACAAATATAGTCTAGTGATATCTCTATGGAATTTATTTAGATTCGTTTCAGACAATCTACGGAATCCTCCTAAAAATAAATGACGTCCTTAGCTGTATCATTTCAGTGGGCTAATTTCATTCCGGTGCACAGTTTAGTCATTTCGGTGGACGATTTATCATTTCAGTGGACACTTTTCATTTCGGTGGACTCCTAAAAATTCAATCTTAAATATTTCGGTAAGTTTTGATGTTACATGATGTCCACTCACGCATATGTTACAAATAAGATTAAAGTTTATTTTCGTTATAAAATATCTTAACAAACATTGTTATCAAAAAATCTCACCGAAATGATACAAAAAAATCACTTGTTGAAAATGACCCATAATATCCATTCTGCCAATGATATTATACATGTAAAAAGAGGCAGATATGTTACTAGAGCGCGCCAGGTCCCAATTGGGACGTTTTTTGACGGATAGTGTTTATAGCTATCTTTTTTACTCACGTGCTTATCCCATCTTTCATACTACTTTAACGCTAATTGTCAACAATTGTCAATGTGGATCAGATTTGAGGTGTCGGTTACTAAGAACGTAACATATCTTGTATATAAAATCAAAGCATTCTGCTCTCAATAATGCACCTACTGAGTTTCTCTCTGCACCACCTTTGGTTGACTGGTAGAGAATGCCTGTGGCATTAAGTCCGCCTATGTACTTATGCATAAAGTCCAATAAATAAATAAAAATAACACCTCTAATGTTGCATAGGTCCACAGGCCACGGTGAATTCTTCCCATCTAGTGGGCCTTGTGCTTGTCTGCCACCTAAGTGGTATAAAAAAGGATCTATAAGTCTATAGAAAATTCTTAAATAGCTTTGTCTGTACATAGGTGGTACAATTTGATGGCACTTTGACTCAAATTGTGCCGGGTAGAATAGGTGCACTTTTGCGAAATCCCTCCATAGTAATCCAACACCGGTTGGATTGCGTTCTGGGTTCAGCAGGTGCATAGCGGGCTTGAGGTGATGGTTGTCGCAGCACTTGTGGGACCAGTGGGGATTGGTGTAGTCTAAACCAAAGAGGAGGCCAAATAGGAATCACTCCCGTGAAAACCAAAATAAATCAATAAGTAGGACATACGGAACTCGAGTTCCAAAATCAAAAGTGATCAAAAAAATGTGTTCAAAGTAAAATGTGATTAAAATAAAAATGTGAACAACATTTTTATTTTGATCACATTTTACAGTTCAATTTTTTTTAAAATAATTTCTAATAGCTTTAGTTTCGTTTTTAATTTATTCGCATTCATTAATGTTTCGGTGTTAAACAAATATTTATTGTCTGGTGTTTCATATTCACATGACTATTAATTATTTATAAAACAATTAATTGATATTCAAAAACTTGATACAATAACGCACGGAATGAATAATAACTTTATTTATTAGAAATATTTTCTCTGTGGTCGAATTATTTGACTAGAAAATATTTCTGAGTTTCTCAAAGTAATTATATTATAAGTACAACCGTACTTTTTTTTTTCGAGCGGAAATCCCCAACCAGGGGGTTTGTTTTGTCTTCTAACTGGCTAAAATCGTATCGGGTCTAATATACCGGGTGTAATGTGACCCAATACGACAATTCCCTCGCACTGCGGTGGACCCTATTTTTATCTCGGTTACGTCAATATGACTTCACCTCGCCTGATAGTAAGCTAAAGGTAAAGTCTCTGTAATGGGAGTCACCATTATAAACACAGATAGTGCCACAATAATGGTGGCCCTCAGCTTGACGGCGGCCTCATCAAATGCTTTTTCACGCCCCGCTTAAAGGACCCAAGACTTTACCTTTAGTTTACCATCAGGCGAGGTGAAGTCATATTGACGTGACCGAAAAAAAAAGAGTTTTAAAAGAGTGCATCATTTATTTCGTCTAACGTGGACCCCTAAGTTTGAGAATTCCTGGTACATTTGTTCCGAATATTGGAATTCCTATGTTGGATGTCCAGTTCTAATTAACTATGCAGAGATACAAGCGCCCATTATTTATGTTAATTAGATTCAATGTCTCAATCAGACTCTGTGGACCGTAACGCGTGATCACTAATAGTTATGTTTTCGATGAAAGTTCAATAAATAATGTTATTTATTCATAGTTTTATTGATAAAATGTTATTTATTGTTGTTTCATACATGTTTTTAGTAGACAATTATGTTATGTTAATAATATTGGAAATATTATAATGATAATTTCATATTCTAGGACACATTCTAGCGCTATTTATCTAGACCCAAAGTGAGCATTATCTTGACTGGCTTGTGTTGTGAATTTTAGAATGCGGATTCTACATAAATACGTACATTTTATTTATACTTAAAACACCCATTTACATATTCATGCATACAAATATTATTTCTAAGTGAAACTCGGACCATAACCCTATGCTATTCTTTTTATCCCTTCAGGGATTTAGATACACAAATAATGCAAATATATGAATTAACTAGCTGCTGCCTGCGGCTTCACCCGCTTGGAATTCTATTCCCGTTCCCGCTTTCCATGGGAACCTTTTCCACGAATATAAAGCCTTTTCAATTTTTTTTATGTCGGTCTCGTCAATATGACTTCACCTCGCCTGATGGTAAGCTGAAGGTAAAGTCTCAGGAAGGGAGTCCCTATTACATACACCGCCAGTGCCATAAAGGACCAGACTAACTATCCTCTAACTAAAAATGCTAGTAGTTATATAACACATTTAAATTTGCACTAACTGACCTATTTGATCTATTTTGGTACAGCATTATAGCAACTATATGTCTGTTAGAATGTCTGTTATCTATGAATCATTCGTTACTAGCTATTAATAGATCATTGGTTTAGTGGTGTAATATGCGCTTGCGTTTGCATGCTATCAAGGGATTCTAAGTTCGATTTTGACCTATGGGAACCTATTCCTGGGATAAAATGTGACTAGTTTATGTTCTAAACACATATTCATAAAATCCATTTATGTCCCCCTGCTGGGCACGGGTCTCCTCTACTCTAACGAGAGAGCTGAGAGGGTGTAGACCTTAATCCACACACGCTGGCCTAATGCGTGTTGGTGGATCGGACATGTCCTTAGAGCCTTGGAGCCCACAAAAGTCCAACCAGTCTAACTTGGAACTTCGATATCGCCATTGGTCATAATGACCATTGGTTGTGGAGGTCAGATGGCAGTCGCTCCACGGAAAATATCGAAATTCAGCCGCATCATAGTTAGACTGAAAAGCCGACCCCAACTGAGTTGGGAAAAAGGTTCAGAGAATGATGATGATATTAGCGGAGGTTTTACCCCAGTCCGACTGCTCAATACGGACGGGAGCTACCGCCGCCGTGTCCTACCTCCGTCAACGTAGATGTATGTAGAGATAATTTGTTAATTCATTAGTGTTCAGCTACTTCCGACGGCTACTGTGCTTATTTATCTATAAGCTTATGTACTCGTTTGTAACCATGTCACTAAAAAAACATAAATTGTGTTAATTTTACATTTTAATTAATGTCTATATCTAACTTGTTTTGGCCAAAGATAACTATAATATTGTATAGTACCGGGCTGCAGTCTCGACATTTATCGCTACGACTTTGCTACCGAAATCGCAAGCTAAGGTAGCGACAAACATCGGTTGCAGTAACGATTCTTGCGTCAAACGGTAGTCTGTATATTTGAGATGGTCAGCAATATAGAGATACCTCCTGTCGCTTGTCAGACATACGCTGGCTAAATGCGATCTAATGTTAGTAATAATAAGAGTGCGTCGCGGTCATTTTGACCGCCCCACGCCTCCATCTGCTTATCGCCTTAGTACAAAATGTATGACGAGTGATAAAATATTGTATCTCAAGATGTAACCTATATCCCATACCCATAGTCAAAAGCCGTCTTTATACGTCAAGTGACATCCTATAATATCTAGTACAAATTTGGAGGTTAATAAAATTTTATTAAGTGTTATATCTGTAATTATATTTATAATTATATTTCAATGGCATCCTTATCTTTAATGTTATATTGCAGACTTATTTATATGATAATTATGACATAAATAAGTCTAAGATTTTAGCAATATAACGATACTAGTCTATACCGACTTACTTTCTTTTTTTTAATCGTTTTAGTACACTAAAGCCTTCTTCAGAATTTGAAAAATATGTTTACAACGCGAAATAATTGCGATCAAACACACATGCCTACATGAAATTCCTTTTTAAGTCAGTTAAAAACCTATGTAATATCAGTAATATGGTTACATAAGCCAATGACATCATTCATTAGGACAGTGCGTATAAAATAATGTATATAATAATAGTATATATTATATTTAATAATAGTACCTACGATGTATAACATGTGTCCCTTGAGACATTATTACCAAGAAATTATATATTTTCCTCAGTAACTATTGTTTGTTAGTGATAGCATACTTGGAATATGTATTTTTATGCCTTGTGGTTTTGTGGTATTTAAGTTTGGTAAGATTTGTGTGTGATCGTTAAGTTATGGGTTCGATTCCCAGATCGGGTAATGTCAATAGCAATAGAGTCAAAACAATCCTGCTATCTTATCCTACTGATATTATTAACCCGAAAGTTTGGAAGTATGGATGTGATGTATAGTTTGTTACTCTTTCACCTGTGTAACTCTTTCACCTGTATAACTCTTTCACATGGTATATCTCTTTCACCTGTGTTAGGTACTCTTTCACCTAAACTAAAATGACTCAATGGAACTCAATGAAATTTGGCACAGATATAAATTATGGTCTGGAATAACACTATATGCCATTACCATTTATTACTATTATTCATCCCGGGAATAGGTTTCCATAGGTTGCAGTTACGGGATCAGAATTTCACACAGCATATTAACTGATCCATCGAACCTACGATCTAATACACAACAGTCTCTCTTATTACCGCTGCGCCAACAAGGCATTCTTCAATTACCCCTCTTCAAAATATATGAAGAATTATAATTTTATACAAGGAGCTAACTAAACAAAGCGCCATTGAGCTATCTAAGCCACGCGCCTGGACACTGTGGGCACGTATCGAAGCAAGTTCAGCATAACAGATGTTCACGTTCACTATGGGGACCATGAATTCATGGAACTTTGGGAATTTTCTTGGGGGATTTTGTGAGGTTACAGTGAAAACAGGAAACAGTGATAAAAGGATTTTTGTGGAGATTTGGGGGGGTTTAGGGATTGGAGAACAGTCAAAATAAATAACAGTGAAACTAGTGAACTGTGAAACTAAATCATAGGGACCATATCAAGTTGGTAAATAAACTAGGATTAATAATGAATGATGTGATGGTCGTCAGATTCTTCCCAATACTGTTTAACGTGTTAGTATTTTTAGAAAAAATATGCATTCTTAAATTATATTATCGTAACTAAAGTGAAATTATGATTTTTCAATAATTTTAGTTTTAGTAATACCCAGTTTTAGTTCCTTTCTTTCTTTTCAAAGTAGTTCGAAAAATTGATAAAATTTATAGCCATGATTAATTTTAAATTTTAAATTAATTTTATTATGATCTATATTCATGTAAACGCAGTGTTTCAAGATTATAAATGTGATATTCTCTTGCACTTAATACGTTTGCAATATGCGTTACTACTTGTGACGTCACTACTATACATCGTTTTGTATGGATTGTTTTTGGGTGGGTCAAAAATTAAATTTTTAAAAATATAATGCTAACTATGTGTCATAAGAATATTTCAATTTAGCAGTTTATTATACTATTTAGTACGAAACCCATTAAAACTACAGTTTTCAATCATAGAGATATTGACATAATCCTTATTATTAAACCTGTCCTTTTCTAGGTCGCAGGTTCAACTCCCGTCCTGTACATTGACCTTTACTCTTAATGACCAGTCCATTTCTAGGTCAAGGTTAATAGTCCCGTCCTGGACGTAGACTTTTTACGACTTTATTTCATAGGAAAATTGAAATTGATGTATTCAGTAGTACTATTATTAATTAAAGGCCCATTCTACAATGCTTATAAGAAGCTTATGATAAGTATCTTTGGTAGTTATTGCTTGGTTATTTTTGATGTCAATGTTGAGGGAAGGA
Organism: Lithosia quadra; assembly: GCA_963576445.1. NCBI lineage: Eukaryota > Metazoa > Arthropoda > Insecta > Lepidoptera > Erebidae > Lithosia > Lithosia quadra. The sequence continues at coordinate 8,499,956 of OY754899.1, read as the reverse complement.
AGGCAGAAGGGGGATTAGTCTGGATAGTCATTACATTATCAATACATATTTATTGTTGATCTTCAGGGCTTAAGCTTTTGCCTTACACAGGCAAGGTTAGATCTAGCCTAGGCAGTCAGACAAATGTATTTTTCGTTGCCTAAGTCCTATACCTATAATTTACGTCTAAGGCTCTGGAACTGATTTTTGGCCGTAATTATAAGGCAAACTGGAAGGGGAGGCAGGAATAAGCGTATCCTAGACTTAATGGTGATTATTCTCGGAGCATGCAACGGGAAGGAACTCCCGAGGAACTTTGACTACCAGTCATAACCAGTCATAAAGGAGGTGGTCATCATCTACCTGCCCTTGTCCCAATTATTTGGGGTCGGCGCAACATGTATTTTTCCTCCATTCATTCCTGTCAGATGTCATCTCTTCGGTTACCCCCTTCCTTGCCATATCCTCTTTCACGCACTCCATCCATCTTTTCTTAGGCCTACCTCTACCCTTAAAGCCCTCCACATTCATACTTAGAACCTTTTTAACAACATTGCTTTCATCTCTTCTCATAACATGTCCATACCACGACAGCCGCTCGCTTCTCAATTTTTCATTTATTGGTGCAACTTTCAAACTTCCTCTAATGTACTCATATCTTATTCTGTCCATTCTTGTCACACCACACATCCATCTTAACATTCGCATCTCCGCTACATGTAGTTGTCTTTCTTCCTTCGCTTTCAAAGCCAAGCATGACGACCCATCATAAAGGAGGTGGTCTCGCCGTGGAATTTGGAGGCAACCCCCCTCCGTTCACTACCTTGGTGTCTTGGGTGTTAATACGTCTGTGCCTACCCTTTCGAAGAAATACGTGGGTAAGAGTGTATATAATGTAAATTATATAGAAATCAGATGCCAGATAACATCTTGTGATGATGGACACCGGTCTAACCTCTCAGTCACTTAACTATTCAAAAAGATAACCGAATGACCGTATCGAAATGTGTAAAACATAATCGTAAAATTTTATGTAATGTGTTTCAATAAAGAAATCGGAAATTTCTTTCTAGAGTTAGTAATCTACGTAGATATATTTTTACGACGTAACTAAGTCCTCCGATTCGAACTAAACTGTTCAGCACTTCCTTTCTTAGTCGCACGATAACGAGAGATAAATAAAAGTATGACTGTATAACCTGAGCCTGGACTTTATTATTATTAAGTTAAAGTCTAAAATTAAATGGTATTTTGTAGAGCGAATGAAAAATTTTAATGAATTCTTTTCATTAATTGATTTTAGACTTTAACTGTACAAAGGTAAAGTCTAAAGTAGCATGTTTTAGAGTGTCAGTGGCATGACAGTGGTTTAATCGAGGTCCAGTATGAACGTGTTAACATACAGTTAAGACCTTAAATGACCGACGGGACATTTACACGTAGTCATTTTATAGCTAACCGTTTTAATATTAATATTCAACGGCATTATACACAGCGTTATCTAGACCTAAAGTAAGCTTAGTTTAACTAGCTTGTCTTATGGGTTCAAGAATGTGGATATACATACTTAAATACTTTTAATTTTGGTATATATATACATTTTAAATATAGAAATACCCAGACCAATGCAAATATACATATTCATGCATACAGGTCTCGAGTCCTTTAAGCAGGGCGTTAAAAATCATTTAATAAGGCCGTCAAGCTGAGGGCCGCCATTATCGGTGTTTGTAATGGTGACTCCGATTTCAGAGACCTTACCTTTAGCTTACCATCAGGCGAGGTGACGTCATTTTGACGACACCCACACAAATTGCACTGAACGAGAATCGAATCCGCGCCCCCTGTATTAATAGTCGCCACAGGAGCCTTACTGCCGTTTAGTTGGAAAATCCCGCTAGACACAAACTCATGGACACCCTAATATTTCCGATAGCTAACATTCTACTAGTGCGCCGCATCTGTGTCCCGTGTTTTGTAGTTACGATGCATACAGGCTTTCTATCGACCTGTTATGTATGTTTGTATGTGTGAAGCGATACTGTAAATCGGTGAGTTGATTGTGATGTAGATTAGTTGATAGTTTTATTTAGTGTGGTAGTACCTCCGCCCTACAGAAGACCGCGGCCATAATAACCATCATGTTGTGCTCCTGGCGGTGAGTAGGGTAGCCAGAGCTCCTTCCTCCCGCACCCTTTCCTATCCCCCCCTTCCTAGCCCTTCCCCTTTCAGGGTCGGCAGCGCGAGTGTGACGCCCCTGGTGTTGCACACGTCCATAGGCCACGGTAACCGCTTCACATCAGGTGGGTCGTGTGCTACCTAAGTGGTATATAAAAAAATAAGTATTTATCTTAATATATATAAATCTCGTGTCACAATGTTTGTCCCCAATGGACTCCTAAACCACTTAACCGATTATAATAAAATTCGCACACCATGTGCAGTTCGATCCAACTTGAGAGATAGGATAGTTTTTGAAACGGATTTCGACATACACGCGGGCGGAGCCGCGGGCAACAGCTAGTAGTAATATATACTTAGATAGATTGATGGATTAAAACCATCCTGTATCTTTTCCTAGCACCTAGACTATCACGTTGTGAAATATTATTATACAGAGAACTATAACACTTTGCCAGAACCGGTGATCGAACCCGAGCTCTCATGCATACTCAGCATTTATAGTGAAAACCATAAAATACATTGACTCATGAATTATGATTATTCAATAAAGGCGGTCTCTCACTTATCCGCATGCATCGCCCGTAAGCCGTCTTTGTCGTGCATAAGTGACAATTTTTGGTCTAATTACGACTAGCAAGTAGGTATTACTAAAGTTATAGCAACTGTTATGAGTAAGTTCTTAATTAATTATATCTACGTTACACTGTATTGTTTTTTTAATTTTTTTGATATTTTATTTCAATTTAGATAAAATTGAAGTGTCTATTTGTATCTAATATTAAAATAATAAGTTTCAAATAAATTCATAATGTTGTATGTATGTTTGAATGAGGTAATCTATGGAACGACTGGGCTGATCGCGACTTATATTGGCAATTAGGTACTGTAAAAAGAAATAGCTTTTTGTGTAAAGAGTTAAAATCTGAGTGTAAAATGACCTACAAAATATTATCGTTCAACAATTAGGCAGTAATGCCAACCTCTGCTTTAAAGCCTACTGGGCAACCCTCCTTCTTCTTTCTTCAATTACGTTTAGCAATGCTATGTTTGAATTACTATAAGTGTCATGGTATAGCCCTATAAGTGTCATGGCAGTCATGGTAAAGCCCTGGATGTTCATGCAGCATAAGTGAGAAACCGCTCTAACAAAATAATAATTCTCTATCCATAAAGGAACAAGGAAATATATTAAAAACAATAGCGTATCAAAACGGTATGAGTGTAAACTCGTATTGGATAGGAACAACGCAGGTACCTTATCAGTAGGCAGAAATACTTAGCTGTTCATCCCATGTGCAATTAGGATCCCATTCTCGCAACCCATAGGAACGTATTTACGGCATAAAAAATATTCTACGTTTTTTATATAGGACACGTCAAAATGACTTCACCTCGCCTGACGGTTAGCTAAAGTCTCAGGATTTAAAATCTTACGCATGTTTGATCAGAATTGGTTGAATTGAACCGGAAATATAGTCAAAAAATGGTAACCACTACTTTTTAGATTCCACCTCAGCTTATCATCAGGTGGGGTGCAAACTATCCGAAGGACTAAAATATATATAAAAAAAAACGACGTCGACGCGGGCCGAGCCGAGGTCATAGGCTAGTTTATACTAATATTATAAAGAGGTAAAATTTGTGTTTGTAAGTATATTTGTTAAATTGTAAGGGGTAATCTCGGGATCTACTGAACCGATTTTAAAAATTCTTTCACCAATAGAAAGCCACGTCATTCGTGAGTGTCATAGGTTATAATTTTATTGGAAAACTGGAATTTATACCCGGGCGAAGCCGGGTCCCGGGTCGCTAGTATTATATAAAACAACAAATTAGCATATCGCTTTACAGCCCTTACTGCAAAGATAGGTTTTAAAACCATGACCGTATTGACCCTATAAGGTATCTAAGTTCCTCATACAGTCCCGGGTCCTTTAAGCGGGGCGTGAAAAAGCATTTGATGAGGCCGTCAAGCTGAGAGCCACCATTTTGGCACTATCGGTGTTTGCAATGGTGACTCCCACTCTAGAGACTTTGCTTCAGCTTACCATCAGGCGAGGTGAAGTCATGTTGACGTGACCGACATAAAAAAAAAAGTTTATATCACCAAATAAGTGTACAGTGTACACAAAGTGTACTTTACAGCCCGTTAAACCCTAGCGCAGTCATAAATCTATCGACAATAGGGCACCGTGCCGGCGATAGGTCGGGGTTCGGGTCCCGGGCTATACATTATAAGCGGTGAATGTGATAAATGCGGGAATGCTCGCCAAGGTTGAGTTTAATTTGTCCAATAAAATAGTAATAGCTATTTCGTTTGATAGACCTTTGTGGTGTTGAGCTTTCGATTGCTAATTCAGAGGTCTCGGGTTCGATTTTGCGCTTGAAATTTTACGCACCTGTAGGTCTTGACCTATTCTCTGGAGCCCAAGCCAAGCTGTAAGCCAGTAGTAGTTTTTCGTGCGGAAATCCCCACGGATACCCCCCTCCCCGCCCCCGCTAGTTAGCGAGGACGGTTATGGCGGATCGGACTTGAACCGACTAAAACCTGATGGAGGTAGGAAACGACGGTATGTCCCGTCCGAAATGAGCTGCCCGACTGGCTAGTATCGCCGCCCTACAGAACACTGCGGCTATAATTACCTTCGTGTTGTGTTCCCGCCGGTAAGTAGGGTAGCCAGAGCTCACTGTACCCCTCCTCCTCCCCGCCCCTTCCTAGCCTCCCCACCCTTTCCTACCCCCGCTCTTTCCCTTCAGGGTCGGCAGCGCGTGGGTAACCCCCTTGGTGTTGCACACGTCCATAGGCCACGGTGACCGCTTCCCATCAGGTGGGCCATGTGCTTGTCTTAAATTGGCTACCCTACTAACCGGCGGAACACAACACGATGGTTATTATGGCCGCGGTCTTCAGTAGAGCGGAGGTACTACTGCAGTCGGACTGCTAATTTCGGACGGGAGATACCGTCGTGTCCTACCTCCACAAATCTCAGCCTTCAACCAATTCGTATAAATGAGTAAGTATGTGAAAGTTACAACTACACTAATTATCACCTAATATCCTTGTGCGTAGTTCACAACTAGCAATTCACAGGTCTTTAAAAGGCTCCATGAACCTATAAAACCAATAGACGGTACGCGTTGAACAATACAACAGACGACAATTGAGTCGGTTCACTTGCTTAACGTACAAGTCGGCATGCATACTAGTCAACGACTTCGCGGCAAATATCATTCGATTCAGTCAATTTAAGTAGCGAAAAAATAACAGCATGTCTTGTGTAGTGAAGTGGTGAAGATCGGAAAAAATGATCATCCAGGACGGGACATGAACCCGTGACCAGTCCCTTACAGGGGAAATGCTCTGACTAACTGAGCTACCTGGACCCATCCTAGATGCTCGAAATTGCCCGATATATTCTACGGCTTAAGACGCCGGTGGAGCCATCTACCGTAATTCCGATCAGAAAATCATTGGGAATAGTTAGCATGCAATTGCTTAAAAATTTCATTCAAAGAATGAAATATCCAGGAATCATTTATTTCAATCAAACACCATAAAGACTTGGAATTCTTTACAAACTCACGTTTTTCCTTCTTCCTATAGTCCCGGGTCCTTTAAGCGGAGCGTGAAAAGGCATTTGATGAGTCTGTCAAGTTAACACCACTATAGCACTATCGGTGTATGTAGTGGTGACCCCCGATTTTGAAACTTTAGCTTTCCATCAGGCAGAGTGAAGTCATGTTGATGTGTTAAAGAAAAAATTTGGGTAACACATTACAACCTAAAATTCACTCACGCATGGTTAGTCATTTTTGTGATAGTCTCGTTTTCAGCGCGTTCTGTTAATGAGTTTTATACGTTCATGGTGTTTTCATACGAGTTTTACTCCAACTTACGTATCTACATAACTGGTATTCCCACGCCCATAAAGCTTTCTATAACCAAGAACTAGAGTTTTCTGGAACGGGTACAGGTCTTTTTGTCGTATTGTGTGCTAATAATGACGGCTATAGAAGTTAGTAGGTTGGTAGAACGTATACACTGGGTTATTTTATGTTAAACCGCGGTAGCCTAGTGGTCTGGGTAATGGACTGCTGAGACGAGGTCTCGGGTTCGATCCCAGGTTCACCATGGCACACACCAATGACTTTTCGATGCTTTTCGAAGTTATGTGTGTATTTATCGCAGGTTCATAAGTGCCCGGTTAATGGCAATAGGCTCGCCACCTATTACATTGGGACCTAAACATAAACTGGCGAAATGTGGGTGCTAGCACCTCTGCCTACCCCTTTGGGGATATAGGCGTGAGTTAATGTTTATGTTATGTTATGTTATTTTATGTTGGCTATCAAACGTAGGTACGTCAAATTTTAAGTATGAAATTTGGTATGAATAAGACTTTACTACTAGGAAAAAAACCGCATCAAAATATGTTTAGTAGTTAAAAACAAACAAACAATAGGTACTATCGTTCATTTAACATAAACCAAGTATTTTTTGACGTGACAACGTCTTATAAATTGGTTTGCCGGGTGACACTTCAAGAAACTGCGTTACGCTCCGCTCACGTTATGCGCTCACAATGAGAGCGAGTGAGAGGCACGCGTCCCTTCCACTCGGGCATGGTTAGCCCGCCTAAGAGCGAGAGAGACAGACATAAAAATTATTTTACCACTCAAAGTCGTTGTCACGTAAAACTTTTGCCCGTATAGGTATACCGACTTTACAGGCAACCAATTTTTTTTCTACATATATTATACAGTTACTGTACAATTTTATAATAGTACCTACACATGTACTTAATGCATGTATAATAGAATTTGTAATAGTACCCTGCAATCTGACAGCACATCACGATTATTAATATTTATGATTATTAATTTATTCTGTTGACTGATTCAATTTAGATTAGATTTAATTTATTACTATGACTTCTTTGTGATGTTTTGTCACATTTTAGTTTAAATATTATGTTTAATCTATTCTTAATTGTGTAATATCAATACATTTTATTGTAAATTAATTAATATCGTATATTATATTAATTAGTTAGCATAGCTGATTAGGTAAATATAGACTAGACATTGTGTCACGTAATATGTGTATAATAATTATGTACAGTCAGCAGCATAAAAAAAGTAACCATCCGAAGGTGGAATTGTAGAAATCACTACAAGCGATAAGGCTGCCCATTGTACTGTTACTAGTAAAGTCTAAGACTATAATTTATGTACAGTATGTAACTTGATGTACAATAAAGTGTATGATTAACAATTAGAAAAATAATAGGTATAAATTGACACTCAAATTTAAAAATAATAATCATCCTAATAATAATAATTACACGAAAGTTTGTGTGTATGGATATGTGGATGTATAAAATGTTTGTCTCTATTTCATGCAAAAACTGCAGAACGTATCTGTTGGTACAGGAATGCAGTTTTTGCATGAATTTAATCATTGAAATTGGTAAATTTATCAGTGTGCAGCAACTTTCGTAGCTGACTGTACTTATTAATAATAATTAATTGTTAAATATTAAATATGTTTTTTTTGTTGCAGGTATGTGGTCAACTTTCTATGGTAGTGACATAAGATTATCAAACTTCCTCATTATTAAATAAGTAAGTAATCTAATCTTTATCTACTAATAAAAAATCATAAAATCTATCTATCTGTCTATATGTACTATTATAAAAGTATGTATATTATATAAGTATTATAAAAGTTATTGCAAAAAGTGCAGGTCAAAAGCACTCGAAACCGGCGAGCTTGTATGAACGGCATAATGACAGTAGAGGAAGCGCGTGAAGTATGTCAGGACAGAGGCAGATGGCGGTCTGTTGTCTCTACCTACCCCGGAGGGAAAGAGGCGTGAGCATTGTGTATGTATGTATGTAAACCCGTGGCCCGCCCGCGTGGACGTCGATGTTCACTTTTTTTGTCTATATCTCCAGTTTTACTCAACCAATTGAGATCAAGCATTCGTGAGATTTCAAGTCTGACCAAGACCTTTCAAACAAAAAAAGCCGCATCACAATCCGTTCAGTAGTTTTGCGAACAAACAGACAAAAATTCCGTAAAATATATTTTTGTGTTTAGAATTGTTCATAGAACAATATCCCATTTTTAGGGTTCCGTAGCCAAATGGCAAAAAACGGAACCCTTATAGATTTTTAATCATCATTCTCTGAACTTTTTTCCCAACTCAGTTGGGGTCGGCTTTCCAGTCTAACTGTGATGCGGCTGAACTTCGATATTTTCCGTGGAGCGACTGCCATCTGCCCTCCACAACCAATGGTCATTATGACCAATGGCGATATCGAAGTTCCAAGTTAGACTTGGTTGGACTTTTGTGGGCTCCAACTACCCGTAACGACTGCCATAGATGTTTGTATGGCAACCGGGACCGACGCACTATGGAATATCGTAGAACAAGAGCTGCTCAAAATTACTTTTTTCAAATGTTGGCTATTTCACATATTTTTATTTTTGGTCCTAACTTAAGAAGTTGTACTTCCATAATAACAAAGATTTAAAACATTTACTAGAGTAATAAATCAATAAATTGCGTTTGAAATCAACATTCTGAAACTTAGTAAATTCTAACTTCAAAAAGTTCAACATTCAAAGCTAAATTTTGAGTACAATTTGTATACAAACCCATGTAGTGTGATACATTTCTAGAAAGGATATTTTATGGAAATTCAAATAAAATTATGAGAAATAAATTCTAGGGAAAAATTCAGTTAAGGCATGACTTTTTGTGAAAAATCATATTTTTTTATTTATTTTCGACTTCGATGAAGCTTTACGCAGTTATCGAAGTTTATCGAAGTTTTAATTTTTATTGTATTCCATGCAGAATATAGTTACCTAGAAGCATACGTAAAATTAGGTGCATCTTTGCGCTATTTATAGAGATGTGACGTATATTGTGATAAGGTGCACTGCGATGCACACTGCCCTACTTTGATTTGCCTATAAAAAGCTCTGCCTGGTGTAATAGTTTATTGCAATTTATGCGTTACTCAAGTTGTCCATTACTATAATTTGTGTGACATTATCATTATATACTTTATAATGAGTTCTTTTACGTGTACAAGACGTCAACTATTAATCTTTTTTATTGAAAACGGAAAAAGCGTTTCTAACTTGCCAACATTTTTACGTTACCATTATCAAAATTAAATGTCAGAAGAAAACATAACAACTGTAATTCACGATTTTCAAAAAAACTTACTACCAAGCAAGTAAGGCAAGGCAAGGCAAGCTTTGTCATCCGGAATAACAGTTGATGCTTCAAGATTCGGTAACTATGCCTATGAAACAGCAAGACTGCAAGACTATATTATTATGTGAACAAATACAATTGGTATTACATGCCATCATCAGTACATAAGATATTGATACACGGAGAGAGTATCATAAATCATTTTGCTGTATTACCCATTGGACAAACTCTCCGAAGATGCGCAGGAATCTCGCAATAAGGACTACAAAAAATTTAGGCTACATCATGCGAGAAAATGTTCCAGATTAGCTTCTAATGAAGACGTATTGCATACATTGCTATATACTTCGGATCCATACATAACAAGTATTCGTAAACCATACGAAAAAAATGTCAAGGAGCTGGATCAAGATACACTACATCTTTTGAAAGTGAATCAACTCATCACGGATCCCGATGTTGTTTAACACAAAAAAATATGATATTATATACTTACTATTTTTTTTTCAGTCAATCTAACCTATTGTCGTCCGCAATTTTATTATAATTTGAATTAACAAAATAATTCCTCCCACAAATAAATAAAAGTAATAATATTTGGCTACTCTAATTTATAATTTATAATTTATATTTTTTATTACGTTTAATAAATAAAATACATTATTTTGTGTAGTTTTATTACCTGTAGAGATGGAGAGGAGCCTTTAAAAAGAAATCAATGCTTAAATAAATGCCGTAGCAAAATATTTGTGACCATTTTTATCAATTTTCTTAATGAAGCGCGGGTAAACCCGTGAGTCGGCACTAGTTCATATTGAATTTAATGTTCATTTATGAAGCATGGTCTGGTCTATGTTTATGCAAAATTACAAAATTAAATCTCAAGTATTTCAAAAGTTATAGATTTTTGATCAGCAAATGACCCATATTTTCCATAGTGCGACGGCTTAACGTGCTCTCCGTGCACTAATAAACCTGCGATACCCTTATAGATTTTTAATATCTACTTACAATATACCGACTTCCACGCGAGATTCTGACGGTTGGTCACCCTACACATATTACATAGTCAGTATAGTAAAATTAATTTATAGTTTGCATACAATTCGCTATAACTCAATAACGAACAACTTTCGCTATTCAAATGTTTGCAAACCGGCGGCGGTCCAACATGGCCATCACTTTCATCCATCACAGTTAATTTGTTGTACATCTATTGCGGTGGCTACCACAGTTATGTAACATGGTACTGTTAAATTCAATTGACCATGTCTTGTAAGAGCATGTTTCCGTACAACTTTATATAATATTTTTGCCGTTTTTGACTGTTTGAATGGCGAGGGTGAATGGGCCCGGGTTGCCAATTCACCGAACCGAAAAGGCCGACCTAGGCGTACATATTCTAATCAGATCCAGGACGTTTTGGAGAAAGGCCAGGTCAAGAGTACCCGGAACCGGCGTGCATGTATGAAAACAATTATGAAAGTTGAAGAAGCGAAAGGAGTATGCCAAGATCGTAGCAAGTGGAAAGATGTTGTCTCTGCCTACCTCATGGGAAAAAGGCGTGATTTGTATGTATGTATGTGTGTATGTTTTTTGACTGTATCTTCGGTTCTACTCAACCGATTGTGATCAAACATGCGTAAGATTTTTAGCCTGTCAAGATCTTTCTAATAAAAAAACCGCATCAAAATCCAATCAGTGGTTTTTCAACCATCGCGCACAAACAGACAAACAGACAAACGGACAAGAATTCCAAAAAATATATTTTCATATTCTGAATCGTTCATGTAACATAATCCAAGTTTTTTTTTAAATATCTCCAATGTATTACACAGCTACCTTACAATTTTATAATAGTATTAGCTTTTGCCCGCGGCTTCGCCCGCGTGGATGTCGATTATCGCGACCAAACATAGCCTATGTCTCAAGGTCTAATCTAATCTACCCCTATACCAAATTTCATCAAAATCGGTTCAGCGGTTCAGGCGTGAAAGCGTAACAGACAGACAGACAGAGATAATATTAGTATGATGGAGATATAGATAGATATAGATTAGGATTAAAAATAATTATCAAAATGTTTTGAAGAGAAGTTATTAAGGCGATATTCTCTTTCGGCTTTCTAAGGACATGTCCGATCCACCAACCCGCATTAGAGCAGCGTGTGTGGATTAAGGTCTAAACCCTCTCAGGTCTCTCGTTAGAGGAGAGGAGACCCGTGCCCAGCAGTGGGACATAAGTGGGTTGCTATCAATAATTAATATTAAGTTTCATCTATTCTGAAACTCAACATCGTTATGGCTACATCAACCTTTAGATAATTATTTCTTAGAATAGTTTTTGCTTACGATAGTCGGAAGATAATTACTACAAAAATTTCGTCTGGTAAACAAAGCAAGGGTTATTGATCCGGCTACCTATGATCGCTATTTTCTATAACCTAATATACCTATATATTTTTTAAACGGTTTTATTTAACTCGACCTGTTTGTTTGGGTCAAATCTAGTAATTGAAATTTGAACCCCTTTCAGTGTCCGATTGGTCTGATATTTGGCAAAAGTCTTTAGTTCTGATGACAATATAATTTAAAACTGTTTAACTTAAAAAATATTTTTTCACAATTTATTATGTAAGTTTATGGTAAATATTTAAGTGTCTGTCTGTAATTTTAAAATAACCGGCTTTAAATCAATGCATATGAGCGTAATATTATACATAATTAAAACAAATAAGCGATTTTTAATACTTTAGTGTGTGTGTGTGTGTGTGTGTGTGTGTCTGCATTTTGTATGTTTGAATGAAATAAATTCTGGAACAGCTGTACCGATGATATAGATTCGTGCAATCAGTCTAATAATACATAACAGTGTTTAGTAGAAATCGTGAAAGTTTATTATTAAATAGTTTGCTGTGACAGTTATTTAATTAAATTTTAATATGACTGATGAGCTGTCAACAGCCACTTAATAATATTATGAAAGTAGTTTAATATAGACTAATAGAGTTTTTATTGTATTAGCTGTTCATCTATTAGTCAGACTTTTATGTATCTATTTTTATACTATTATAAAATTGTAAATGAGCTGTCTGTATGTTGGTGATATTAAAAGAAATCGTGGATTAAGTATATTATTATGGCAGACTTAAAATCTGCTATATGTTTTTATACCATTTGGGTGACAGATAAACACACGGCCCACCTGATGGGAAGCGGTCACCGTGGCCTATGGACGTGTGCAACACCAGGGGCGTTACACTGGGTGCGGGCCGGAACCTCCACGCGGTGCACCCGGGCAACGGGAGACGCTGCAATAATCGACATTCACGCGAACCGAGCCGCGTGTATCAGCTAGTAAGAAATAAATCTCAGTTCCCTGATTTAATATTTTAAGGTCCATACCTTAAGAAACTGGTTGTTTGCGTGGGCGCAGCGCAACCTGCCGCAACATCAATATCGTTAATCTGTACGTAATAGTGGGTAGGTAGGTTCCTTTTTGTTATATAGGTAAATGTACTAGCTAACGCCCGTGGCTTGGCCATGCCTCGTTTAAGTGTTGCAACATTTAAACGAGGAAATTTGCTATTATTAAAAATTAAATCTTATCCCAAAGTTTACGCTGTTATAAAAATTACTAACTGTCCGTTCTGTGTGAAATTCTGATCCCGGTTCTGTACGGAAACCTATTTCAGGGATTACAGACCAGGGGTTACCTATAGACTACAATCTATTCCTATTTTGACATAATATGTCATATTTTGACATAATATATATGACAGATGTCAAAACTGCGCCATTTTCATATTTTTCTTTCTAATCGAATTTAAATCACGCAATTTCAAAACATATCATTGCTGATTTGGGTCGTAAACCAATAGAAAAATGCCTTTACTATAAAGACTTCATGTCAAAAACCTTTTGTCGGGCCAAAAGAGTTCAACAAGAGTTCAATAACACATTAAAAAGTTTAAAAAAATGTTACAATGTTACTACACAAATGAAACATTAACTCCGAAAATAACGTAATAACAGTCATATAAAAAGTTGAACGCATTTTCAAGAGGTTCAAAATCAAAGGTGTCCACATTCGAACCATCTTTTCTAAAACCAACCTTATGCTATCAGAAATATAGTTTAAAATCCATGCAATCGATATTCGTTTGTAGTAAGATATAGTGTGTTCTCAGTGTGTTCAAAGAATGCCTTGTTACTGACACTTGACACGGTGTGCGTTTCCATTGTTTTAAGGTACGACTTTTTTCAAGGGCTTTTAAAGTACGAAAGAATAGTACAGGCATTGTTTTAAGTAATTTGAAGATGTGGGAATGGTTAGGGTTTTTGTGGTAATTATGGTATGAGTGATATTATACCGTACCTATTGTGTGTTGAGGGTCTAAGTAAACCGATTCCTATTGGGTTAATCTCAAAATGATTATTCAACGATACTCAAGACTCTTGTATTTTTTTTAACTCTTCTTGAAGAGCCGTGGAGCAGTCTCGACATTTATCGCTACGACTACCAAAATTGCAAGCTAAGATAAAGATTCTTGCGTCAAACGGTAGTCTGTACATTTGGGATGGTCAGCAATATGGAGATGCCGTTAAATCGTTCAGTTGTGAAGCTGTGGAATGTTTTCGTCGATACGAGTTAGCGACCGAATTCGGTACCTAGCTAAGGCGTTGCGATTGTGTCGAGACTGCCGCCTCAGTACTAGTATTTTTTATAAATTTTAATGGGAGGCAGTTAATATTCTAGGTGGAAACTGAGGCACTTAGGTACTTTTGTAATCATCATCTTTCGCAATTCCCAGTTGCATCCTAAATTCTGGCTTAGGAGCCCTAGGTCCGCTTTTCTGGAAGCGACTGCCTTCTGCTACCCCTAATGCCGACCACTATCTCACCTGAAGGAACTTGACTCTTGACTTAAAGATTATCAGCTATCCTGGAACACAGACTCAGACAGCTGTTTTGTCAATGCATCAAGTTACAGGTGATGTTGGTATGAGCCCCTGAACATCTTGGTGGGTCCCATTCATTATTTATCGTATGACAATGGAAACGCACACTACGAGTGGCTCGCGTGTAGCTTAACGTGGCTCAGCTGAGCGCAGGCGCAGTGATCTCGGTAGTACCAGTGTAATCACATATAACGGTGTATGTATTCGATCTACCATTAAAGAAACGTTGTTAGATTTAGATAACCGCTGAACTTGTCTATTATATAATTGTAAAATAGTTATGCTTGACTTTAGAGATACTTAATGAAAAAAAAAATTAAATAAACAATTCCATCAAGAACTAAGCAGTTCGGTGCCTCTTTTCTTTGCCGCACCATAAAGACTTGGAATTCTTTACATTGCATGTGTTTCCTTACTCCTACAGTCCCGGGTCCTTTAAGCGGGGCGTGAAAAAGCATTTGATGAGGCTGTCAAGCTGAGGGCCGCCACTGTAGCACTACCGGTGTATGTGGTGATCCTAGTCCTGAGACTTTACCTTTAGCTTAACATCAGGCGAGGTAAATTAGTCATTTTGACGAGTCCTATAAAAAAAACAGTAAAATATAGATAGAAAGTGTATGCAGAGATGCACAGTTGCGTTGCAGTAGTGCAGTGTTTGTACAACACTATTTGAACAACTTATCTTGGGCAAACACTGCGTGATAGCCCCACTTGTGCTCACACGCATATTTTGAAACATTTCACTGTACAAACATATTTGTTTCTGTTTACCTGTGGCTTGTCTGACCAGGAAGTCGGGATTTATTCTGATATTTTTTATGTTAAGCACGTCAACATCAATCCACCTCGCCTGATGGTAAACTTAAAGTCTTAGGACTGAGGGTCACAACTCCCCACACACCACAATAATTGATAGCAACCCATTTATGTCCCACTGCTGGGCACGGGTCTCCTCTCCTCTAACAAGAGAGCTGAGAGGTTTACGCTGGCCTAATGCGAGTTGTTGGATTGGACAGTCCTTAGATTTTCTTCTAGAACATGTGGGTTTCCTCACGACGTTTTTCCGTCACCGTCAGCAGATAGTAAATTATGTGATTAGCACATATCAATTCAACAAAGTAAAATTCACATTAGTACTGTCCGGCCGGATTCGAACTCGATACCTCTGAGAATATTATAAAAATACTAGCTGTTGCCCGCGGCTCCGCCCGCGTGGATGTCGAAATCCGTTTCAAAAACTATCCTATCTCTTTAAGTTGGATCGAACTGCACATGGTGTGCGAATTTTATTATAATCGGTTAAGTGGTTTAGGAGTCCATTGAGGACAAACATTGTAACACGAGATTTATATATATTAAGATGATTACATTTTTAAAGTTGCAAATCTGTACAATCGTCATCTGCTTCTGCTGCTGACTGTACGTAGGGACCGTTAACATTTGTACGAATCGACTCATAAAGGCGATTTGAATTTCACGAAGTACAAAACTACTTTCTTTGTCAAATGATAACGCATTTTGAGTCATCGTATTATGACTGAGTCATCATTTGCAATTGCAATCCACAACCTACCATATTTGTCTCTTGTAGAAAGTTTGAATATAAAGACGAATTAGAGGTAACGATGGTCGCTTTTCTACAATTTCTATTACATTTTCCATAAATAGATAGGTAAATCAGCACTGCCCATACTTGATGGTATGTGCAGTAATTATCCCACCCTCTCCTTTCCTATACAGAACAACACATGCAAGGCTGAGATATCAATTGTGCAAACAATTCCATCAAGAACTAAGCGATTCGGTGCCTCTTTTCTTTGCCGCACCATAAAGACTTGGAATTCTTTACCAGCGCATGTGTTTCCTTCCTCCTATAGTCACGGGGCCTTTAAGCGGGCGTGAAAAAGCATTTGATGAGGCCGTCAAGCTGAAAGCCCTACTTATCGGTGTTTGTAATGGTGACTCGACTTTACCTTTAGGTTACCATCAGGCGAGGTGAAGTCATTATTGACGTGCCCGGTATAAAAAATGAAGAGAAACGATGGAAGTAGGACATGACGGTATGTCCCGTCCGAAATGAGCTGTCCGACTGGGGTAGTACCTCCACCCTACAGAAGACCGCGTCCATAATAACCATCGTGTTGTGTTCTCGGCAGTAAGTAGGGTAGCCAGAGCTCACTGTACCCCCTCCTCCTCCCCGCCCCTGCCTAGCCACCCCACCCTTTCTTACCCCTGCCATCTCCCTTCAGGGTCGGCAGCGCGTGGGTAACGCCCTCGTCCACGTCCAATAGGCCAATTAGGTGACCGTTTCCCATCAGGTGGGCCCTGTGCTTGTCTGCCACCTAAATGGTATTAAAAAAACCTGTTATTTTATTATTTACATTGATCAAGACTATTTTACGTAAACGGGAATTAACACGATCACGTTAAAGGTATATAGGTACATACCTTTGGATGCCTGACGTTTCACAAAAACGTGACGTTGACAAAAAAAAAAAACATTGATCAAGACGTTTCATTTGCTTTTCAGCAGCCATGATTCGTTAAAAATACTTTTATTTTAATGTTTTAAATAAACAAACACTTGACCTAAATCAGAAGCCGAAAACATTTTATACCATAAAGCAACCAAACTACTAAACAGCTAATCGAGTTGTCTATGATAACATATCCGGTATTAAATGCAAGATAAGATGTCTGGCTCTGTGGAACTCGACACTATATGAAGTGTTACTATGTGCAATCTGCCTATGCAAGTCATTGAAGGAGGTTTTAAAGACTATTTTTTATACTACTTAAGTGGCAGACAAGCACACGGCTCACCTGATGGTAAGCCGTCAGCGCTGCTGACCCAGTAAAAACTTTCTGATGCCCATAATATTGTAGGTGCTAGAGAAAACACATAGATATTTTAGGCTCTGTAGTAGCAAATGCTAGTAGCTAAACTGTGGTGGGTTCCAAATTTGATGATTAGTTTAGGCAAATCTATAAAAATAAATAAAATTGAAGTGTCACGCAAAACAATACAAAAAAATGTAAATTTCACGCGGGTGAACTCGCTGGCGCAGCTAGTACTATACAAAAAATGAACCACCGAAGCTTTGAGCAAATAAACATAATTTGTAACCTCATGTTGCGCAGGAGCACTTTATCCGTGCATGTTGATTTGTGGCCACCTGTCATGTAAAATTATCAAGAGGCCGCATGTGAATCGTTTATCTGACAGGCAATTAAAAATGGCGGACCAGAGTCAAGTAGCTTCATAATCTCAATTGTTTGAATACAGCATACATAAATGTACGTTTTTTTATACATACATAAATATGCTCACGCCTATTTCCCTCCGGGGTAGGCAGAGACAACAGCAACTTTTTCTCCTCGCAGATGCCATCCACCCGTCGCCCATGGGTGGTTATGTCGGGTTCGAATCGGCTAAAACCGCCCGCTGTTACGAGTCTCAATTACCGGGGGTGTAAGGTTACCCAAAAGGCATTTCTTTTGCACCCCAGCTGACCCGGGCCATCTACGGTTTTAAGATGGCCCCCTTGACCTCCAGAAAGAAGATGGGATAAACATCGCGCCACCTCTTTGAATGTGGTGTGTAGGGTGACAGGCGTCCGTTCTGTCACCCTCTGTCTTTACTCGGAGAACTAATCCACCTTCCGCCTGCTCGCCACTATGCCCTCTGCTAGCCAGAGGGACACGGGGGCGATCCGGACGGCGCGGGTGCCAGTATTTGCGCCTCATATTGTTCTAAGTGTGGCTGCGGGTGCGTGAGACGGAGTTAACCCCACCACCCGTCAATCTAGTCACTCGGGAAGAGGCGTCCGTGTGTGTAATATTGCTGTATACACTGTAAACTCGCTTCATAAATGTCATAATTAATGTATACTCACATGAAATAAACCTGTTATATAATACATTTTTGCACGAACATAAATCAAATTAGCCACGAGCCGCACCGCGGGCCCCGCCTAGTTTGATATAAACAAAACCTAATTAAATCCCTAATGACTACACAAATTATATACAAAAACCGCGGCGAAACCAGACAGGCGTTTCGTGGAATCATTAAATGATTGGCGAGGTAGATAATGAAATTGGCAGAAGTTCAACTTACCGAAATAGTGTTGAACTAGCTGTGTCCTGCGGTTTTACTCACCTTACTCCATAATATTTAGTCTTTTCTCAATTCTCAATCAGTTCTCAATTTATGACTTTAAAGTCCAAAATTAAATGTTATTTTGTAGAGCGAATGAAAAAGTTTAATGATAATTGATTCATTTTATTTTGATTTTTAATTGTACAAAGGTAAAGTCTATAATTAAATAGCATTTTTAGACTGTCAGTAGCATGATAGTGGTTTGCCTTTAGCAGAATCGAGGCTCCAGAATGTGGTCGTCACCTCAACATGATACTACCATACCGTCAAGTATGGCAGTACAGGAACCGTAGACAAGTGTCATAAGTCTAAATCGCTAAGGAATAGAATAGATTAGGTCGACCAATCACACTCCAGCTCGTGATCCCGTGCATCGTACGCCGGCAACGAGCTTGGATGTGATTGGTTGACCTAATCTATCCGATTCCTTGGCCATTTACACTGTGACACTTGTCTTAGCTGTAAAGACAGCTGACAGTGTCAGCTTTTTAATATTATTTTTGACTTCTGTTATTCACCTGTCGTGTGACAAATCAGCTTCACAGAATTGACGAAAATAGCATTTTATAGGCGCTACGTTTCAAAGAAAGCATTTCATTTTCATTCGCGATTTTATGAGCAGAAAATTGTTTGTGAGATTGTAAAATGGTTGTGAGAATGTTTTGGATTTATTATGAAGCGTTAATGGCGGAGCAAAATTGATCTGGTGTTACATTCATTGTACAGAGTAAATAAGTTATTGAGGATCAGCCATCTGGGGTGGTTATGTCAACATCGATACAAATAAAAAATGGGTGTAAGGTTACCCAATAAGCATATTCCTCGCACCCTAGCTAACTCGGGGCCATCTACGGTTTTAAGATGGACCCATGACATTCTAGAGACTTTGCCTCAGCTTACCATCAGGCGAGGTGAAGTCATGTTGACGTGATCAACATAAAAAAAAATAAAAAAATGACCCTCTGCAAAGCGTGGGGAAGCAGGGTGTCTCGCTGATGACAGGACGGCCGCCTGTCACCCTACACCCTACCTCAGTGAAGTGGCGCGATGCTCGCACTTTCAGGGGTCGAGGGGGCCATTATAAAACCATAGATGACCCGGAGTCAGCTGGGGTGCGAGAGATACGCCTTTTTTTTATACTACGTAGGTGGCAGACAAGCACACGGCCCACCTGATGGGAAGCGGTCACCGTAAGTCTATTGGGTAACCTTACATCCCGGTAATTGAGACCCGAGATGGCGTGCGGTTTTAGTCGGTTCGATCCCGACATAACCACCGGTGGTATCCATAGGGATTTCCGCACGATAAAAAAGACTCCTTTGATAATGTTTCGATATTCCTTATACTTTCAGATTCACGTACAGTTGAAAAATTCACCCTATAGACGTTTTGGTGATGAAACCATTGCACATTGTAGCTATTACTTTTACGTAACAATAAATTTAATAAAGAATGTGTCAATAAAGTATAGTGCGTAGGCGCATGAAATTTATGCGCAGTAAAATCAATTTTAAGTGTTTTTTTATTTCCATATTGAAAAGATATGTATAATATAATAGGATTTATATAATAAGTTTATTTAAACTCTGAAGTTCAGTACATAAAAAAATTACCTGATTTTGAAATTCTTGTTTCCCTTACGACTCTATTTTTCGGTTTATTTTGCCTACCCCTGAGGGATAAAGGTGTGAGTATATGTATGTATGAAATTCTTTTATTTAACCGACTTTCAAAAAGGTTTTCAACTCGAATGTTTTTAAAAAAGGGAGGTAAGTCGGTTTTTGTATTAAAAGGTTACTGGTTTAGTAAACCTTTACTTACTGTACCTATTCCTTCGAAGTGGTTGCATTTCATCTCTAAAATATTGTTGCTCTATAGTCCAACATCATAAACTGCAAGATTTAATCCAGACTATTTTAGTAGCACTTCAAATTTTATGCCGATCGCATCTTCAAGCTGAAATAAGCTGATAATTTTATGTGTGTCAATTACTTTATGGCGTAGGTAACCACATTTTGCTATTTGCCTATATTGTATTCGAGGAAATTCTTATAGAAAACTAAGCCCTCCACAATTTGTCATAGAGGAGTGGTTAAGGCGAATATTCGTGCGAATAAAGCAAATATACACGAATAAGCTCTCCCCACTTCGATTTAAAAACGTGAATAAAGGCGAATAGCGAAGTGTGGTTCCACCATTATACAAATAAATAAAATTAGAGTGCCGTTTGTAATATTAAAAGAACGTTTCACTAAGTGCATTTGGATGTATACACGGTCTGCCTGTTTGTTCCGGCTAATCTCTGAAACGGCATGACCGATTTTGACGGGACTTTCACTGGCAGATAACCGCATATAGGCCACGGTAACCGCATGCCATCAGGTGGGTCTTGTGTAAGTGGTATAAAAAAAAGAAAATCAGAAAGTCAAATTTACAATTTTGCACTTACATCTTTATTCTTTTACTTAAGCGGATACATTACTCGTATAAAAGCAAAGAACTTGAATTTCCGCATTTTCACGAGCCGCGGTATTCGCTACCCGTCAACCAGTTTGCAAAACCGCGACCACCACCGCAAGATGTCGCTTGAGTTCACCGAAGTGTTTCCTGACAGCATTCGTTTACCATGAAATGAGTGAAAATTATAAATATCCCGTTACATGTGCTCGTAGCTGAATGGAGAAGGACGCGGCCACTACTCAGAGGTATCGAGTTCGAATCCGGCCGGACAGCACCAATGTGAATTTCACTTTGTGGAATTTATATGCGCTAATTACATGATTTACCATCTGCTGACGGTGAAAAACATCGTGAGGAAACCCAACATGTCCTAGAAGACATTCTAAGGACATGTCCGATCCACCAACCCACATTAGGCCAGCGTGTGTGGATTAACCCTCTCAGCTCTCTCGTTAGAGGAAAGGAGACACGTGCCCAGCAGTGGAACATAAATGGGTTGCTATTATTATGCCCTTATAGGTTGCACAGGACTGATATGACTACCTCCACGGCCTTTATAGCATTCAACTATATTGTCGGAGGTCGTGGGTTTGATTTCCGTTCAGTACAAATATTTTGCATGAATATGTTTCCATGTGTAAATTGGCGGACGAAGTTTCGACCATTTTATACACCCCAACGCTAGAAAACCTAAAGAGAGTGCGGTTCTAATCGGATCGTTTCAGACATAACTGCCACTTTCGACGGGGGTGTTATCCGTGGGAATTTCCTCACGAAATAATAAATTTAAAAAATCAAAAAACCCGACTGCCTAAAAACTAAAAAGAAAAAACAAGCACTTAGGTTAAAGTCCGGTGGTCTAGAAACATACTTAACGACTGAACAGTCGGGATCCATTATTCGACAGCCAATCTAATTTTTCAATACATACATACATACAAACATACATACATACATAG
This sequence comes from Lithosia quadra, assembly GCA_963576445.1. Lineage (NCBI taxonomy): Eukaryota > Metazoa > Arthropoda > Insecta > Lepidoptera > Erebidae > Lithosia > Lithosia quadra. Next base: position 8,478,017 of record OY754899.1, on the reverse strand, counting down.
TCTCGAAAAACATTACCCTCCTTTCTTCGGCAGTCGGGTAAAAAGGTGGGTAGTCACGAAAAAAAATTTTTTTTTCATAATTAGGTAGGTATATCAGTCCTAAAAGACTTATTACTAAACACTACTTTTTAGTACCCCTCTGGGTTAATAATAATAACTCTTAATAAGAATAGGTATTATTGTAAACGTTTCAAAAGTGTAAACAAATCAGCACTTTGTTTACATTTTGCGCGAACTGCGAGCGATGTTCTCACGGTTTCTCATTACAGATAAGCCCTCGGGCCCTCGCCCTTCAACCAGTCATGAGATATAAAGTGACAAACATTGTTTACAGGATAACGGTGTCATTACTATCATTAGGTATGTTATTGGATGATAAATTTCATCATCGCTTGCAATGGGAAATAAACTATTTCGTAGCAATATTCTCCTTTCCTATCCCAGGCCGTCTAAAGGTCATTCTAAGGGCATCCCTTGGGAATGGTGACCACTACTTTTTGCACTCCACCTCAGCTTACTATTATGCGGGGTGAAGTCAATCCGGCGGACTAAATATATATATTAAAAAAAAAACAGAACTACACATGCCAGGCTGACCCTCACACAGTGCAATCAATTTCATCAAGAACCGAGTTGTTCTGTGCCTCTTTTCTTTGCCCCACCATAAAGACTTGGAATTCTTTACCAGCGCATGTGTTTCCTTCCTTCTATAGTCCCGGGTTCTTTAAGCGGGGCGTGAAAAAGCATTTTGATGAGGCCGTTAAGCTGAGGGCCGCCACTGTAGCACTATCGGTGTACCTCCGGTCCTGAGACTTTATTTTTAGCTTACCATCAGGTGAGGTAAAGTCATGTTGATGTGTCCAATATTATAAAAGAAAACGATCGAAAGTTGTGAATCAGAAAACGTCACATTAATGTAGATATAATATTTCATAGCAGGGAGACAAAATTGAAACCGGTGTTGTACCATATTAATTGGAAAATCGATTCGACACGCCCGAGGCCTGCCAATTAAGACCTTACCGCATTCACATAGCGATGGAAAAGAGGTATATTTTGAAAAATAGTGGGGAAAATAATTTAATTAAACTAAAATACATGTGCTTCAGTCTGCAGATGGCAGTCGCTTCACGGAAAATATTGAGGTCCAGCCAAATCCGCATTTAAGACTGGTAAAGCGGACCCCAGACTCCGAGGTGAAAGCTTTGGATGCGACTGGGATTAACGCTAGGTTGAAGGAAAATAGATGTGCTTCTAGCTTCCTTCCTTTCCCATCATTTACTACTGACGAAAATTACTAATTATTTTAGTTAGGTACTTGTTGTAAATTTAGATAGAGAAATGTTTTATTTGTAAAAAAATATACTTACTGTTTTTTTTGTTTACAATGTTTAAATGTTTAAAGATAATATTTATTCGCATTTTAGAATCCATATTACGCTAGGTATACCTACTTACTGCATTTGGGTCAATATGACCCTGTATCATTTTTATGTCCTAGAATATTTGCAAATCTTACCTATATTTTATTTATACACATTTTTCATACATTTATTTTTCAATTAGGCTTACCTATTCATTTATTTATTCATTTACTTATTCAATTATTTATTCACTTATTTATTTATTTATTAATCATTTATTTATTCATTCATTTATTTATTTATCCTAGTTTTCAAATCACTAAGTCCTATGCAGCCTGCCTCTCGAAATCGAAGCTAAAGTGCAGGCTTTCACTAAATGGCACCTGTGCCATGCAAGAAAAGTGTTGGTAAAGTTGCACTACTTACATATTTTGCACTATTTCCATCGAAGTATTTTTCTTATAGAATGGATGGTGAATATTTATGATGCATGTTTGATCACAATCGGTTTAGTAGATTCGGAGATACTATGCGATTCAAGTAAGAAGATAATCGCGTTCGTAGCAACTTCATTCCGTACTCATCAAAATTGTACAGCTAGCAACAAAATTTTCACGGCGCGTCGGATAGGTTCATACCTGTAATGGTAACAATGACTTAAATTTTATTTTATTTTCTTAAATGCATAACATATTTTCTTAGTAATAGTTTATAATAATAGTTCATAATTGATTGGTGTCATAGTGTGCCGCTAGCTACGCTTCCAAAGCCATTGATATATATTTCCGATTTTCTCCATTTTGTTGCGTCCTTGTAGACTTTTGTTGTTAGGTACATTGTGTTTGTTATAGACTTTTGTTGTTGTTTTGATAAATTTAGTTTGTCAGGTACAGTTAAATTTGCATAAAATGAGTAGGGAAGGCACAGTGGTACATTCACGAGCACGTGAAATTGTTCGTGCGGTTCCGAAAACAGTGCAAACGATAAAATAAGCAGCATCGAAGTGTTACCGCCCGATTAAAAATAAATAAATATAAAAAAGAACCGATAGTTTATTTCGTAATTATCATTGTATGTACTTATCTAAGATGGAATAGTGATGTAAAAAAATGTATTTGCTGACCTTACTTTATGCAATGAAGTAAGCAACGGGAATCAAAATGTCATTATGACAGTTATCAACTTACGTGAATCGCATAGTATATACTTACTCCAAAATGTGGAAACCGACGTCAACGCGGGCGGAGCGCGGGCATTAGCTAGTTTCAGATACACATTAAGTTTTTTTTATTATTTAGGGACAACAAACAGTTACAATATTTATGTATGTAGTACACTAAAGCACAAATTATTCTCTAAACAATATTGCAATTAATTTATCAGGGGGTGCCACTACAAGCTGTTATAAATAATAATTATTATTACAGATAAACACAAAATTATTAAATAACTCTTTTTAAATCACCTATAATCCTTCTAGAACGTTCTAGAGTTCACCTAGGACAATACATCAACAGTTGTGGTTGTGACATAACCGCGCCAGATAATCCAATAATATCAAGTGCATGCAATGGCCGCCGTCAGCCAGTAATTTATTGGAGAACTCGATGTTAGACCTGTTGAGAGGGAGTGTTACAGTGCCCTTGTCAGTTGGATGACTTTGTAGTGGTCTTCCTTCCGCTAGCAGACAACGTGACTTATTGTGTCTTTGAGACATTTTTTATACTACTTAGGTGGTACACAAGACCGCGGTAGCCTAGTGGTTTGGGTAATGGACTGCTGAGACGAGGTCTCGGGTTCGATGCACACACCAATGACTTTTCGATGCTTTTCGAAGTTATGTGTGTATTTATCGCAGGTTTATTAGTGCCTCGGAGAGCACGTTAAGCCCGTCTACTCCCACCTGTTCTGTTGAGTTGTTCTGTTGACAGAACTAGTGGGAATTTTTTCCCATTAGTTCTGTCCACAGAACAAATGGGAATGCAATTCCCACCTATTCTGTTGAGTAGTTCTGTTGGCAGAACTAGTGGGAATTTTTTTCCCATTAGGCGAGGTGAAGTCATATTGACGTAAAAACATCACAACACGTTCATCCAAACGTCTCGTTTAATATTGCATAATATTACGAATCCGGACGATCATGTAACTGCACTCACGTGTGGACACGTGTATAGCCGGCTCTAAACATGAATTGGATAAGTGTAATAAACTTCTACAGTTCAAGATGTATTATAGTATACTAGCTGACCCACCCCGGCTTCGCCCGTGGCGTATTTCGAACCCCGATGTACCCTTTTTAACTCACATAATATGCTCATAATTTATCAGTTTTCCTAAAATGTATGGGAATCTACCGGAATTGTTCACATTTATGATTATTGCTCCGCTCCCTTGGGCAGTAGCGTGATGATATTCAGCCTGTGACATTCACGGAAAATGTGGCTTTCTATTTTGGTGAAAGAATTTTTAAAATCGGTTTAGTAGATCCCGAGAATACCCCTTACAATTTAACAAATATACAAACACACAAACTTGACCTCTTTATAATATTAGTATAGATGAGATTTTAAAATAGTCTATGTATTATTAGGAAGGTTAGGTAGTAATAATTCTTATGACTTTTGGAATATAGAAGGTTTTTATTTGAACTTTTTACTTAGCAAACACATCCTTTTGGTTTGTATTAGTTTTGTTTAAAGACTTTTGATAGTAAGGTTTGAAAGAAATTTTATTCCCCGCACGCTTAGGCTGTAGAATGATCTCCCTGCCTTGGTTTTCCCTAGTGACTACAATATGGGGTTCTTCAAGAAGGGCATTAGAAGGTTTTTGCAGGGTCGGCAGCGTCCCTGGTGTTGCACACGTCCATAGGCCACGGTGACCGCTTCCCCCACGGTGGGCCGTGTGCTTGTCTGCCACCTAAGTAGTATAAAAAAATGCCTACCAGCTTTTAATCCTACATTTCGCATTTTAGCATAACAACAAAATAACAAATATTTAAACAATACAACCGTTTCAAGAACTTCCCTTTTTTAAAGTCGGTAAAAGAAAGGTATCTTCAATTCCAATAAAACTCGTACCGTATATATTTTCGCTTAATTGAAAACAAAATGGCCGCCTACGAGAAGTAAAGCCCCTCGCATATATTCAAGATTAACTTTCAGTAATCCGAGCAATGAAACCCACCATTTAAATCTACATAATCCTTAGTCATTCGCCTACCATGCCTATAAAAGACAAGCTACTAAACAAACGGACGCACAAACAAACAGTCAAATAAACATATACATATAACGATCTCACTTGTCGCTTTTATGAGCTTTTGTGGTATAAAGCTCTATGCACACTAGTTATGTGTGCATTCAAAAAATACCAATGTTTTGTGGGATTCCCTTGATTCGTGTTTATGTCTATATTTTGGCATAAAGAGTTTGTTAATTTTAAAGGACGTTTTGGAGAGAGGTCAGGTCAAGAGTATCCGGAACCAGCGTGCATGTATGAAAAGAAATTATGAAAGTTGAAGAAGCGAAAGGAGTATGCCAAGATCGTAGCAAGTGGAAAGATGTTGTCTCTGTCTACCCCAATGGGAAAAAGGCGTGATTTGTATGTATGTATGTATGTGACTTTAAAGGCATTGAAACACTGTTTAAATAAGTATAAATATCATTTAGCCTTTTAAAATGATTTTTTTGACTGCCAAGAAATAGGAGCCCCGCAATTCGAGGCTTCTTCAAGTATTTTTTTTATTGGCTGTCCATGAAATATTGATGTGTTCTATTGCAAGATGAATTGAATAGTATGGTTCCAGACTAATTAGGTAGGTATATAAAAATATAATCTCCCCCTGTGTTTTAGTCAGATCAGTTCAGCTATTTTAGTTTGGTTGAGTAACAGACATACCTACTAAACTTTCTCATTTATAACAGTGCAGCAGTGGTTACTGGTATTTTGACAGATATAAATGACAGTTCTGCAAGTGAAAAGTTGCGTATTTACAAATGCTCTGACGTTCAGTGAATTGTTAATTTTACGAGGTGTATCGTATACTCAAGAAATATATATAATAACACGGCGCTGTTCGCGTTTACGACTTGTCAGCTGTGAAGCGAACGTGTAATTAAAATACCTAGTCCATTTCATTATGAAAATATAGCATACTAGTGACAATTGCAAAAAACATATCTGCTGAGAAAATGTATTTAGAAAAATATTTTTCATTTCAGAAGAAAAATAGTTTTGGAATGATTTTCTAACAAATTTAATAAATATTGATTTAGTTATGAATATTACTGAACGAACGTGTGTCAATTAGTGGATGTACCAGGTAGCAGGTGATTTTCAGGTGTGTATTGTTTCAGTATAATATTACTCCAAAAAGAGAGTCCTAGAAGAAATTCTAAGGACATGTCCGATCCACCAACCCGCATTAGGCCAGCGTGTGTGGATTAAGGTCTAAACCCACTCTCTCGTTAGAGGAGAGGAGTCCCGTGCCCAGCAGTGGGACATAAATTGGTTGCTATCACCACTCCAAACAGAAACTAATAATCTTAGATGGGGTATGAGGTTAACAGGAAAACTAGTATTTTCGGTGGTCAATACTCTTAAAAAACAATACGTAATCTTCACATTAACTGCCCATCTTAATATATATAAATCTCGTGTCACAATGTTTGTCCTCAATGGACTCCTAAACCACTTAACCGATTAAAATAAAATTCGCACACCATGTGCAGTTCGATCCAATTTGAAACGGATTTCGACATCCACGCGGGCGGAGCCGCGGGCAACAGCTAGTAATACTATATAGTTAGCGAAACTAGGGTTAATAATAAAATCATATTCTAAGTACACCAAGAAAAACAGGTTATAAAACGCTAGGTATACCTACTTACTGCATTTGGGTCAATATGACCCTGTATCATTTTTATGTCCTAGAATATTTGCAAATCTTACCTATATTTTATTTATACACATTTTTCATACATTTATTTTTCAATTAGGCTTACCTATTCATTTATTTATTCATTTACTTATTCAATTATTTATTCACTTATTTATTTATTTATTAATCATTTATTTATTCATTCATTTATTTATTTATCCTCGTTTATTCATACACGTCGATATTCAGTAAGTGTGCAATGATCAACACTTTTATCACGTAGGTACATACCTAAATCTGTTATTATGAGCAGTGTTACAGTTTTCAAATCACTAAGTCCTATGCAGCCTGCCTCTCGAAATCGAAGCTAAAGTGCAGGCTTTCACTAAATGGCACCTGTGCCATGCAAGAAAAGTGTTGGTAAAGTTGCACTACTTACATATTTTGCACTATTTCCATCGAAGTATTTTTCTTATAGAATGGATGGTGAATATTTATGATGCATGTTTGATCACAATCGGTTTAGTAGATTCGGAGATACTATGCGATTCAAGTAAGAAGATAATCGCGTTCGTAGCAACTTCATTCCGTACTCATCAAAATTGTACAGCTAGCAACAAAATTTTCACGGCGCGTCGGATAGGTTCATACCTGTAATGGTAACAATGACTTAAATTTTATTTTATTTTCTTAAATGCATAACATATTTTCTTAGTAATAGTTTATAATAATAGTTCATAATTGATTGGTGTCATAGTGTGCCGCTAGCTACGCTTCCAAAGCCATTGATATATATTTCCGATTTTCTCCATTTTGTTGCGTCCTTGTAGACTTTTGTTGTTAGGTACATTGTGTTTGTTATAGACTTTTGTTGTTGTTTTGATAAATTTAGTTTGTCAGGTACAGTTAAATTTGCATAAAATGAGTAGGGAAGGCACAGTGGTACATTCACGAGCACGTGAAATTGTTCGTGCGGTTCCGAAAACAGTGCAAACGATAAAATAAGCAGCATCGAAGTGTTACCGCCCGATTAAAAATAAATAAATATAAAAAAGAACCGATAGTTTATTTCGTAATTATCATTGTATGTACTTATCTAAGATGGAATAGTGATGTAAAAAAATGTATTTGCTGACCTTACTTTATGCAATGAAGTAAGCAACGGGAATCAAAATGTCATTATGACAGTTATCAACTTACGTGAATCGCATAGTATATAGGGTAAGTTCGCCTGTTCGCGCCCATCGCCCTATTCGCGTCCATTTTAGGGACCTCTCTTTGAAAACTCTCGAAATTAAGTATACTAACACATCAATTAGTCGAAAAGTCATTACCAACAATACCTCATTGTATAAGAGCCACGTACGCATAGGTAAAAGTTCTGTGCGCCCAACCAATCCTGTGTAAAAAAATAGTTAGTGACGGCTGTTCAATGAGAGAGCGCGAATCCGCGAAATTTTAAGAAAAAAGGTAGTGGACAGCGGTGCGTTTGAAGGCAAGTCTTTTATTGTTTTATGTGTATTTTGAATACATAGCTGTTTCTAGACGTCGATAATGATAAAAGGAATTATATTCATTATGAATTTGCAATTTTTTTTTATAATTACCAATTAAAATAAGGTGGACGCGAATTACTACACTGAATTTATAGAACTTCCAGATTGCGTCCGCAATGGACGCAAACTATACCTGCAGGGAATAATGACAAGAACAAATCGCGTCCATTATTAAAATTAATTTCCTACTGCTAATATAAGAAAGAAGGATAAAGAACATACACAGAAGACGATTTAAGGAAAGCATTGAGTGAAATTCGAGAGAAGCAGAAATCGGTAAGACAAATATGCTATTCCCAAAACGACAATATGGACAAGACAAAATCAGTGGGCGCAGACCAGTTGGAGTAAAGAAACCGGGCACAGAACCTGCGCTAGGTTTAGTAGGTGACCATCATAAGGACTGGCTAGAGAGCCCATACGGGAGCCTCTCGTTACACCTGACGCAGGTGATCTCCATGAACACATACTTCGGGGATCACTTGTGTCTGATCAGGAAGCCGTTAGCTCCTGCCAACGGCTGAATGTCATCACTGTGATGCAAGTTAGAACTTAGGGATGCACACACTGGCAGAATGCAGGGCGTAGGAGGTGTCGAGGCGAGCCCTCGTGGTGGCCCTCGAAGTGCGAGTCCTCTCACTGAGAGTCTGACTCACAGCGATGCTGCAGAGCGGGCGGGCGATGCCGCTGCCTCACTTTGCGAGTAAGTCATGCTCGAGAAGGAGGCGACGGAAAAGGTCTGGGAGAGGCGACACAACAGGCGCAGGCGACTCAGGCGTCAGAGGTCGTTCAACGAACTTTGTCCTCCATGAGTGCAGGGTTGGGGATGACGCGTGGAGCCACCTGTCAACCTAGCAGAAGCAGGCTGAGGTGGCGGTGGCGACACCCTGGCGTTAGAAAACCCGAGATGGCGTACGGTTTTAATCAGTTCGATTCCAACATAACGCCCCCACTGGTGGGTGGTAACCGTAGAGATTTCCGCGTGAAAAATAGGAGTAGATGGTAAAAAACAAGGTTGTTAAATGGCTTCTTAACATTTTCAAATGTGAATTTCCAGTGAAAAATTCAAATTTCCTGTGAAAAATTCAAATTTCCAGTGGACGCAAACTGGTCCAGCAGGTGGACGCAAATTGGATTTTATGGACGCGAACTGGGTAAATCGCCTATTTCTGAAGTTTGTATTTTTAGAAAAAAAACTACAAGATATTTCGAATAAAACTAAAGGTTACCTTAAACTAGACTAATATTATGAACAGATTAAATAAACTTTTAATTGAAATTAGTACTGGTACATTTTTATTTTCTCCGTCAAACTTGCCAACTGCGCTAAGTGGACGCGAACAGGCGAAATGACCCTACTTACTCCAAAATGTGGAAACCGACGTCAACGCGGGCGGAGCGCGGGCATTAGCTAGTTTCAGATACACATTAAGTTTTTTTTATTATTTAGGGACAACAAACAGTTACAATATTTATGTATGTAGTACACTAAAGCACAAATTATTCTCTAAACAATATTGCAATTAATTTATCAGGGGGTGCCACTACAAGCTGTTATAAATAATAATTCTTATTACAGATAAACACAAAATTATTAAATAACTCTTTTTAAATCACCTATCCTTCTAGAACGTTCTAGAGTTCACCTAGGACAATACATCAACAGTTGTAGTTGTGACATAACCGCGCCAGATAATCCAATAATATCAAGTGCATGCAACAACCGCCGTCAGCCAGTAATTTATTGGAGAACTCGATGCAAGACCTGTTGAGAGGGAGTGTTACAGTGCCCTTGTCAGTTGGATGACTTTGTAGTGGTCTTCCTTCCGCTAGCAGACAACGTGACTTATTGTATCTTTGAGACATTTTTTATACTACTTAGGTGGTAGACAAGACCACGGTAGCCTAGTGGTTTGGGTAATGGACTGCTGAGACGAGGTCTCGGGTTCGATCCCAGGTTCACCATGGCACACACCAATGACTTTTCGAGACTTTTCGAAGTTATGTGTGTATTTATCGCAGGTTTATTAGTGCCTCGGAGAGCACGTTAAGCCGTCGATCCCGGTTGCCATACAAACATCTATGGCAGTCGTTACGGGTAGTTGGAGCCCACAAAAGTCCAACCAGTCTAACTTGGAACTTCGATATCGCCATTGGTCATAATGACCATTGGTTGTGGAGGTCAGATGGCAGTCGCTCTACGGAAAATATCGAAGTTCAGCCGCATCACAGTTAGACTGGACTTCCCCAGTCTGACAGCTCAGTTAAGATGGGAGATACCGTCGTGTCCAGTCGTGTCCTAACTCCCACCTCACCTCCTTGTGTGTGTTTGGTCGCGTTAAGGAACACTCAAAGAACCACTGTAGCACTATCAGTGTATGTTCGAGACTTTACCTTTAGCTTACCATCAGGCGAGGTGAACTCATGTTGACGTGTCCTATATAAAAAAAACGTCCCAACACGTTCATCCAAACGTCTCGTTTAATATTGCATAATATTACGAATCCGGACGATCATGTAACTGCACTCACGTGTGGACACGTGTATAGCCGGCTCTAAACATGAATTGGATAAGTGTAATAAACTTCTACAGTTCAAGATGTATTATAGTATACTAGCTGACCCACCCCGGCTTCGCCCGTGGCGTATTTCGAACCCCGATGCACCCTTTTTAACTCACATAATATACTTATAATTTATCAGTTTTCCTAAAATGTATGGGAATCTACCGGAATTGTTCACATTTATGATTATTGCTCCACTCCCTTGGGCAGTAGCGTGATGATATTCAACCAATGACATTCACGGATAATGTGGCTTTCTATTGGTGAAAGAATTTTTAAAATCGGTCCAGTAGATCCCGAGATTACCCCTTACAATTTAACAAATATACAAACACACAAACTTGACCTCTTTATAATATTAGTATAGATGAGGTTTTAAAATAGTATATGTATTATTAGGAAGGTTAGGCAGAAATCATTATTATGCCTTTTGGAATATAGAAGGTTTTCATTCCCACTTTTTATTTAGCATACACATCCTTTTGGTTGGTTTTAGTTTTGTTCAAAGACTTTTGATCATACTAGTAAACTGTAAGGTTTGAAAGAAATTTTATTCCCCGCACGCTTAGGCTGTAGAATGATCTCCCTGCCGTGGTTTTCCCTAGCGACTACAATATGGGGTTCTTCAAGAAGGGCATTAGAAGGTTTTTGCAGGGTCGGCAGCGTCCCTGGTGTTGCACACGTCCATAGGCCACGGTGACCGCTTCCCCCACGGTGGGCCGTGTGCTTGACTGCCACCTAAGTAGTATAAAAAAATGCCTACCGGCTTTTAATCCTACATTTCGCATTTTAGCATAACAACAACAACAAACATTTATTTCAAGAACTTCCCTTTTTTAACGTCAGTAAAAGAAAGGTATCTCCAATTCCAATAAAACTCGTACCGTATATATTTTCGCTTAATTGAAAATAAAATGGCCGCCTACGAGAAGTAAATCCTCTCGCATATATTCAAGATTAACTTTCAGTAATCCGAGCAATGAAACCCACCATTTAAATCTACATAATCCTTAGTCATTCGCCTACCATGCCTATAAAAGACAAGCTACTAAACAAACGGACGCACAAACAAACAGTCAAATAAACATATACATATAACGATCTCACTTGTCGCTTTTATGAGCTTTTGTGGTATAAAGCTCTATGCACACTAGTTATGTGTGCATTCAAAATACCAATGTTTTGTAGGATTCCCTTAATTCGTGTAAAGTTTTATGTCTATTTTTGGCATAAAGAGTTTGGTAATTTTAAAGGACGTTTTGGAGAGAGGTCAGGTCAAGAGTATCCGGAGCCAGCGTGCATGTATGAAAAGAATTATGAAAGTTGAAGAAGCGAAAGGAGTATGCCAAGATCGTAGCAAGTGGAAAGATGTTGTCTCTGTCTACCCCAATGGGAAAAAGGCGTGATTTGTATGTATGTATGTGACTTTAAAGGCATTGAAACACTGTTTAAATAAGTATAAATATCATTTGGGCTTTTTAAAATGATTTTTTTGACTACCTAGAAATAGGAGCCCCGCGATTCGGGGCTTCTTCAAGTATTTTTTATTGGTTGTCTATGAAATATTGATGTGTCCTATTGCAAAATGAATTGAATGGTATGGTTCCAGACTAATTAGGTATATAAAAATATAATCTCCCCCTGTGTTTTAGTCAGATCAGTTCAGCTATTTTAGTTAGGTTGAGTAACAGACATACCTACTAAACTTTCTCATTTATAACAGTGCAGCAGTGGTTACTGGTATTTTGACAGATATAAATGACAGTTCTGCAAAGTGAAAAGTTGCGTATTTACAAAATGCTCTGACGTTTGCTGAGTCGTAGTGAGTCGACGAGTTGTAACGTAACTATAGTCAAGAAATATACTTACATATTCATTTAGCATGGCGCTGTTCGCGTTTACGACTTTTCAGCTGTGAAGCGAACGTGTAATTAAAATAGTTCATTTCATTATGAAATTATAGCATACTAGTGTCAATTGCAAAAAATTATCTGTAGAGAAAATGTATTTACAAAAAAAAATCTTTTTTAAAATGATTTTCTAACAAAAATAAATTTTGATTTAGTTATAAAAATTACTGAACGAACGTGTGTCAATTAGTGGATGTACCAGGTAGCAGGTGATTTTCAGGTGTGTATTGTTTCAGTATATTATGAGTATAATATACTAACTCCAAAAAGATTCACAGTCCAACAAAATTATGTTGTCAAAATTTGTTTAAAGTAAAGTTTGATGATACACGAATTTCCAACGCACGATTGACATTGGCAGAAGTTGCTTACATAATATCGGCACGGGCTTGCGATACTCCAAAAATAGAATACAATAGACTTTCAGATGAAGAGTGAAGTTGACTTTAAAAAAAATTGGTTGCCTGTAAAGTCGGTATACGGGCGAAAGTTTTACGTGACAACGACTTTGAGTGGTAAAATAATTTAAATGTGAATATTCATTCGTATAGTAGGAAGAACTGTGCTCGAGTGGAAGGGATGCGTGCCTTTCACTTTTTATGTCTGTCTCTCTCGCTCTTAGGCGGGCTAACCATGCCCGAGTGGAAGGGACGCGTGCCTCTCACTCGCTCTCATTGTGAGCGCATAACGTGAGCGGAGCGTAACGCAGTTTCTTGAAGTGTCACCCGGCAAACCAATTTATAAGACGTTGTCACGTCAAAATAATACAAAAATAGAACCGACCTACCTCCTTCTTAAGTCAGTTAAGTAAACTAAAATCTTCTACAGAATGTAAAAAATACTTTTCAGAAAACCGCATCATAATCGATTACATACAGATATACAGGTATTTAAAACAGTGAACCTCTATGTTTTTTGAGTAGGTACACAAGTTTCGCTCTATATAAAAAGTCGCGTATTTGCAAACACCTTTACACTTATTTCGTGCCTTATTTTTATGGGTTGTATGTGTTGTATAGTATAATCAAAAGACATATTATGCAGCCCAACGTTGTTTACTTTTTACGACTTGTCAATTGTGAAACGAACGCATAAATTATGCTTGGGTAGTAATGCAGTGCCAGTAATGATATGGTCAGGTTGAAAATGCACTTGTTTTGTGCGGGACTGTAGGAGTAACTTAACGTTCTTTATACACCAACGCGACAGGTTCTAACAAGTCGAGAATTATAGAAAGTGTTGTGTTTTGTAAAATTAAAAAAAAAAGTAGTACACGGCGGTATCTCCCGTCCGAAATGAGCTGTCCGGCTGGGGAAGTACCTTCGCCCTACAGAACACCGTAATAACCATCGTGTTGTGTACCCACCGGTAAGTAGGGTAGCCAGAGCTCACAACCCCCCTCCTCAATCCTCCCCTCTAACCCCGCGTCTCTTCTCAGAGGTATCGAGTTCGAATCCGGCCAGACAGTAACAATGTGAATTTCTTGGAGGAACTTTGAGGAATTTATATGTGCTAATTACATGATTTTATCTACCATCTACAGACTGACGGTGAAGGGAAAACATGTCCTAGAAGAAATTCTAAGGACATGTCCGATCCACCAATCCGCATTAGGCCAGCGTGTGTGGATTAAGGTCTAAACCCTCTCTCTCGTTAGAGGAGAGGAGACCCGTGCCCAGCAGTGGGACATAAATTGATTGCTATCACCACTCCAAACAGAAACTAATAATCTTAGATGGGGTTAACAGGAAAACTAGTATTTCCGGTGGCCAATACTCTTAAAAAAACAATACGTAATCTTCACATTAACTGCCCATCTTAATATATATAAATCTCGTGTCACAATGTTTGTCCTCAATGGACTCCTAAACCACTTAACCGATTATAATAAAATTCGCACACCATGTGCAGTTCGATCCAACTTGAGAGATAGGATAGTTTTTGAAACGGATTTCGACATCCACGCGGGCGGAGCCGCGGGCAACAGCTAGTAATACTATATAGTTAGCGAAACTAGGGTTGTTGATAATAAAATCATATTAAATACTAAGTACACCAAGAAAAACAGGATATAAAAAGCGAAATTCCAACTTCTCCGTGGTCATATAAAATTACACCTCTCAATGCAACAAGGCGTCGCGTCGGTTCCTTGTAAATACTTCAACTCATGCGCACCTCATACCGGCCGACTGGATTACATTGATAAGATTTGAAATGATTGCACAGGATAAGTACAAGTTACGATCTGTGTGTGGTAGAGCTTTTGATTGATACGTTGAGAGTTTGATTCCCGGTCAGTGTAAATTTTATTTTGTTTGTTGTTTTTGATCTTTGAATTTAATTCCATCTCGGCATTCATCATCTTATACTCCAAGTTTTTTTTCCAAATCGATTTATTCAGTCTAATTTTGAAGCGTCGTACTTGGGATTTTCCATGAAGCGACTGCCATCTTACCTCCACAACCAGTTGTAGGTCTTTTTAGGGCTCTAACTACCCGTAACGACTGCCGTTTTATCGTGTTCTCCGCTCCGAGGTATAGATGGTAAGCTTGTTAAGTCTAGAATGACATAATAACACTGTGTTTGATCTGAGAATCGAACTCAGGACTGTATTATTAAAAATCTGATCATTGAACGTAAGGACCATAGAATAACTTTATAGTAGTTATATTTCTACAGACAATTGACCACAAACTGTGGTAAGGATAGAAGCAGATGGCATATTATAATCTCTGCCTACCCAAACACCGAAAGGCGTGAGTATACATATTTTGCAAGCTGAAAGATTCCATCAGGGGTGTTTCCCACCCCGCATTTCGGTATGTGATCCCAGCCTAGATATACGAGCGCTCATTATAACACCGTAGCGATGATCGACCCCGGTAATGAGAGGCCGATTAAATATGGGACTTATTTATATTGGACGGCACGATGCCGACACGATTTTGGGCACGATTTTTGTTAATGATTGATTTTCTAATACGTCAAGTACACTCAGGGTGGATTGATCTTAGACAAGTTACTTAGTCTTGCATGAAAGTCTGATTTTATTTATGATCAGAAACTCTGGAATATATTTTTCGTGCTAAGCAGCATGTTGTGTTTATCTTTGACTAAGTCTAAGCGCATGCTATCCCGTTTGCGATAGTTAAGTTTAGTTTGGTTATAAGGTGGCTTAATAACTAAGCTTAAACGCCTTCACCAGAGAGTAAATTGGTAAATAAATTCGTTACATCACCTAATTGCAATACCATTTACTGAAGTGAAAAATTGATAAAAATCTAAATAAATATAATATGAAGCGGGTTGTTTAGCATGTCAAAATTAAGACTTAATCAGTGCACATTTTTTCAGTTTTGAAGCATCTAAGTACATTTATATTAGTCAGGAGAAGGTAAAACATGATGGTACCACCCCTTCCTAGCTCCCTTCCCCCTTCGGGGTCGGCAGCGCGAGTGTAATGCCCCTGGTTGCACACGTCCATAGGCCACAGTGGCCGCTTTCCATCAGGTGGGCCGTGTGCTTGTCTGCCGGCTAAGTAGTATAAAAAATACCTTGATTTTATATGTATTTTGATAGTTAGGTATCCTAAGATTTTTCTTTATTAAAAAAATGATTTCTGTAATTTGCACGTGTATTATAAAAGTCTTCATGTAAAGATGTAACTTGTCGATATGACTCGATACAGGTAATTTGTGCGGTTATTACGCATAATAACCAGTACATGATCTCGTTAAAACGCGTTCATGAGAAAACTTGTTAAAAAAGGATTTAATATCCTTTAGCATTTCTAAGGGCTCGCACTTACTTAAGCCTCATATATTATACTCATCCAACTATCTCAAATTTATATAATTACTAGCTGTTGCCCGCGGCTCCGCCCGCGTGGATGTCGAAATCCGTTTCAAAAACTATCCTATCTCTCAAGTTGGATCGAACTGCACATGGTGTGCGAATTTTATTATAATCGGTTAAGTGGTTTAGGAGTCCATTGAGGACAAACATTGTGACACGAGATTTATATATATTAAGATAGTGCACACTATACAGGGCCTGTTCTAATAAGATCTGAGTTCTCGTAATAAAATTATGCCATCCACATACGGTGCAGTCCATAAACATCGCGAACTAAGCGGTTTGGTGATTCCTTTCTTTGTCGTACGATAAAGAAGTGGAATGCTTTACCCTCGCACGTGTTCCCTTCCTCTTAATATACCTAGTCCCGGGTTCTTTAAGCGGGGCATGAATCAAATCAAATCAAATCAAATTATATTAATTGTAAAGCATAGTGAAAAAGCATCTGTCAAGGCCGTCTGGGTAGAGGTCACCATCCTAGGGGCATTCCTTGGGAATGGTGACCACTACTTTTAGAACTGCATCATAGCTTAACATCAGGCGGGGTGCAACCATCCTATAAAAAAATGCTCAACAGTCCAGTCTCTAGATAGTTGTTACAAATGTCAAAAAAGGTGTCCTTCTAACTAAAACAAAACCCTTTTCATTAAAATTTGGGATATCGATATGAGATCGAGACTAGATTGAGACTGAATTTTAAACATGTTCTTTTACGAGAATTGAGCCTGAGATATAGACAATGATCTCTGTTGTGTTTCTAAGTAACAGCACTCTAAGAGAAAAGTCCTTTAATCTCAACGGATATTTTTGGAGCGAACTTATTTTTGGACTTCTCAAGCTGAAGTGTTATTAGCGTCAATCTGTCTGTCTGTCAGTGTCAACTTATGAACTTCTTGTTTAATATAGATAGAAATGGAAAGTTAATCGATTTTAGATTTCGCTTTTTGTTATAACTAGTAAAAAGTATAATGACCTGTGTAATCGGAAGAAGTTATATTTTTTTGATATCTAAATAAATAAAATTAAGGTGTTTATTTGTAAAGTTTTTTACATTACAGTTTTTTAAAGAATGCGTATGAGTGTATAGGTGCACAGTATTTAACAAAAAAACTTTTCTTTTACTTTTTTCTATCTGTCAGTCTGTCCTTCTGTCTGTTTAAATTAGGGCTGATTTTGATGGAACTTTCACTAGTAAATAGCTAATATTACAAGGCATAATATAGGCTACTTCAGTGTTACAAATGAATTGGTTAAAAATAAAGCAAATAGAAAAAGACACGGTGCGAAAAAAACTTAAGTCAATTTTTGGTCAAAATTTAATATCTCAGAATAGGCATGATTTTGTACTTTCATCCGGACACGTCTAGGAGGTCTAAATTATCCAGAAACAGTTGTTTTAGCCCTGATTTAAACCTCCTAGACTTATGAGTTATCAATTATTTAACTTTTTCTTCAAAATTTAGACCAAAAAATTAGCAAAAATTTTTTTGACCGCTGTGTTTGTTTAGCAATATAATAATTGTCAACAGTCTGCTCTAATCAATTGAAACACTTCCTCATTTATTACCCCAGTTGTACAGTCAGCGTCATAGAGACCAGACCCCCTCAATACTTAAAGAATATTTAGGTGACGCGGCTGACTGCGCCGGCCGCGGTACATGACTCACGAAGACGTCACGTGATGCGATCGTCGCTGAGATCTGCCTTTTATTTGCATGTTCATATTTGTAATTTTCTGATATTTTTCGTCTTTCGGCTCAATTCTATACCAAGATACAATATACTCACAAAAAGATGCCACATTAATTTATGTGCCGCTTGAGGATACGAACCCGCGTCTCCAGCGCCAGCCGATCATTTAGACCGTGCGTTATACCACTAGGCTATCGGTTCACTTGATAGTAATGGCGAAAATATGAATAACATTACTCCTATTTTATCGAACAAAGTGATAACGATGTAATTTTCTAGACCTTAAGGTTTAAATTTCAACTTCCACCATATGTGATAATAATAAGTGCTCATTTGACTAAAAGATAAGGTTGAAATTAGACGCTTGACACAGTTTGTTGCATACCGTCACAATTCACTTAAAAAAAATATCTGCTGAATGAGCTGCGGCTTATAGTATTATGATATCTGTGACGGCGCGCTAAGGTTGCAATTAGAATACTTCTTTGCCTTATTTACTAAACTGTGATTGAAGGTAACTTTATAATTCGTGGTAATTTGCATTGATGTTAATCCTCCTCGTAATATTATTCAATTTATTAAGTTTTTTATCAGTTTTTTGAGTAAATTGGAAGTATGTTTCGATTAACAAAATGTTTGAAACTTAAAATTGTTGTTCCCTGGGAGCAAGAACAAAGTATAAAGAAATTAAGCACGTGATATGGGCATAACGGTAAGAGTTACAATACAAATATATTATATACCTATTTATTGCATAATCATGTTACATTTTCATTTACAAGTTAGACTTTCGGATTTCCTTTTATTTATTATCGCTTTCATTACAGAGAAAAACCGTGCGTAACTGGATTCGAAGTGACGACGGGTGATATAAAATGTGAACGCCAAGGACCTGGCCCAGTTGCTTATACTCATGAATCAGAGAAGAAGTAGATAGTTAAAAAAACGTATTATGCTTAAGAACAAGCGGGCGGTTAACATTAGGTAATTTATTTATTATTATTTATTTATTTTATATATAGTATATATATGTGTATATAATACGTATATATATATGTATGTATGGATACATATTGTATAATTAATATTATATGTTTCTAATTATTCTCTCCCCCTCCCCCTTACCCTTCAGGGTAGGCAGTGCGTGTGTGACACCCTTAGTGTTGCACACGTTCATAGGCCACGGTGACCGCTTCCCATCAGGTGGGCCGTGTGCTTGTCTGCCACCTACGTAGTATAAAAAAAAATACTATTGCTGCTGACATTGATTTACATATTGCAACAGATTATTGAAAAGGTTTATTATTTTAGGTTACTGGGGATGGATGTCTTCAATGGGCCCAGGCGAATAGTGAGCGATACCTAGGAGTGTTGAAAGACGTAATGCTGCCTTCAGTGCGGGTGGCATATCCAGAAGGATAAATTTACCTGGTTCAGGATAACTCTTCAGTGCATCGGTCCCGAACTGTGCAAGACTGGCTAAATGCACAAGAAGATAATTATATCGGTGTTTGAATATAGTCCTATAGCAAACTTGTGAGGTCAGATGGTTTTAAACTGGGACTCAAGTGAAATAAAGTAAAAAAAATTGGATAAAGAAGTAAACAGAACATGGGAACTAATGCGAAATAGTGCCATATGTTTCGATATGGTTTCGGGGATGAAAAGTCGTTAGCAAGAAGTGATAGACAGTGAGGGCCATCCTCGATCGTTTATCGATTCTTACCCAGGACAAATCTTTGTGTGATGAACACGATTATTTGCTATGTTTCTGGGTGTAGTTTATCTAAAAAAAATATCTAAAATAAGTAAGTATTATATATCAGTTGTATAGTATCAATATCACATAAGGTGCTTATTTTGGACTAGATGACGCTGTATATAAAGTGTCCTAACATTCATAATAATATATCCCATTACTCTTGTTTACAACTTTATTAATCTTCACCATCTGACCTCACATATTATATAATGTTGTGTTAAAAGGGTTACTTATCAGAAAATGTGATCAAAGAGAAAGATGTATATTGCTATACTGTCATAGTTTAGCATGTTGGTTCTTTCTTCGTGATTCACAGGCATAAAATAACATTTGATTTTTCAACCATTCTTTCATACTCGAAGATTATACAGAATGTAAAAAATAATGTTTGCAACTTTAAATAAATAAGTAAATAAATATTGTAGTTATGTTTCTGGAATTATCTAAGTAATATTAAACAATTTATACTTCACTTAGGTTAGGCATTGTGTTTTGTTAATAAATTTAGGTCAGGTAACATCTAAAAATAAGTAACCCCAATTTAAGTCAGATAGAAAAGAAAAACTGTATACTCAACCAGGAAATGGACTCCATGTAGTCCTAGAAATGTAATTCGGCGAATTAAATTATTTTTTTTTATGCAACTAGCCTATCTTTTCTTACAAACCTCATACCTACTATAAAATTTGATTCCTTAAATAATAATTAACAAAAAGTGCTTGTGAGAATAAAAAAATAATTGTATGATTACAAAAAGAACTTAGTGTCCGAGGATTTGAACCCTCGCTTGTAGTAATTATAAAGCATTGGTCATAACCGCTAGACCAACATGCCATACACCTAAGGCTCCAAAAACCTTCTATACTTTCATGTCATTATCAAGGGTGATTCTATTACCTTGACGCTTACTGTACAAAACATTAACAAAATCATAAAGCCCTTAAATACTTCTCCCAAACACGTTGTAATCAAAAGAATCCGGTTTCCACTATCAAACGGCATCTTAATTATATACATACATTTCCGCGTTGAGGCGCATAACTTGTAGACGCATCGCAATAAAAACGTTTTAATTAACCTCCTAAGTACCGAGTTTCAACTGTTTTGGTGCGTGTCCATTGACATACGGGAAAATACCGTTGGTTTAAGGCATTGTTACCTATATAATATTATGACACTTAACTCTAAGATAAATCTCAAGCGTACCCCTGAGATGCTCTGCAAAGTCAAAATCAAAAATTATTTATTCTATATGGTATGTAACGCGGCACTTACAAACCGTCAAAATTAAAAAGATTTAAAACTAATAAGCAAATGGATCACCGCGCTCGAAGCGCGGCCCAGACCTGAGAAGACTCCAGCAAGAAACTCAGCGGGCTCTTTTTTTGGTCTACGAAACTCAGTGTCGTGAAGTCCTTTCAAACAGAAAAAAAAACTACATTAAAATGCTTCAGAAGTTATTGCTTCCATCGTGAAGAAACAGATAGACAAGAATTAAAAAAAAAAATATTTTTATGTTCAGAATCGTGCATATAACATAATCTAAGTTTTTTTAAACATCACCAATGTTTTCTAAAATTCTCCAACTACTTTAAAATTTTATAATTACTCTACCTGTAAATAGACAGGGTATAAAAAAAGTAACCTTACACCCCAGTAATTAAGGCCCGAGACGGCGTGCGGTTTTAGTCGGTTCAACCCCGACATAACCACCCCGATGGCCGACGGGGGTGGTATCCATGGGGATTTCCGCACGATAAAAAAAAAAAAAATTAACCTAATATGGGACGACCCAAAATTTTATAATACAATGGAAACACGCCCATCTAGTGTCGTAAAAATCACCGAGTGTTTTGAACATAAAAATAAATTTACATCCAATTTTGATGATTTCCGTAAACCTATCTCTTGGTTATAATTATTGAACTTATTTTCATGTTGTTTAATTTGATACCGTATTGTGTAACCTCTCTAATTGGTAGTTAAAACGGTTATACTAGTAGTGGAATCTTATGTATAATGGCTTAGGTAATACAATACTGTATGAAAGTGTTAGAGAAGTGTATGAAGTACCATCAAGACCTTTAGGGCATGTTCACCTGAGAATGGAAGAATGAAAATATTTTTTTGAGATATCTAACAAAGCTGAAATTATGACTTATTAACTAAAACTTAACTTAACTTACATAGTCAGAGCTTACAACATCCTCCCCCCTCCGTATCTCCCCAATCCTCAATTCCAACTCCCCCACCCCCTCCCTAAACTCCACAAATCCTTCCCCCTCAAAATCTGGCAACGCGATTGTGAATCCGTAGATGTCGCACACGTCCATAGGCCACGGTGACCGCTTCCCATGGGCCGTGTGCTTGTCTGCCACCTAGTTAGTATAAATAGTTAATCTAGAAGCTTCTTACACAAAATTGTGTACAAATTCAACGCAGATACAGATTATTAATAACTAAAACTGCCGTCTGCGCGTGCGGTTAGTTTTGGCTAAAACACAACACAACATCGTTACAACCGAAGGTCGTGCGTTACGATCATTATGTTTACAACAGTTATAAACACAACAGTAAGTTAGTGCGATGTATAGTGTAGAAGTTGATGGATTAGAACTGTTCGGTCAATATTTACTGGCTCAGATCAGCCAGACTGCGAGTCTGAGTTATTCGCACAGTTTTATAGATCAAAATTATACATGCGTACACGTCTTTTCCATTGGAATAGGTAAAAATAAAAAAATAAAAATATTCTACGACATTCTACACATCCCATAGACCCAAAGTAAGCTAAGTTTAACTAACTTGTGTTATAGGTTCTAGAATGCTGATAAACATACTTATATACTTTTTTTTGTAAATATATACTTATTTTTACATAGAAACACCCAGACCAATGCAAATAGACATATTCATGCATACAAATATTTGCACTGAGCGGGAATCGAACCCGCGCCTCTTGCGTAGCAGTCGCATGCAGTACCGCTACACCACAGTGGCCGTCAAAAAAACAACATATTAGCCTTTTTTTTAACCACTAAAATGGCGAACAAGTACACAGCCCATCTGATAGGAAGTGGTCACCGTGGCCTATGGACGTGTGCAACACCAAGGGCATCACACTCGTGCACCCTCTCCTCCCACGGGAGACGGTGCTGCCTGCGGCAAATGCTGGCCGAGGCGGAAGTGGCCCTCTTAAGAGCTGTTCGGGGGCTCTCCTCGTGTTCCTTTGAATAGCTGAGGGCACAGTGGGTACCAGGCGGGGGGTGGGCTGGTTCTCCATACGCTGACGGGGGATGACAGGACAGCCGCGGAAAAAAAGCAGCATCACACTCACAGGCACCCTCTAAAAATTCCAATACCTTTCTTAAAGAATCTCATATTGTGGACGCTAGGGAAAACCACAGCAGGGAGATCTTTTCACAAACGGCGTGGCGCGTGCGCGGAATGACATTCCTATGAAACTAAGTATAGTTGAATGAATCTCTGAATCCATCAGGCGAGGTAAAGTCATATTGACGTGTCCGATATTTAAAAAAAATACCTTACAGTCCACGCGTTGTTGGATTCAGCGTGTGAGGATGAATTCCCTGCCTGTGGCGAGTGTTTTTCTACTTTCATAATATTGTTTTTCATACATTTTTATTCCCGATATGAAAATTCACCATGGCACACACCAATGACTTTTCGATGCTTTTCGAAGTTATGTGTGTATTTATCGCAGGTTTATAAGTGCCCGGTTAATGGCAATAGGCTCGCCACCTAATATAAACTGGCGAAATGTGGGTGCTAGCACCTCTGCCTACCCCTTCGGGGATATAGACGTGAGTTTATGTTATGTTATGTTATGAAAATCATGACTCTTAATATAGCAATCTTAAACCGTATAACGTTATACAGGTAAACTATAAATAAATAACCGTTTGCATACAAGATTTATATTCGGCAACGAAACCCAAATAGGTTTCGTTGCGTTGTTATGACAAAACAATGAAACACGTAGGTATTTCAATTACATGCCAAACATAATCCAATCACGTTTTGCTCTAAAATAGCGCAGAGTCAACGAGCGAATATTTTGAGACATTTAGACACAATACTTTGTTTACTGGCGCTAGCCCGGGGAATACATTGCTATAGATAATTATAACAACCGATATAGCTTGTGTTTTTTTTATACTACTTAGGTGGCAGACAAGCACAAGCCCATCTGATGGGAAGCGGTCATCGTGGCCTATGGACGTGTGCAACACCAGGGGCGTCACATCCGTGCTGCCGAACTTGGAGTGGGGGGGGAGTTGGAAGTCCATAGGCCCCGGTGATCGGCCCCATCAGGTGGGGCGTGTGCTTGTCTGCCACCTAAGTAGTATAAAAAAATGTGGATAGGGGAATGGAAGTGGGGGAGGTTGTGAGTTCTGGCGTGTCCACTGTCCGATATAAAAAAGTACTTACGACATGACGACGTATCCCCCTTGATATTCACGCAGATACCTCAGGAAATCGCCTAAGAGATCCTCACACCGCCAGCATGGGTACTTATGTAGGACTCGAACCAATTAAAAACCGCCTTTTCGGTTCTTCAGATGTAAGGGTGTATGATGCTCTCGATTTGTATGGACTCTCCCAGGAAACAAGCAGGACTCTCATGTTCTATTTTATTGAGGAATATCTATACTAAACAGAAATTAATACGCTATATATTATAATATGCCTATGCGCATGATTCTGATAGTAATCTCAGTGAATGGACACATTCCGATCAGCTTCGATTGTCCCCTTGAGTAATGTCCGCTTCAAAATTATGTCAAGGTTTTAAGCTGAAAGCTAGTTTTAGCTTTCATAATATACGTGGACCCGACACATTTATGAATATTCCTAACTGCAGCTTAACCCGGTAGGAGGCGCTACCGGCTAAAAAATACCTGGGTTATGTGATATGAACGATTCGGAACACAATTTGTTTTTTTATTTAATTCTTGTGTTTGTTCGCGGTGAACGTAGACACTACCGTAGACACGTATCAAAAGTCTAAATCGCTAAGGAATAGAAACGATTAGTTCGACCAATCACATTCCAGCTCGTGATTCCGCCGCGGCGCGTGCATCGCACGCCGGCGATGAGCTTGGATGTGATTGGTCTGCCTAATCTATTCGTTTCCTTAGCGATTTAGACTTGTGACACTTGTCTACGGGCCCTGAACGGATTTTGATGCGTTTCTTTGAAAGGTCTTGGTCCAGCTTAAAATCTTACGCATATTTGATCACAATCGGTTGAGTAGAACCGGAGATATCGTCAAAAAACGCGAAAACCGATATCCACGCGAGCTAATAAGTTAAAATATCTTCAATTAAAATTATATAAAAACGAAATTTACAGTTATACCCAATGATACAAAATACATTTCTGTAAAAGAAAATATAACTAAAAAAAATGTTTTAACAGCTACCAAACAAATTTAATTAAAAAATCAATTTTCCGAAAAACGATCTCGCATTCCATAAAATCCGATTCCGCATAGCAAAAGTAACGTTACAACATTACTGTTTTTAACGTTAATAAGACTAACTAAGGAATGAGGAAACCTTAGTAGTTAAGAATTAAATCCACCATAAATCTTAAGCCATAAATAAATAAATGGCTGATTGAACAGGAGATTATGCAATTAATGAAAGAAAAACTCCACAATTCTTAATGAAAATACAGCTATCATAAAATCCGATATCGTATTCAATAGTTATAAACTTTTAACCGTTGTCACAGATCATTTATGTATACAGAAGGTAAGCTCATGTTACTTAATTTTTCTACCCATAGGTATACTTAGATGTCGCGTCGCACTAAGGCCGCCAATGACAAAATATGCAAAATAATGTGACAGAAAAACTAAGATATACCAAAGACGATATGATAACTAGAACGATATGATAGAATCATAAATATTATATCGTCTTTGGATATACGTACGGTTATTGGCACTCGTTTTCAGTTGTTTGATGGAATTATTCGTTTAAAAAACGATAATTTACTATTCAAAGGGTGTTCGCTGAGATCTTTGGGGCCCAAACCAACTTCACCCTGCTAGCCGGTGCAACTTTTTTTTAAACTACTTCGGTGGTAGACAAGCACACGGCCCACCTTATGGAAAATAGTCACCGTGGCCTAAAGTCGTGTGTTATACCAGTGGCGTCACACTTCCCTTGGAGGGAGGGTTGGGCAGTTTAGGGCAGGAATGTTGGAGGAGGGTATTGGAGAATAAGGGGGGGGGGGGGGAATTGTGAACTCTGGCTATCTGGCTCCCAAAGGTTCCGAAAAACGCGTCCGTGTACGATGTCTATGAGTGCGTGACTCGAGCATGCATTATAAAGTGAAGTTTAACTTCTGTATAAATATTCTATGCCGTTATTGTAACGATTCAGGAAACGAGTTTATCTGTAATTTCCGTTGTAAATAAATATCTGATTAGACTTTGTTAGACGCGTATCAGGTGATTACGAGTTCGATATCAGTTTGATGCAATTCATCAGGGCTTCGATTCTGTTGATCAAGCCACTATCAGGACTACTACTAACACTTTAAAAATGCCATTTGATTGTAGACTTTACGCGTATACAGTTAAAGTCTAAAATTAAATGAAAAGAGTTCATTAAACTATTTCATTCACTCTATAAACCAATTAATTTTAGACTTTAGAATCATAATAATAAAGTCTAAAGTTAAATGGCATTTTTTCAGTATCAGATAGCTAGTTAAATGACGAGTTTATTTATTAATTACTCGGCATCATTAACGGAATACAAATTCATATCGATTGGAATCGATAGATTTAATCGATATTTACTTGTAATAGTTGTAATGAGTTCAAAAACCGCCGTTATTAGATCGATTTGGTAGTTGAAAGATAGGTAAATAATCATCATCGTCTTATCGTCCTTCCCTTCCCAGTCGTATAAGCCAAACCAAATGAGAACAAGTAGGTAAGTAAGCGGATTTTATACGGGTTTTAAGCGGATTTAATCAAATCCGCTAGCACCTCTGCCTACCCTTTCAGGGATATAGGCGTGAGTTTATGTTATGTTATGTTATGTTTTATAACGACTGCTGTCTACAGGTACATAAATAACTAAATATTGTACGACATTCTACACAGCGCTCTCTAGACCCAAAGTAAGCATTGTCTAACCAGCTTTTTTTATAATATCGGTCACGTCCATATGACTTTACCTCGCCTGATGGTAAGCTAATGGTAAAGTCTCAGGAAGGGGGTCCCCATTACATATTTACTTATATTATGTTATGAGTTCTAGAATTTGGATAAATATACTCATCTACTTTTAAGTCTTGGACATTACCTACTAGACTTTTCCCGATTGAAATTTATAGCAAAAGTTAGTTCAAAATGTAGGTAATGTTAACTTTAGTATATAATTCAAGTCAATCAATTTGTTTGAAGTTTGAATATACTATCAAATCCATTGCTGAACCTTGAATATAATTTTAACATAATTATCATTGACCTGCTTCACATATTTTATATGAGATTGTAGCCTACTGTGAGCGATACATTATAGAAATATAATACCTGTAACAACTTCATGTCTGACCAAAAAATCCAAATTAATTTACCAGATTTTGTTGGCGTAAAATTAGCCATAGTGTTGTAAATGGTATTCCTGGGTCGCCCGTAGGGTATTTTGTGTTCCCACAAGATCTTTGGAGCCCAAGCTACCCTCACCTACAAACCGGTACATCTCTCAAGTTTGGGAGGTCAGTTAGCAGTCATTTCCATAAAATGACGTATAAGCCAAAAAAAGATAAGAATTACGGACCCAATTGAAGTCCGTCTATTAAACTAAAAATAGAATTGACTTATCTCTTTTTTTAATTCGGTTAAGTTTATTAACATATTCTTCTGAAAATGATATCGGAATCGTTTCAACCTAATGCGAAATAATGGCGGACAAACATACATACAAACATAATAATATAAGTCTTTTATCGTTACGCTCTTGATAGAGTGCCACTTGACGTTACATTACTATATTTATGTAGAATTAACATTAAAAGTGAAACCGTTGCCAAACCGTTTGTAAACCTATATACCTAAATAACGTTACAAAAACAAACTAATATTACTCTGTCTTTATATAAACAAGGTATTTGTACCAGTTAATAAAAATACGTTAATGTATTGGTGTTTTCCTTTGAGATTTATTTTCAGCGAAAAAGCTTTTAACGTGTCATATTTTGACTAATTGTTTGTATGGATAATTTTTCATGAAAATGACGGAACAGTTGAAAATTCTGCTATTCAGGGTTCCGTACTTCAAAAGGAAAATTGGTACCTTTATAAAATTACTCCGTCGACTGTCTGTCTGGTATTCATTGTATCGATAAAATCTATACTATGTAATGTAGCTGTATCTGTACCTACATTGGAGATATTTAAAAAAATACCTACTTAGGTTATAATAATAATAAATGAACGATTCTGAATACGAAAATATTTTTTTTGGAATCCTTGTTTGTTTGTCTGTTTCTGCGCGATGGACGCAAAAACATGCAGCCACGCGCACGTCACGTTCACGTTCCGTCCGAGATATTACCCGGTGCGTATGCGCAGCCTTAAACTAGCAATCTGCATGAAAGATTGAATGACAGTAGAGGAAGCTCTTGTATAAACTGTGTACCATCAATCTATTCCAAAATATTAACGTACTTGATAATTTCATAGAAACTCGTAACAAAATAATCGTATCTGTAAGGAAACGGTAATACGGATAACCTGCGTCATAACGTTGAGCATACGCAGACATCTATTTAGATGTTGGAAGTAATTTATCCGTTGTTGACTATTAATACCAGAACTTACAAACATACATACATGTCTTCTTCAACCTAGCGTTAATCCCAGTCGCATCCAAAGCTTTCACTTCGGAGTCTAGGGTCCGCTTTACCAGTCTTAACTGCGGATTTGGCTGGACCTCGATATTTTTCGTGAAGCGACTGCCATCTGACCTTCACAACCCAATGGTAACATTAGGGGATATCGAAGCATTGCAGCTAGACCGTTGTTGTTGGACTTTTTAGGGCTCCAACTACCCGTGACGACTGCCATAGATGTTTGTATGGCAACCAGGGCCAACGGCTTAACGTGCACTCCGAGGCATGACCAGACCAATGCAAATACCGATATTCATGCAAACAAATATTTGCACTGAGCGGGGATCGAACCCGCGCCTCCTGCGCAGCGGCCGCGTTCACTACCGCTACGCCACAGAGGCTACATACATGTAGGATCAGGAAATTCGGAAACTCAGCAGAAATACAACTTTAAAGATTTTAATTTAAATACTTATTAACTTTCAACTTTAAAGCTTCGTGAACAAACTCCATGTCCTCTCCCTACGAATATGCTTTTTTTAAATTTAGTCCGTCAATTGAATTTACCCCACAGGATGGTAAGAAGCTAGGTAAAGAGGTAAGAGGTGGAGTCCAAAAAATAGTTGTCACGTTCTGTATTTTATATCCTTCTTTATAGTAAATCTTGAACTGGACCATAGACTCAACAGCATTAGTCTATAAACTTTTTGTTTACGCGCGAAGCTGTCTTTTCATCCGGCCAGTATTTATTTTCCGAGCCTTCAAAATATCCGATTGTTTGTGAAAAGTAAACAATTCCATTTCCGTTGCTCTTTCAGTTTTGTTTGTGTTCAATTTCCTGAATGTGTTTGAAATTAATACTGTGGAACTGACGGGTTGATGCTTTCATCTTTTTTTTTTCAACAGACTTCGAGGAATAGTGAGGGTAACTCGAGCGATAACACGATATTGAAGAGTATCTAGGTAGTCTGCTTATCTTGTTAATAAAACCTTAGCTTGCTATTTTAAGGCGTATAATTACAGACTGGCTCAGTACATTATGTTCAAAAGTATTCGAACTACCCACAATTATATATATCTAACAGATATCAACTATGTTTTAACCAACTTCAAAAAAGGAGGAGGTTATCAAATCGACTAACTGTATTTATTGACCGCTTTTATTGAACGCTTTTAATATTATTTTTAACTTGACCTGTTTGTTTGGGTCAATTCTAATATTTTAATTTTTATCAAATGAAAGCGCTTGACTAGTATAATATAGCTAACTATGAAAAAAAATTTGAAACAGCGTTTAACTTAAAACATTTTTTACTTAATTGTTTAATTATTTATTTAATAAATAATAATAAAAATTAATTATTTAAGTTATTTGACTCTGAACTTTCGACTGGGTGAACTGATTTTGATGAATCTTTTTTATTTGATAGCTGGCGCTTTTCATGTGGTCCTATTTTAATTTGGTCAATTGAAGTCGGGTTTGTCTTGTCTTAAAAGTTTTATGAAAAAAATAGTTTAACCGAATTTTTTTGTATGTCAATTTAATCCCTCTTACTTTTTAAGGTCGGAAGTGGATTCATAAATTAATATTTCTAACTCTTCCAATTTATTTCTGACTAGTTGATGTCCGCAGCTCCACCCGCGCTTGATCATAAATTATCTCCGGTTTTACGTAACTAAATAGAATCAAACAAGTAGGTAGGTATTTGAATTATTTTATAAATAAATATATGATATTTTTTATATATCGTCACGTCGATATGACTTCACCTCGCCTGATGGTAAGTCTCAGGAACGGGGTCCCCGTTACATACACTCGGTATTACATACATTATATGCGGTTAATGTGACAATAATTAACGCAAGTACTTACACAATTATAAAAATTATTATGTATGTGGTATTGTTACTTCAATTGTCTTAATCAACGTGTCAAACATAAATGTCATCATCATTCTCTGAACCTTTTTCCCAACTCAGTTGGGGTCGGCTTTCCAGTCTAACTGTAATGCGGCTGAACTTCGATATTTTCCGTGGAGCGACTGCCATCTGACCTCCACAACCAATGGTCATTATGACCAATGGCGATATCGAAGTTCCAAGTTAGACTGGTTGGACTTTTGTGGGCTCCAACTACCCGTAACGACTGCCATAGATGTTTGTATGGCAACCGGGACCGACGGCTTAACGTGCTCTCCGAGGCACTAATAAACCTGCGATAAATACACACATAACTTCGAAAAGCATCGAAAAGTCATTGGTGTGTGCCATGGTAACCTGGGATCGAACCCGAGACCTCGTCTCAGCAGTCCATTACCCAGACCACTAGGCTACCGCGGTTTTGTCAAACATAAATGTATACCTACATAATTTATTGGTTTGGAAGGTACCTGGCTGGCTTATCCTGGCTGGTCATGTACCTGCCTACAATAAAACATTCTAGAAAATTGTTTAAAAAAAATAACATAAACCTTTTTTCTACTTACCGTTTTACATAATATCCATCGATAGTAAAAATATAACAGCACACGAACAGCACCTACAAGTAGGTCGAGCACGAAATCACATTCGAATAGTAAGCGTATAGTATCCGTAACGAGAGACTGGAGATAGTCAATATAATACTACAATGCGATTTATCGTGTTTCGATGTTTGATCAATCGCATTTATTTGTACATCAATAATTATCGCGTTACGCATCAATATTATTGACTAGATCGCAATATAACTATGTCAACCCTACGACACTACACAGCGCTCTCTAATAAGCATAGTTAAAGTAACTAGTGTTATGGGTTCTAGAATGCGGATAATCATAGGTACTTATATAGGCACTTTTTTTTTGTAAAAAAATACCTACAATTTATAAATAGAAATACGTTGATCAATGCAAATAGACATAATATTTTCATGCATACAAATATTTGCACTGAGTAGGAATTGAACCCGCGCCTCATCTCGTAGCACCACCGCGGCTACGTCACGAGGCCGTATATCATGTATATTGACTGACTATAATTTCTCACGAATACGATACGTTTACTATTCAAACACAATTTCATGCTTACCCTACTGTTAATAAAAATAAAACGTATTACAATAGAAATAATTCTCATTGCTATCGACTCAGCAATAACATAGATTGTTTATGATCAATGAATCAATAGTTCGCACGTCAGTCGTAGCAGGTTCAACTTGGCATTCTGGTGTTGTTCGTTGTGTTGGACAGAGCATCTGTGGGCTACAGGTGGCTGTAAGTTTTTTAAATAATCTAAATTTATATTTTTTTATTGGTAAAATGTAAAAAAATGCAAGAGTGAAATATAACCCTCACACAGTGAAATCAATTTCATCAAGAACCAAGCGGTTCGGTGCCTTTTTTCGCTGCCGCACTATCAAGACTTCAAACTCCTTTAACGCCTATTACACCCTCTTAGGGGTGAAATTTTGAAAAATGCTGATTATATTCATTTATTTCTAATCAGAAGTACCTACTTAGTTAAATGAAATTTCATGTGTTTATCTTTGAAAATGACGAACATCCATACAAAAGTTCATGCTTTATTTTGCCACCATAGGAATGAAATTTCTAAAAATCCTTTCTAGTGGATGTCTACAACATAAAAAGCATCTTGTGCCGAAATTTCAAGTATTTATAGGTCCAGCGGTTTAGGCTCTGCGTTGATGAATCTGTCAGTCAGTCAATCGGGACAAATATTATAATTATGTAAAGATAGACGGATAGATAGATAGTCATTACACTAGCCGTCCCCGTGGCTTCGCCCGTGACATACTTCGTCCCAGTGGCACTTATTTAGCCCATTATACATGCCCGTAATGTCTGAGTTAAAAAAAGTATGGAAATTTACCCGATTCGTTGACATAAATGAATACTACTCTGCTCCTTTGGGCAGTAGCGTGATTATATATAGCCTATAGCCTTCCTCGATGAATAAGTTATTCAACTAAAAAAAAATCAATTCAGACCAATAATGCCTGAGTTTAACGCGTTCAACGAAACAAACAAAAAACTCTTCATTTTTATAATATTCATGAAAGAATTTTTAAAATCAGTTCAGTAGAACCCGAGATTACCCCTTACAATTTAACAAATATACAAACACACAAACTTTACTTCTTTATAATATTAGTATAGATAATATTAGTATAGATTATAGATTAGATAGTAGATAATAATAGATTATATATAAACTTAATATATATATTCTCAATCACACTAACATTAATTTCTCTATTGTTTCAGCGTTCAACACAATGATACCACACTCGTATCTGTTGTAAGTGCTTGTGACCAAGTGACCATAAACAGTGTCTATGTGTGAGAAGAAGCTGTGTGACCAAACGGGCGAGAAGATCGGCGATAAGATGACCAACATCACCCCGGAGACCAGAATTATGATGATGAGGTCTAGCGATGGCCGAAACACTTATAGGAGACAGGTATGTTGAGATTTTCTATTTTTAAAAGGTTTTAATTTTAAGTTTCGTATAAATAATATTATTATGCGGATTTGGCTGAATCTCGATATTTTCCGTGAAGCGACTGTCATCTGACCTTCACAACCCAATGGTGACATTAGGCGATATCGAAGCATTGCAGCTAGACCGTTATTGTTGGACGTTTTAGGGCTCCAACTACCCGTAACGACTGCCATAGATGTTTGTATGGCAACCGGGACCGACGGCTTAACGTGCTCTCCGAGGCACGAACAGACCAATGCAAATACCCATATTCATGCATACAAATATTTGCACTGAGCGGGGATCGAACCCGCACCTCCTGCGCAGCGGCCGCGTTCACTACCGCTACGCCAGAGAGCCTTTCACAACACCCTCGGGGTAAATTATCCTAACAAGGCCTTACGCCAAATTAAAAAACCCGTGATTGTAGGAAAAAAGGAAAAACGTGCATAAGGCGTTCTTTATCGTGCAACAAAAATTCTAAAAGGTTCATGACCTCTAATTTGGCATCACGTTATTCAAGTACAATGAATGGACAAATAATTATCTGCCATTAAGTGATAGTAACGTATTGTACAGTTATCGTTAAAAACTACTTGCAACGATAACGCTAAAATGTTTGTCGGATAACGTTACGGAAATAACATGTTTTTACTCGTATATCTGATTTTGCGATTTTGCTAACTCAATCTGTTATATCCCATATTGATTTCCTGTTTGTTTCCGCCCGCCGTTTTTTTTTTATCTTTTGTCTTATTACTTAGCTCCTAAGGGTCATAGCGTGATGTTATATAGCACCTCATCTTTCCGAATACTGAGCTGTCAAATGCGAAAAGGATTTCTCCAATCGTTTAGATTTAGATCCCATCCTCTTTAATATCTCCTCTTTCTAACTTGCTTTATTATATTCTACACATCTCCAAAAGAATCATTGCAGCTATTCAAAGAATTCCTAAACTAAAATATTAATGTCTCTGAATAAAAACTATTTCAAACATCTGGATACAAAATGTTGAATCCGAAATCCGGAAAAAACCGTAAACCTATTTTGATACTGATTTCTCTTTTATGATATATCGTTAATCTTTAAAATAACATGTCCATATAACAGCTATAATAACATAATAAATAACTGATTTTTTCTTAATTATGTTTATTAAATTAAAACGCTACCAAAGAATAATCAATTTAAAAATAAAATTACATATTAGACGCATTCGTTTCACAATTCGTCAAAATCAGTGACATTAACTGGGACCATCAATTACAAAATCTCATAATAAACACTTTAAACTAATAGCTATAAAGCTTAATATCCTATGAATTGAAAGTAAATTTAAATATCTTCACCGACCACCACAATTTACGGTCAAACTAAATCTTATCTCTATTCAAATAAGGTTTAAATTTGTTAGATGTGATTGCACGTTTAAATTTGTATTTAGGGATAGAATGTGTGGCAGTGTGTCGGTCATTGGCCCGTTCAAATGCTTTAGATAGAATAGGGTTGTACGGGATGTGCATCGAGGTCGATTATTATTTGAAAATAGAATTTATGTTCGGGTTTGTTCAAATGTTTTTTCGGTAGGTACTCACAATTGACGGTTTGGAATACATTCATATATTGAAATTTAATACCTTTTATGATAGAAATTGGGTAATTTGTTATAGGTAGGTAACTAAAAACTTTGTTGAACTTATTTTTTTTGGACACGTCAATGTGACTTCCACCTGATAGTAAGCTAAAGTCTCAGGAATAAATAAAGAATATTATAAGTACGGTAACACTTATGTATGTCTTATTTTATAGTTTTTAGCCAGTTTATAGCCATCACCCTCAGCTAGTCGTAAAATATCTGACAAAAGGACGGTATGACGTCATATCTTGCTAATTTATTCAATACTTTAGGTATGCGTAAGCAAATGTACAAAGGGAGACTTAATGCCTTGGTTTATTGCAGATATAATGATTTGTCTTCAATAATGTTCTTCTACCTATATGCTTAGCATCTTTTATTAGTATCTCAAATTAATATTAATGGAAAGTGTTGTAATATGCTTAAAGCTATGAATATCTAGGAGATAACAGTTATACAACCTTGTAGAATAATTATAGGAGATGATTAAAAAAGTGTGCCATGTGCAAGGGTCTGGCCAAGTACTGAAATGACATAAAGACACACGAACAAAGAGACACACATTTAAACAGGACATGCATAGAAAACGATATGGTTATAGGTAGCTAGCCTATATCCACGGCTACACCTGTGTCGTCTACTCAACCGATGCTATTTCTTTAAATTGCGTGATAAGTCAGATTCACGTTCCCAAAATGCACTGACTGCTACGCTGGTAAAGTTAACAGCAGACTGAGTCCTGTAACTATAACTAACTATAATATATTATCGTTATTATGTAGTACCTATTTATTAATAAAATATATTCCCGAAAATACTTTAGAACCAATATTTTATCGATAACTATTTCATCGATACACTTACACCTCCCTAGCAAACCATTTACACATGGTGTTCGAAACATTGATCGATTCAGGCGTGCGTGTTCTGTTACACCCTATATATCTTTGTACCTTTCTCGTTGTGATGTATAAGGTCTCCTTACGAGTTGGGAAATGATTCTGTAGACGGCACTTAAGCAATAAATACTTGGGTAAGTTTGAAAACAAGCCCTTTCAAAATTGTAGGTTTAATACGAAATTGAAAGGCGCATAATTTTGTTTTGTTGAAATTTATCACCAACGACTTGTAAAATTTTACACCTAGATGGTACGGCATGAATGAATTTCATTTGCCGGAAATATTGTACATGAAAATGATGTTTCTTTTTCGCATTGGTCTTTTAAGTCTCTAGTCTTGTCCTCTTGTCCAAAATATTTTTAATTTCGAAACTTGAAATAAGAAGTCGCCAATGGGAAACCAAATTAGCCAAAACATAAACCCGTGGCCCCGGGCTCCGAGCTAAAATCCAGATCCAACCGGGTTTAACGCTAAAATGATGATTTAGAATCGGATCTAATCCTCCACAGTGTCCATTCTATCCTATACTCAACACAAAATAAAAGGCCCGTTTTGACGTTTATCCTCGTGGCGTAACTAGTTATGTACCTATACGATTCGGTATTCGATACTCACGGTGAATCGAATCCAGTTTGCATGGGGATTTAATCGATTTGAATATGTATGTAAACTGCATTGGATTAAAGTTCTGATTAGAAAAATTAGCTTAACCTTTGATTTTGTAGGTATTTTAAAACAATACAATGTTATTATAGGTCAATTTACTTATATTTAATATTTTTTTTACAATAACATTTACTCAATCACAAAACAACAAGAATAATTAAATCAGTCTTCAGAATCTAAACACAAGTACAGTCATTTTGGGTAACTTTGAACATTTTTAACGGATTATTGATGAATACTCTCTGATTATATTTATTACATCTTTATTTTATAGAATAAATAGTGTTCTTTTGAGTTGATTTATGTGTCTAAACCCACAAATTTAGGGAAAAAACAAAAAGACTGCCCAAAATTTGCCCCAAAACTCACATTCAAAGTTAGCACGAGTTTTGGGTAACTTTAAATATATATTTTTTTTGGATTTAAAAACCTTTATTATCCAAACATTTTAAGATTTGGATAAAATTGAATGATATATTTTTGTAAAAAAAAGTCCAATCTATGAAAATCATGACTAACTCGATGTACCTATCTGTGAAAAATAGCGAGGTTTTGCCATATGAAACAAGGCGGACCAATTTGGTGGAAAAAAAAACATTGTTATTTTTATATTTTCTAATAAAGTAAGATAAAGTAGGAACGTAGTGTACAACATAATAAATTATATGTTTATTTGGCTATCAGATGAGATCAAAATCGTAATGCCCGCTAATAATTTTTCTGGACATTTTATTTTTTAAACAAAACTAATCACCCCTTTCCATGAACAAAATGTCATCGTCAATACGAATTTTTCCACCTTTTTAGGGCCAAGTGGCAAAAAACAGAACCCTTATAGATTCGTCATGTCTGTCTGTCTGTCTGTCCGTCCGTCCGTCCATCCGTCTGTCCGTCTGTCCGTCCGTATGTTACACACCCACTTTTCTCCGAAACTATAAGGCCTATGCGGTCGAAACATATTCTGTGAACCACATTAAGAATTTCACACAAAAATAGAAAAAAAGCAATCAATTTTAGGGGTCCTCATACTTAGAACTGAAACTTTTTATAAGACACAAGTAACTTTGAACCATTCAATGTTACCCAAATCACTTCGATTTTGATGGACGTTACAACTTTATCAGTTTTAGACAATTTATGTAACACCATGTACGGACAGCGATTTAAAAATAGTAATTTTTTAGTAGATTTTAAAGATAAACACTAAACATACCTGTTTACAGCAAGTTTTGTACAAATAACTCCGATATTAAATTCAACTAACAAACACTGCTAAGAACTTCACTCGAAAAAGGCGGTTAAATTACAAAATTATGACTTTGAAAGCTTAATGTTTTACGTTACGTTTGTTAAAAAACATTATGGCGATCCGTTTAGGCAGTTATAATATTGTAACAATAAAACATTTGCATCAAATAAATTTTTAAATCTTTTTCACAACTTTATTCAAAGTTACACTGCGATTCAATGTTACCCAAAATGACCGTATTAAAATATATAAAAATAAAAGTGCGCGTCGGGCTTGAAAAAAAATATCTCACTCGATATTTTCTTTCCTTAAAACTGATTATTAATAGTCTGTGGACTACATGAAAAAATTGTTATGGACAGCACTTAGCCGAGTGGGCGGTACCTGTCAATGAAAAATGTAATTACCTTTAGAACATTTCAATTGATAAAAAATTAAGAACTTCATGGGCACGAACTGTCAAAGTGGGCCTTTTATTTTGTGACAACTATAGCTACCGTTTGATGTCCATACGGCAGCAAAAGGGTTATACCACACTGCTAAACTTATTTGGCTTCAACTGCCACCAAGCTACATTATGAAATAACCCTCTTATTGCAAAATTTTTAAAAATAATATCTTCATCAACGTATTTTTCCTAACATCTTGATATTCCCCTCATTACTTTTTTGGATACCATTTATTCAAATACATAGATTCGAAAACGAAAACCGTACCTATATTTAAACCATTAATACAGTAATAACGCAACACAGATTTATTAAAATTACTAGGTACTTATTCTATCTTTGAAGAGACTTCTCCGGTGGCCGAATTGTCCTCTCCGGCAGCGTTATTCTAATACAGTTATACCTCATTACAACGCCACCTTATCTAAATGGTATTTATTATTATTTTAATATTGGGGACATGAAATTATACACACTTATAACTTAATATGCTGATATTAGAACGAAATCATAACGATAGAAAACTAGTTATTAAATGTTGCAACGTAATGTCGTTACGTTATTAGGCGTTTCTGATATCTGCTTTCTTTTAATCTAGGTTATATTCGATTTGTGGTTTTTGATGAATAAACTCAGTACACTACAGTATAATGGACTCCACCCTCGGGGGTAAGCCAAGCTGGTACTTACGTACGCGTCAGCCGGTCTGCGACCCCTCATCTCAGCCTACCATCAGGCGAGGTGAACTCATGTCGACGTGTCCAATATAAAAGAAACCCGTTTTGGGCAACCTTACGCCCCGGCGCCGCTAGAAGACCCGAGACGGCGGTGTGCGATTTTAGTCGGTTCGATCCGACATAATCGTCCCCATATGACAGTACCTATAGCATTGGCTATATTTTGCACTTTAGAGTATTGTCCTCTCTACTACTCTTTCTTCTCCGTCTCATGTTCGGTTTATCTCAACTTTTACGAAAGCAACTACCATCGAACCGCAATCCTGAGAGAAAACTAGCACAGGCTTTCCACTTGGAGTTAGTAGGCAAATGACAGTCGCTCCCATAAAATCCAAATTCATTAAATCATTAAAAGGACATAGGTACCTGTCCTCATGGTCTTTTACCGCAGAGCAGACCCTAAACTCCATGGTACAAGTTTCGAAAGAAGGTTTAACGCTTGGTTAAAAAATAAGATGGTAGCTGAATGGGTAAGGACGCGGCCTTTACTCAAAGGTATCGGGTTCGAATTCGACCAGGCAGTAGTGTACCAATGTGAATTTTACTTTGTATAATATTATGTGCAAATCACATGATTTACCATATGCTGACGGTGAAGGAAAAACATCGCGAGGAAACCCACATGTCCTAGAAGAAATTCTAAGGACATGTCCGATCCACCAACCCGCATTAGGCCAGCGTGTGTGGATTAAGGTCTAAACCCTCTCAGCTCTCTCGTTAGAGGAGAGGAGACCCGTACCCAGCAGTGGGACATAAATGGGTTGCTATTATTATAAAAAAAATGAAGTGACAAAATTCTATCCATCTCTTTTCTCCACAGATCCTGGCAGCTCTTGCTGTCTCCCTCGGACCTTTCGCGGCCGGCCTCAGCAAGGGCTACATGTCTCCTGCGATAGCGTCCATGCAGGAGTCGAGATCACATGATGGATCCTTTACAGTCAGTGACCAGCAGGCGAGTTGGATCGCGAGTTTAAGTTTGCTAGGTAAGTTTAGTTTTTTTTTATATTCCGTCACGTCAATACGACTTCAGCTCGCCTGATGGTAAACCAAAGATGATGTATCAGGATGGGGGTCCGCCTTAAATACACCTACAATGCGATAATGGTGGCCCTCAACTTGACGGCCACATCAAATGATTTTTTTAAGTTTCGCTTAAAGGACCCGGGACTGTAGGAGTAAGGAAACACTTGAATTTGCAAAATTTAGTCTCTTTATATTTTTTCACTAGGCGGGAATCGAACCTGCAACTTCTGACTTAGCAGAGGATTGCTCTCTAACGCCATACAGTTCATTAGATTACCAGTTATTATTAGTTGAAATTAGTTCGTTGACCCTAATTTCCATTCTACTTAAAATAATATAATTAAAAGTGTACTAAAAAGCCATAAAAGAACGGAAATCGTCACATTGTTATCTGGTATTTTAAATACTTCCTTGACTGCTTACGTATTTAGTTAAGCATTTTCTCATTTGGATAACAATCTATTGGTTTAGCACGGGACTCGAACCACAAACAGTCTTTCACAGGAGAAATACTATGCTCCAAGACGTATATCGGAGAAATTTTAATATTTATTTACAAAGTATGTCAAAACGCAAGGACGTGGCCTCTCGAATCCGCCCCGACAGTACCAATATGAATTTCAATTCATGGAATTTATTAGTGCTAATCACATGATTTACCATCTGCTTTAGCAACCCCTTGTCTTGACTGTGGTGATGGTCATCTTCTAACCCCCTCTCCTCTCCTTCCTCCATGCTCGGTCACCGATAGGGTAACAGCCTCAGCTTGACGGCCTCATCAAATTTAATGCTTAGGACCCGGGACTGTAGGAGGAACTGCAGGTCGCTGCAACTTGTCGAGAGCATCTAGCTAGTACCTTGCCGTGAAGGTAGTTAAAGGTAGTTTTTTTCCGGAGTCTTCTCAGGTCTGGTCCGCATTTTCGCGAACCGCCGGTGATCCATTTGCTTACTAGTTTTTTGATTTTGACGTTTTGTAAGTGCCGTGTTTAATGGTCTATACAGAATTAATGATTATTGACTATGACTGTCCAGAAAAACCATCTCGAGCATTGTACGGCTTCCGGAACACAACCCATTTAGAAACGCAAACATTCATAATTATCCTTATTAGCACTAGACTTAAGAAATTATTGCTAAGACATTAAGTATTTGTATACACTTGTTTGTGTGTACTTTGCTCAAAAACAACTAAACTTAAGCGGATAATTGTTTGACGAGGCTTTTGGATACTAATTCTTATTTATTTAAGGAAATGCTAAATGTGTTTACTTGCGAACTTTGATTTATGAACATAGTATTGTGTTTTTACCGGTATACTTCAACTAAGGGTAATTTCTTAAGCTTTTCTACGACAAATAGTCATAAGTCTATGTGAATATTGGCACTTACAATTTCAATATTGACAGGTAATAACTAGCTATAAGAGCCGGCAAATATCTTGAACAAAAGCCGGCTAAGTAGGGGCAAGTTTGCGCATAAGCACTGTGCCCAGTCATAGGAAAAAAGGATAAATGAAATAGAAAACTTTGTCAAAATAAATTCTACCTGCAATTTTTCATTACATTATCAAACTCTAAATCACTCATAGATTAATTCATTTTCAATTAGATTTTGAAGAAATTATGTCTAGTATGAGTTTTGATTAGCTTTGAAATCACACGTTATTGAAGAGGTAACTTTACTGAAACAGGTCCATACTACTTACCTAAGTGGCTGATTTATGGAGGTAGGACATGACGGTATCTCCCGTCCGAAATGAGCTGTCTGACTGGGGAAGTACCTCCGCCCTACAGAAGACCGGCATCCCATCAGGTGGGCCGTGTGCTTGTCTGCCACCTACGTGATATAAAAAAAGAAAAGCGCACGGCCCACCTGATGGTAAGTGGTCACCGTGGCCTATTGACGTGTGCAACATCCAAGATGTCACACTCGTGCTGCCGACCTTCAAAGGGGAGTGGGGTTGAGGAGTTTGAGTGGGGTTGGGGGAGGATTGAAAAGATGTCCTACATGAAGTTGAGTCCATACACCAAAATAAATGTCCTAGTTATTAACACACAAACATACATACACTTTTATGGCCATGTAGGTTACTCGCACGTAAGTTCCGTATTTTATTCAACCGTTTTGACTTGATAACAACGATATTTCCTTCCAAGTTGTGTAATATCGTGACGGATGTGCAAGTGGACACTGGTTCTGTAGGTCAACGACCCGGTGCGTATGTCACTCATGATTTAGCTGAGAGATGACGAAAATCTGAAGTGCATCGCTAATTTTTTGGGGTTCCGTAGTAGCAGGTTTTCGTAGGTGACAGACAAACATACGGCACACCGAATGGGAAGCGGTCACCGTGGCCTATGGACGTGTGCAACACCAGTAGCATCACACTCACGCTGCCGACCCTGGTGGGTGGAAGTTGGAGAGATTGGGGAGGTGGGGGGGGGGGGGGGATTTGACTTTAGTCTCCTCGCTGTCAGCACAGAATCCCTCCAGTGAGCTCTGGCTACCCTACTTACCGGCGGGAACACAACACGATGGTTATTATAACCGCGTTCTTCTGTAGGGTGGAAGTACTACCCCAGTCGGACTGCTCAATTTGGATGGAAGATACTGTCGTGTCCTATCTCTATAGTTGAGATGAGGTATTAGAATATATCTTGTATGATGGTTCGGAACCATTCGGTTTGAGTGCGACTCACGCTTGACTGCTTTTTATTTCAATGATACTTATGCTTAGTTGATAGAAAGTGAAGTGACAGAAGAATTATCAGGAAGGAAGAGAAAAAATGGTTTAATGATCGAATCGTTGACCGTAGCCGTAGAGCGTTCAACTACCGCGTCAGAGGCCGTGGGTTCTATGCCCGTTTATTACAAGTTCAAAAAGTATCTGGGTATTTTCATGTACGTATAATATGTTTAGCCGCTCTCAAAAGTTGCTGAACACTAACAAATTTCTAAATGAACTTGACATTGAAATAAATCAATTTTTGTAACCTAAAATATTTTTGTGTACAAAATCGTTCTTAAAACATAGGTAACCCAAACATTTTTTAACTATAACCAACTAGCTGTGCCCCGCGGCTTTGCCTGTGGCATACTTCGTCCCCGTGGCAGGATAAAAAGTATCCTATGTCCTTCTCCTAGTTCTAAGCTGCCTCCCCATCAATTTTCAGTCAAATCGGTCCAGCCGATCACGCGTGATGCCGTGACCAAGGGAAATAGGGATTCATTTTTATATAATACAGATGTAAGGACACAGCTGCCTTACAATTTTATAGTGATAATATTATAGACGTGATATAAACAAAAAAACTTCTAGTGAAATATGAACAGTGAACTTGTCTTTGGGTAAGTAAACCAAATGCCTATTTTAGCGCTAAGTAGAGTGGGAACCCCCTACCTCTCGCTTTAGTCATAAAGCTTCCGCCGGTTTCAATTCATTTGTATATTGGTACATGACAGCATGGCCTACAAACACATCCTTTTT
This sequence comes from Lithosia quadra, assembly GCA_963576445.1. NCBI lineage: Eukaryota > Metazoa > Arthropoda > Insecta > Lepidoptera > Erebidae > Lithosia > Lithosia quadra. The sequence continues at coordinate 8,434,924 of OY754899.1, read as the reverse complement.
AAAAATATAACAGTTCTCGAGAAAGTGTAACACAAAGTTGTTAAATATTCATTCGTCATAATAAAATGATTATATAATATTGAGTCAATAACCTCACATTTGTACAATATTGGTGGCGCAGACCCTCCACATACATACACACATACAAACACGAAACACATACAAACATACATACACAAATGCGTATACGGGTATAAGGCTGTTGGCATACAGTGCGAAATTAATTATTAAAATTTTCTATAAGACACCAATTTCTACCCGGGGTGCGAGAGAAATACCTTTTGCGTCAACGTCGAATAGCATGCGGTTTTAGTTGGTACAAGTCCGATATAACCTTCCCCGCAGGACGCGGGGGTGGTATGCGTGGGGAATTCTGTCCGGGTCTTCAAACGCCCAAAGGTGGCCCAAAAACATTTCCCTCGCACTCCAGCTGACCTGGGCCGCTTCGAGATGACCCCCTCGATTTTGTTAATCACAGTATCCTCGTCCTGCACCCTGAATGTTGGGAGGGGGAGCGAGGCGCTTGGGTGTGTTCGAAGATTCATACCATATATTACCAAATTTATTTCTTCTTCTTCTTCAACCTAGCGTTTATCCCAGTCGTATCCAAAGCTTTCACCTCGGAGTCTGGAGTCCGCTTTACCAGTCTTAACTGCGGATTTGGCTGAACCTCGATATTTTCCGTGAAGCGACTGCCATCTGACCTTCACAACCCAGGTGACATTAGGCGATATCGTACCTTTATTTATAGGACAAAAATATTTACCAAACTTTTTTTTTTTTATTCATGATAGGCTTACGTTTGACCTCAATCTCAGTGACGATGTGGTCTACGATGAATCACGCTTGCCTAGAAGGAACCTATTCACTCGTGACTTGAATACTCCCAGGTTATAGCTTTCCGGAAACACAGACTCAGGCAAGGAATTCCACTCCTTAGCTGTACGCACGATGAACGTGTCAACGTGAAACATAACAGTATGCTGCAATCTATCAGCCTAGTACGACCAAATCCTTAATCTTGAAGCATACAAAATATTCGCGAAGCAGTACAGTGTTGCCACAATAAATCAGAAGCGCACTAACTCACGGTGAGCGCAAACACGAGAGCAAACTAAACCAACAATTACATCATTATGTTGTCCGCACCTAATATTTAAAATGGCAGACTCGTGGTACAAACGTGTAACTATATAGGGATGTGAAATATCAATCATCGATATATCGATATCGACTGATAAGTTAGAGGTTCGATTGCCGTGCAAACTTTTGGATGCATAATCTGGGTGTATCTAAGTATGTTTATTAAGTAGATATTTACAAAAAATCTAAGTATGTTTATCTGCAATCTAGAAACCATAACATAAGCTAGTGAAGCTTTTGCTTACTGTGGGTCTAGAAAGCGTTGTGTAGAATGTCCTAGAATATTTTGTTTATTTGTTCATCAATGCAGAGGCTAATTCGCTTGGGCTAAGTTGATACTTTACTGCACCCACTGAGGCAGAATTTTTCGAAATTTTTCCCTTGACGGGGTAAAATACCAGATTTTTTCGGGCGACACCAGGTCAAACATATGAGGCCTGATGGTAGTATGTCAAGTAATCTACAATCAGTTGTAACACAACAATTTTAAGGACGATGGAAGGGGAAACCAATAAATAAATAAATGAATATGTTTAAAAAATAATAATATTCAAATTGATAAATAATAATTTCAAGCAACGGATGATCTGGGGAGAAACAGGCTGAAAATAACTGAAAAAATGTACGTACAATACAAATCTGCTTACCCATTCGGAGTATGCAAGGTGTACCTATATTTTAAAATTATTTTCGCTATAAGTACTTGATTCCACGAATCAAATCCCTAAACAAAAAAAATGCTAAATACAAAATGGATTCCAAGAATTGATATATTGGAATTTTCATTGAATCAATTAGAGGAGAGTTTCGATGTAATTCGATATTGTCTCTTTATTTTACGTTCAACGTATTTTCCTTTCACATTTCCTTTTCTCAGAAACAATTTCCAGTATTTTCCTTTCTCAGAACCAATCAGTTTAAGTGAAGCGGATATGATAACATAACAATATTTATCTTCAAATGTTTAATCATTTATGTATTTAAATAAAGTAATTTAATAGGTAACTATATAACAATTTTTTTATGTCGGACACGATGACTTCACCTCGTCTGGTAAGCTAAAGGCAAAGTCTCTGGAATGGTAGCCACCATTGCAAACACCTATAGTGCCACAATGTTGGCTATCAGCTTGACGGCCTCATCAAATGCTTTTTCACGCCCCGCTTAAAGGACCCGGGATTGTATAAGGAAGGAAACATGTATAGGATGGCTAAAGAAGGACTGGTTCGGCCGGGAGCGAAAGAAATGTATTTTGGATCACCTTATACCCCGGCGCTTGAAGACTTGAGACGGCGTGTGTTTTATCCTTGGGGATTTTCGCACGAAAACAAAAGGATATCTAATAAATAGGTTTTTTTAAGTAAGATCTTCTTGCCCCAATCCAAACGCTCAGATGAGGCCCTGGACAGGCTTTCCTCTTGAGGTTAGGTAGAAGGCCAAACGGTAGTTACCAGCATAAAATTCTAATACGCCATATCTAGAGAAAGTGTAGGCGAGCGTCTACTAGTATTTAGCTAATAAAGCTGATTACTATTATTGAACTCAGTTAATAATGCTGTAATTTGTTTTTTTAACCGACTTCAAAAAAGGAGGAGGTTCTCAATTTGTACGCTATTTTTTTTGTATGTAGGTATGTTTCGCGATAGCGGCGCCAAATTATGGATGGATTTTGAATTTTTTTTTTGTTGGAAAGAGGCTACTTCTGAGGTTGTGCCATATCCATCTGATACGGGATCTTGGGAAAATCGAGGGGAAATCATCAAATTTACGGCAAAAATTCTGTTTTTCGTTTGTGAAGTCGGTTTTTTAAACGTAGTTGTAATTATTATAATTACTTTCTTGTTCTAAATTGTTGACTAGCTATCGATAAAATTGACCCAAATATCGACTAAACATTTTATAATCATTCCCCACTCTAACAATTTCCATAAATTCACTATGAAATGTAAACAAACGTACATTTTCACCAGCTAATATGTAGATAACTCACACCAATTAATGTTCAGAGATAACAAAAACTGTTTTTCTTTTTATCTCAACACTGTAAGTATATGAAGATAGTTTTATTGATTCTTAACAAGTCTTGTGTATACCATGAACTCAAAAATATACTCTGCTGAATATTTTTCTTTCTTATATTAGACACTTAAAATGACTTCACCTCGCCTGATGGTAAGCTAAAGGTAAAGTCTCAGGACTGGGGATCACTATTACATACACCGATAGTGCTGCAGTGGTGGCCCTCAGCTTGACAACCACATCAAATGAATTTCCACCTTGTGACCGCGCGAGCACGAAACAAATTCGAATAGTAAGCGTATAGTATTCGTAACGAGATACTAGAGACAGTCAGATAATCACAAATAGTTGAGTAGAACCGGAGAGATAGTTAAAAATGTGAAAACCGACGTTCAGGCAAGTGGAGCTACGGGCAAAGACTAGTAAGTCATAAGTTAGGTGCCGTATATAGGGTTACCATTTAGGAATTTGATAAGTCCTGACAAAAAGCCGGACATTTCGATAAAAGTCCGGACACCTCGTTGCAAGTAGCACGGGGGGGGGGGGGGGGGGGTAGGATGCGAGGTGCAGGGTTTGACTTGAAACGCCTGTCACATAGCTAAAAATTACATAAATTCCCATATTTTACAAATGCTCATCGATCCTGTGTGTGCTACAAAAATTATTCGGGGTAATAAGTCAAAACTTCAGGTTTTTTGAATTTTTGTCCAAAACGGAAATTTTATTAAAAACATCAGACCAAAGTTGTAGATCTTTAAAATTATCTACAAAAATAGTCTCCATGGTTTTTTCCTAAGAGTTACCATTCCTGAGATATCGCGATTCTAAGAGTTGTCTTTTCGTCCATCGTTTCTCGCGACGACCGAAAACTACCGAACGGATTTTGATGCGGTTTTTTATTAGAAAGGTCTTGCTTAGACTCAAAATTTACCATATGTTTGGTTGTAATTGCCGTAATTGGTTAAGTAGAACCAGAGATATGGCCAAAAACGACCTAAAAACTAATACGGCTGAAGTCACGGGTATAAGTTTATATACAAAGTAGTTACAGTGTTCATACTTCTGGGTAATATAATATATTAAAGGCCCAGAAGTATGAACACTATAATAGTACCAAGTTTGATCAAAATCTCTCCAGTAGTTTCTGATTCATGCGTGCACATACAGACAGACAGAAAGACAAACAACTTACTTACTGATTTTATTTTTTGCATTAGTATTGTATCGATCACCAATCATCCCCCAATAGTTATTTTGTACATTTATATTTTAATGTACAGAATTGACCTTTCTACAGTTTTAGAAGATGATATACCATCTAATTTAAAAAGTCCGGACAAATTAAAAAGCCGGACAAGTACCTAAAAGTCCGGACAAGTGCCTAAAAGTCCGGACATGTCCGGATTAATCCGGACGGATGGTAACCCTAGCCGTATATAAATAAATAGCAACCCATTTATGTCCCACTACGCACGGGTCTCCTCTCCTCTAACGAGAGAGCTGAGAGGGTTGAGACCTCAATCCACACACGCTGGCCTAATGCGGGTTGGTGGATCGGACATGTCGCTAAAATTTCTTCTAGGACATGTGGGTTTCCTCAAGATGTTTTTCCTTCACCGTCAGCAGATGGTAAATCATGTGATTAACAGAAACAAATTTCACAAATTGAAATTCACATTGGTACTGTCCGGCCGGATTCGAACTCGATACCTCTGAGTAAGGCCGCTTCCTTATCCTAATTTCAATCATCATTCTCTGAACCTTTTTCCCAACACATTTGGGGTCGGCTTTCCAGTCTAACTGTGATGCGGCTGAACTTCGATATTTTCCGTGGAGCGACTGCCATCTGACCTCCACAACCAATGGTCATTATGACCAATGGCGATATCGAAGTTCCAAGTTAGACTGGTTGGACTTTTGTGGGCTCCAACTACCCGTAACGACTGCCATAGATGTTAAACCCATAGATCCTAATTTCAATATTCAATTTTATTCAAACACAGGTTTATATAGGGACCCATTAATTACATGCAAATGGCGGTGTTCGGTCGCATGTCCAGCCATACTTCAACAAACTGATACTAGCGACAGTTTGGGCTCAAGGCGAAAGCCCTAAGAGCTTGCACACCAATAAAATGTTATGGAGTAATAACAAGATATTCCCAGTAGCTTAGAGGTTAAGAGTCGACTTTACGATCGAGAGGTCAACGGTTCGAATCCTGGGTAAAAACTGCTCATGTAAACCGACTCCTAACACAACAATTTAGATAAACTGGTTTCCTGAGAATTTTGGTTACTATATTATTATTTCTGAGTAAAAAAAACTGGAAAAACTTTTCGGCTGAACTGATCTGCATAAAATATTGCACAGAGATAGATACCGTCTGGATTTTTTAAAATTAAAAATTAAAATTAAAATAAAGCTGGTAAGGAATTCCAAGTCTTTATGGTGCGGCAAAGAAAAGAGGCACCGAACCGCTTGGTTCTTGATGGAATATTACTTGGTTTAACGGTTATGCGGTCAACACTTAATGTCTAATGATAATGATAGAGACACACCTGCAACACGTAACTGCCAACCTACAACGAAATCACATATAAACTCATATAATAACATAAACTCACGCCTATATTCCCGAAGGGGTAGGCAGAGGTGCTAGCACCCACATTTCGTCAGTTTATGTTTAGGTCCCAATGTAATAGGTGGCGAGCCTATTGCCATTAACCGGGCACTTATAAACCTGCGATAAATAACACACATAACTTCGAAAAGCATCGAAAAGTCATTGGTGTGTGCCATGGTGAACCTGGGATTGAACCCGAGACCTCGTCTCAGCAGTCCATTACCCAAACCACTAGGCTACCGCGGTAGTAGTCAATACTTAATGTCTAATGATAATGATAGAGACACACCTGCAACACGTAACTGCCAACCTACACAGAAATCACAGCTATATAATTTGCACTAATAACTCAGTGAGTATTAGAACAGGATGTATTGCAATTAGGTCCTTTTATGGTGGTCGTAATGGTAATCAGCACTAGGTACTGGTCAAGGATCTAAAATTTCCCTTACTAGATGTTACCCAAGGCTTCACTCATGTGGAGTACTGATTTCGTTTTTATTATGACTGAAACTGGGACTTGTATCAATAATAATAAATAATAAATTAAATATTCTACGACTTTCTACACAGCGCTCTCTAGACCCAAACTAAGTATAGTTTAACTGATTTGTGTTATGGGTTCTAGAATGCGGATAAACATACTTATATACCTAGGCCGCGGTAGCCTAGTGGTCTGGGTAATGGACTGCTGAGACGAGGTCTCGGGTTCGATCCCAGGTTGACCATGGCACACACCAATGACTTTTCGATGCTTTTCGAAGTTATGTGTGTATTTATCGCAGGTTTATAAGTGCCCGGTTAATGGCAATAGGCTCGCCACCTATTACATTGGGACCTAAACATAAACTGGCGAAATGTGGGTGCTAGCACCTCTACCTATCCCTTCGGGGATATAGGCGTGAGTTTATGTTATGTTATATACTTTTTTTGTAAATACATACATATTATACATAGCAACACCCAGACTAATGCAAATAGACATATTATTACACACAAATATTTGCACTGAGCGGGAATCGAAACCACACCCTGTATCGTAGCAGTCGAATGCACTACCGCTACGCTATTAGAGGCCGTCAATATCAGCAAAACCGGACGGAAATGCTAGTACTATACATAAAATATAATTTCTACATCATAATTAATGCCAATCCTACAGTCTATAAACACCGTTGTCAAGGAATCGAATCTGGTACTTCGATAAATTACGAATAAACAACAAATCAAACTTATTTATTATCTTGTAGCGAGCTTGTATAATCAATGACTGCTGCAGGCATTAGGCCTAAAGATAGGCTGTATACAACGTTATTTCTTATCTATGTACTGTTAACTATACTTAACTGTTTATTTGTGTTAGTATGCTTAAAAACTACTGGATTGATTTTGATAATAATTTTGATAATCAAAGGTATTTCGTGTGTGTTTGGATAAATAAATGAGTCTCTACACAGCGCTATCAGTTTTACTAGTTTGTGTTATACGTTCTAGAATGTGGATAAACATAGTATACATAGATACTTACATTTTTTTGTAATCACAAACATTTTATAAATAGAAAAACACAAATCGTTACAAATATAATATCCAAACATAAAAATATTTACTCCTAACGGGAGTCAAACCCCTTTGAATTGGCAGTTGAACTCACAGCCGTAATGCCACCAACCTTGGATGATGGTCCAAACAAATCAGACTATATAAATGCTAAATGTTCATTATTATTCCGATGAATAATCATCCTTTTTTGAAGTCGGTTAAACAGCTAATAGATTATAAAGACCATCAATAAAAGTCACTATTAAAATTTCAATTTCAAGACACGTATCTTTTTAAAATTACAAGTAAATTGTTATTTATTATGGATAATTGAATTAAATTCTTTTGCCCAGGGATATTTTGACGGATAAAGCTTTTTACACACTGTAAATCGGTTAGAATACGCTTTCGGTAAGGTTTCGGTTAACTATTTAATATCGTACTTAAAAAAAAATTAAAAAAGTTTGTGAAGAACCTAGCCTCCCGTCCCCTTCCTAGCGCTCCCTCCTTCCCTGAAGGCAGCGCGTGCGTGAAACCTTAGGTGTTGCACACGTCCATAGGCCATGGTGACCGCTTTCAATCAGGTGGGCCGTATGTTTGCCTGTCAACTACGTAGTATAAAAAAATATTTAGTTGTTTATTACTCAATCACTTTCAAATGTCTGAACGGCTCGGGCTAAAATTTGTTACAGGGATAGATTACAGTCTGGAATAACACAGACTACCAGTTAGTAATATCATAACACGAAGCAGCAATTTCATGGTTTTTTCTATAATTATGTGGCATGGAACTCAGTATTCATCATGATCATCAGATAAGCGCCTTCAAAGCTTATATTTTGGAGTCTAAGATCCACAATCCTACGCTTTTTACGCATGATAAAACTTATCTTAGCTTTTACGGGAACGACTGCCTTCTGACCCCTTAATCCACTGAGATAACCATACGTAATTGCCTTGCCCTTCAATCAGTAGGTGTTATCGACTTGCTGGTGAGACTGGCTAGGACGCCGTTCTCGGTAGGTTCCCCAACTACTTGACCGATCTTAACCGGTTAACTTAGTTTCAGAAGGACCGCTATAGTGTGGAACTGGCCTTATGATTCCCAATTACGACATTATAGTAATTCGTCATATAAATCGCAGGCGGCTCCTGTGAAACCATAAATTGTATGGAGGCACGGTTAAAAGCAAGATAAAAGTAGTTCCATAATGGTAACAATCACAGACGTAAGTCGTTCCCGTAAAAGTTAAAATAAACCAAATAATAGAGTTGTAGGGTTACCTAACGCGAGAATTCAGTTTTAAAAACGGATTTGTACTGATGAAATCCAGTTTTACTTGTTTCTTCAGAGGTGGTTGGATCCTATGTTTTAAAGTTTGTTTTGGAATTCGCCATAACCTAACCTAACCTAACCTAACCTAACCTAACCTAACCTTAACAGTAAAATATTATAAAAAAATAAAATTAAAACAGCTCCTTAATTTCATACTATCATAATTACACAATTATTATTATTTGAACTCGTACTCGTATATCAGGCTCGTATACGACGGTGAAGGAAAAACATCGTGAGGAAACCCACATGTCCTAGAAGAAATTCTAAGGACATGTCCGATCCACCAACCCGCATTAGGCCAGCGTGTGTGGATTAAGGTCTAAACCCTCTCAGCTCTCTCGTTAGAGGCGAGGAGACCCGTTGCAGTGGGACAAAATGGGTTGCTATCTCAAAAATAATACATTAAAATGGTTACTTTATTCATAAAATCATAATAACACAATTATTATTATTTGAACTAGTACAAAAATATCTGGTAATTTATAATAAACGTTTGCACTCGTTTCAAATGTATTTTAATGTTTGTTCCAAATATGCTTTACATCATTTATCATCAGGAAGGAAGTCCTAATGTTTGGCGCTTTAAGCGTTACACAAGTACTTAGGCCTCATTTCGTAATTATTGCGGAATGGAAGATAAATGAGAAATAATGCTATAATGTCGAAATATGGGATGTGGTTAAATTTTGTTGTTCCAATTTTGGAACAAATTTACTGTACTGTATGTAACTTCTGTTTTTGGACGAAGTTGTCAAAGCTTCTAAATAAGTGTAGTAGGTACCCTACTTGGTTATTATGATTTCCAGAAGGGAATTTTTCGACACCTAAACTTTTATTAAATTTGTAAATAGTTAATATTTTTTCATAATGTAAATATTTTATTTTGTTATTACCTAAGATAATTTAATAGACCAATAAATAAATATAGGTATTTGTTTTCCAGGACTTAAGCATCTGTAGCTTACTTAGCTAAGATTGCTAAGCTACATAATATGTTGACCTTATGATTGTGAGGCTCTGAATTCGAATCCTGACCTGTGTGAACACTTTCCTAGACAAGCAATTTAGCTTAGCTAGAGGGCTCTAGTAATTTCGGTTACTAATATTCTTATAAAATACTGCCCTAGTGTTTTTTCATACTAGGGGTAAACAGAGTTATATTAACATCTACTTTACGTTTTACGAACCCCACGTATTAGGAATCGGCAGTCAAGCAATTTTTTCTGATGCTAAAATTTTACTAAAGGAAACTCAAAAACAATGTGCCAAATCTGGGCCACAAAACTCTGCACCTCTTTTGGAGTAAATCTTCAAAAAAAGAATATTTTTTTTCCATTCTTTGTTCTTAACAATTTTATTGATTTCCTATACATCCAAAACTGTTCAGCCATTTTAAACTTAAACCGCAATGAATAAACCCACATAACCCTGAAAACATTACATTCCTTTGTTGAGCCGTCAAGTAAATAGCTAATAAATTTCCAGAAACCATTCTTCCCATTATATACGAGATAAATCAATGAAGCACCGAGACTTGATCTAAATGAGTCTCGAACCTGAATACCGACGACAGAGAGAAAAATAACGCAAAATTTATGGGACGTCTCTCGCCATCGGCATTTGAAGCATTGTGTTAGTGTAATAAGGGGCATGTCGCACTGGAATGGCACATTTTAGTGACATTTTGTTGTTTATTTAGTGACAGAAATAATTTTCATTAGCATAGAGAGGTTTATTCAGTATAATACTACTATTAGGTATTCTGTTGTCCTACTAAAAGTTCGATGCTCGGAGAGTTTGTACAAAAATATAATAGATTGTGTTTGAATTGTCAAACACTCAGGGGTTGAGCTCTAGCTACCCTACTTACCGGCGGGAACACAACACGATGGTTATTATGGCCGTGGTGTTCTGTAGGGCGGAGGTACTACCCTATTCGGACTGCTCAGTTCGATAAAGGCTCTCGGATAAATTAAAAGATGAAACTACCCCTTAATCCCACAAAATGATAGACTATCAGTACATTTCATGTCTCGCCAGATTGTAAACCCAGAAATATACAGCCGCCATTACATTAAAGTCGAGATGTGTATACCGGCGCGTGCGCCGCCCGTCATTCCTAATGTTATGTGTCAGAGATTGTTGAATTTGGATTTGCTTGCTCCGATTTATATACTTACTGTATGTTTGTATATATTAACGTCCGTATATCAATAACTTTTATTTATCAGTTTTTGAGGGATCGAGTAACAAAATGTCAGTCCATCCATCAAAATAATAAATCTAAAAAAAATAAACAAAATCTGTGTCTGTTTGTAACAGAAAAATAAACGCTTTTTATTAAGTGCATTAGGATTAAGTACATAATACCAAAACAATTTTTGTCTCTGTCGGTCTGTCTGTTTGTTCCGAATAATCTCTGGAACGGCTGGGTCGGTTTTGACGGGACTTTCCCTGGCAGATAGCTGATGAAACAGGAAGTAACTTAGTCTAAGTTCGTTGTAGCTAACTTTGTTGGCCAATTTAACTGTCTGTCTGTCAAGACCTCTTTCTTAAGAACACTTTGTTATTACTCTACAGTAGCAGCACGATATGATGGCCGGTTTGACGTTTGTCCGCTCATGAAGTTTCGTATTAATTATTGTGACATTTTGAAAGAGCAAATTGCTGTTCTTTATTGTCAATAGTGACGTACAGTAAGTCATAAAATTTTATCGAATGTAGGTATAATTTTAGGACTCAATATTTATTTATTACATTGATTTCTGAATTATATAATGTATATTAGTGTCCCACGATCATTTATTTTTTATTTTTATAATACCTATTGGTGTACTTATTTCACACAACTCGGTATTTGTTTTTTGAAATTCATTTTTTTTAAATATAATCTATATAATCGACACTAGGACCACTGGCAAGCCCAATAATACCTCCGGCAAACTTACTTCAAAACAAAGCATTTTCGACTTGACGTTGCTTCGAAAAGCACAAACTAGGAGTGCACTGCGATTGCGATATAGTTTAGACCTCCTCGCCTGATGGTAAGCTAAATGGTAAATCTCGCCTGATAGTAAAGTCTCAGGAAGGGGTCGCCATTACATACACTAACAGTGATAATTATAATGGTGGCCGGCCCTCAACTTACTCTGTTTACGCCTTTTGTTGTGGATTTCGTCGATATGGCCGAACGTACGGTCAGGCATGTGTGTTCGTTATAGATACGCCTTCGTAACATTTCGATCGTGAATTTCAAAACGGAAGGTCAATTTTACCTATAACTGTTAAACGAATAGATCATTCATTCTCTGAACCTTTTTCCCAACTCAGTTGGGGTCGGCTTTCCAGTCTAACTGTGATGCGGCTGAACTAAACGAATAGATAACTAAAGAAAAATTTGGCGAGACTGGCACAGAAGAAAATAAACTTCACACATTAAAACAGAAAAAAACGAGCAAAACCAGTCGAAGACATGTGTGTAGCAACTATTAACGGAAGGAGTATCCAACAAAAAAAAAGTTAGTGCAATCACTGAAGGAAGCTGGATTAATATAATATACTCATTTTCATTCCTAATTCCAATATTCAGTTCGTTCAAATGTATTTAGTAGGTAAAAATTTATATTTTTTTACTAATAAGTACTGCTTGCAATAAAAACTTATAGATTTGATTATATTTTTATCGAGAGTAAATTGACATTTCACATCACTATTGTAATGTGTCAAACCGGCCATTATATCGTGCCGCTACTGTAGGTATGGTAGAAGGAGTTGCTATACAAAAGATTATGCGAATAGGCTTGGCATTACACAAAGTGTAATATCTAGATTGTGGTCTCAGGCAGTCCCTCAGATTAAAAAAAGATTAAGTGACGATAGTCCATAATCACGCGGGCGGAGCCGCGCGCGGGGTAACCTAATATAATATACTAGCTGACCCACCCCGGCTTCGCCCGTGACGTATTTCGAACCCCGATGCACACTTTTTAACTTACATAAAATGCTCATAATTTATCAGTTTTCCAAAAATGTATAGGATTCTACCGGAATTGTTCACATTTATGATTATTGCTCCGCTCCCTTGGGCAGTAGCGCGATGATGTTCAGCCTATGACATTCACGGATAAAGTGGCTTTCTATTGGTAGAAGAATTTTTAAAATCGGTTCAGTAGATCCCGAGATTACCCCTTACAATTTAACAAATATACAAACACACAAACTTTACTTCTTTATAATATTAGTATAGATAGATTAATAATGAATACTCAGTACTGTGTATAGGTATTCTGCATAAAATCAAAATAATTAACACATTTCATCATGCTTTATCGTTCTGTTGACAGTGTTACAAGCAAAAATAATAATTAATACATTTCGGTCGGCTCGTTTACAATCTGGTTAATTTGAACATGTGTTGTATACTTTTTATAAGACTGACTCATTCCTGTGTATCCACAAAATAAATGGGAAGAAATTTCCCTTTGATACGACTAAGAACTGGAATACTTACCCACACACGTTTTCTTCTTCTTAAAACTCGTTTTCTCCCAAATCCCCACAAATACGACCCCCATCAACCATAGGAACCAATATAGGTGGTAGGACACGACGGTATCTCCCGTCCGAAATGAGCTGTTCGACTAGGGTAGGTAGTACCTCTGCCCTACAGAACACCGCGGCCATAATAACCATTGTGTTATGTTCCCGCCGGCCGGTAAGTAGGGTAGCCAGAGCTCACTGTACCCCTCCTCCCCCCAACCCTTCCTAGCCCTGCCCCCTTCCCTTAAGGATAGGCAGCGCGTGTGTGGCATCTTTAGTGTTGCACACGTCCATAGGCCACGGTGACAGCTTCCCATCAGGTAGGCCGTGTGCTTATCTGCCACCTACATCGAATAAAAAAAAACTATATAATCTTGGGCTTTCTTTCTCGATAAAATGGGCTATCTAACACAAAATATTTTTTCAATTCGAACTAGTAATTCTTGTAATTAGCGTCTTCAACTTAGCAAATAAACTTTTCAGATTTATTTGTCTAGATTTGTCTGAATATACTGTGGTTTAAATATAGCTTTGAAGCCGACACGAACAGCCAATAAAACTGCTAAGCTATTTCAGAAGTTTATAATTAAAGAGATAGTTCAGATAATGTTTGTTAACATGAACTCTTGAATAGTAAATACTCCAATGAGTTTCATCGCTGAAAAATATATAAATACAAGTGTGTTAGGCATATCAACAAGCAAATTTATCAGCTTTTACATCCAAACACAAATTATACATTGATTGAAAATAAATAAAATGGTTTTTTTAACATTTGACACGTCGACATGACTTCACCTCGCCTGATGGTAAACCAAAAGTAAAGTCTCAGGACTAGATCCTTTAAGCGGGGCGTGAAAAAGCATTTTGATGAGGCCGTAGGGCCACCACTGTAGCACTATCAGTGTATGTAGTTGGTGACCCCGGTCCTGAGATTTTACCTTACCATCAGGCGGGGTGAAGTTTTGTTGACGTGTTCCATATAAAAAAAAAAACAAAATAAACAAATTATTCTCCTTTGCGTCACGCAGTAGGGTAAAAACCGCCTGAAAATTTTCAGCAAACATCTTTTCGCCGTCGAAAATAAAATCCGTTAACACCAGATCGAATGTATAGTAGATCTATGTCAGCCAATCTGCTACATCTCAGCATCTCGGTGATCTGCAGACAGAAATAAACGACACACGGACAGACTGAGTTATATTTATTTGTTGTAATCGTTCACAGTGTGAAATGATTTGCATTGATACATTTAAGAGGCAGCGCTTCGGTGAGAAATGTTTGTAATAATCGTAGTTTAGTTTGGGGGAAAAATAGTAGAAATCAATCACTTTTGTATTTATATTAATCTCCAGCCCCTCACAGCCTCCGTGGCGTAGCGGTAGTGCAATTCGATTGCTACAATATGAGGCGCGGATTCGATTCCTGCTCAGTGCAAATATTTGTATGTAACATGAATGTTTTATTTTTTTTATACCACGTAGGTGGCAGACAAGCACACGGCCCACCTAATGGGAAGCGGTCACCGTGGCCTATGGACGTGTGGAACACTGAAGGTCTCACACCCGCGCTGCCTACCCTGAAGGGAAGGCTAGGACCGGGTGAGGAGGCTGGGAAGGGGTGGGGGGAGGAGGGGTACAGTGAGCTCTGGCTACCCTACTTACCGGCGGGAACACAACTCGAGGTTATTATGACCGCGGTGTTCTGTAGGGTGGAGGTACTACCCCAGTCGGACAGCTCATTTCGGACGGGAGATACCGTCGTGTCCTACCTCCTCGTAAGTGTATATTTGTATTGGTCTAGAGGTGTTTCTATGCATAATAAAATTATGTACGTACTCGTATTTACAAAAGTATATTTTTATCCGCATTCTAGAACCCGCCACACAATCTAGTTACACTATGCTCACTTTGGGTCTAGAGAGCGTTGTATAGAATATCATATTCAAATGAATTTTGACTTTGACTTTGAAATGCTTAAGATCTAAACTTCAGACGATCATAAATTGATTTTTAATTAGCATTCGACATTGCAGTAACCAGTAAAAATAGATAGTGACCATAAACAATTAACAGCATTGTAGCTGTATCTCTAATTCATTCTGTCAATAATGACGTAACGCAAAGAAAGCGCGCCATAGAGATTTATCCAACGTTTTTAAATAGACTCGGATGAGGCAAAGGAATCAATAAATAAATAAAAAAAAAAAAATTAAAAAAAAAAGGAAATAAATAAATAAATAAAAAAATCAAATAAATTAGCCACTTCGGTCTACGCGTGAAATCGAGTTGAGGCATTTATATGGCGTTGATTAGTGGATCAAGGGATTCCAAATGGTGCTGAAGGGCAAATACGCTTGAAATACCGGTCAAGTGTGAATTGGACTCGCCCTTCTACTCTATGCTTTTCGGTTCCGCACTTTTTCTACTCTATGCGGGCTGGTTCTCCACGCGCAGACGGGGGGAGGTAGGACGGCCGCCTGTCACCCTACACCCTAGACCGTCAGCGAAGCCGGCGTGATGCTCGCCCCACTCTCGTCGGGAGTCGAGCGGGCTTAAAACTGTAGATGGCCCGGGTCAGCTGGGGTGCGAGGGATATGCCTATCGGGTAACCTTACCCCCTGGTTATTAAAACCCGAGCCCTCTTCAACCTTTTATTTTATTCTGTTTGTGGTAATATACAATGGCTCCATCGAATAATCGTGTAATCGAAAAATGACAAATCTAAAGGAGAAAATAAAAACGTTTAATCCGTAATATAACCATCGTGTTGTGTTCCCTCCCGATCTCTTCAATCCCCTCCTCTAACCCCCTCTCCCCTCCAAACTCCTCAACAAACACCTCTCGCGGGCAGCGCGAGTGTGACACCTGATGTTGAACACGTCTATAGGTCACGGTGACCGCTTCCCACCATGTTAGCCGTGTAGGTACTTGTCTGCCACCTAAGTCGTATAAAAAATGGGAATGAGGGCGGAGCTGCCAGCAATTGCTAGTAATAAAACTATTTCCTTAAAAGATGTTGGGTATCCAATATCAAATACCGGGATTTTTCGTGGTTATATTGCTCCCGGAATTCGGGACAAATATTCGTAATCTTTGATGATATATAAAACATCAAAATGCGAAGGAACATTCTCGAACGTATTATAAGGTCTACTGAAATACATACTGACGGCCTCTGTGACGTGGCGTGCGACAGAAGGCGCGGGTTCGATTCCTGTTTAGTGCAAAGTGCAAATATGTGTGCATGAATATGTCTATTTGCGTTCATTTTATTTTTATGTAGGCATTATATGTACGTATTTACAAAAACGAAAAGTATATAAGTATGTTTATTTACATTCTAGAACCCATAACAAAAACTAGTTAAACTAGGCAAAAATTGATTTTGATTTTGAGTCTGTGTTTCCGACAAGCTATAATAAGTATGTTTATTTACATTCTAGAACCCATAACAAAAACTAGTTAAACTAGGCAAAAATTGATTTTGATTTTGAGTCTGTGTTTCCGACAAGCTATAACTTGGGAGTCTTTAAGTCTAGAGAACTAAGCGGTTCGGTGCCTCTTTTATTTACCGCACCATAAAGACTTGGAATTCTTTACCAGCGCATGTGTTTCCTTCTTCCTATAGTCCCGGGGCCTTTAAGCGGGGCGTGAAAAATCATTTGATGAGGCCGTCAAGCTGAGGGCCGCCACTGTAACACTATCGGTGTATGTAGTGGTGATCCTCGGTCCAGAGACTTTGCCTTTCGCTTTCCATCAGGCGAGGTGAAGTCGTTGATGTCTCCAGACTCTCCAGTATATAAATAATATATCCCTTTAAGATCTTCTGGGCCCAAGTCGACTTCATTTTTTTGGCTAGTATACTTACTGACGAACAAAAAAGTCTTTGCAAGTTTCTGGCAGAGAGAACCGGTACTTTTTTTATACCACTTAGGTGGCCGACAAGCACACGGCCCACCTGATGGGAAGCGGTCACCGTGGCCTAGGGACGTGTACAACACCAGGGGCATCACACTCGCGCTGCCGAACCCGCAAAAACCTAATAATACTTCTGTTCAAGAATACTCATCTAACCATCTCTCTCTCTTGTCTCCAGGAGCGTTCATAGGCGGGATCCTTGGTGGCCTGGCGATGAGGCTTGGACGTCGCAATGTGCTCATCGCCACAGCCCTGCCTTACACCCTGGCGTGGCTGGCCACTGCGTTATCCACTGGAGTCCACATGATATCTGCGGCATCTTTCTGCGGGGGCATGCTTATTTGCTGCATCAATATGACTACACAAGTAAGTATATAATATATTTACCCTTTATTTATAACTAGCTGTGCCCCGTGGCTTCGCCCGTGGCGTACTTCGTCCCCGTGGCAGGATAAAAGGTATCATATGTCCGTCTCCTAGTTCTAAGCTACCTCCCCACCAATTTTCAGCCAAATCGGTTCAGCCGTTCTTGAGTTATAAATGTTGTAACAAACCCGTCTTTGTTTTATATATTAGAGAAATAATATAAAAGATATAAAAGCGATGGTAGCTGAATGGATAAGGACGCGGCCTCTATTCAGATGTATCGAGTTCGAATCCGGCTGGACAGCACCAATGTGAATTTCACTTTCATTATTTTCTGAACCTTTTTCCCAACTCAGTTGGGGTCGGCTTTCCAGTCTAACTGTGATGCGGCTGAACTTCGATATTATCCGTGGAGCGACTGCCATCTGACCTCCACAACCAATGGTCATTATGACCAATGGCGATATCGAAGTTCCAAGTTAGACTGGTTGGACTTTTGTGGGCTCCAAATACCCGTAACGACTGCCATAGATGTTTGTATGGCAACCGGGGTGCTCTCCGAGGCACTAATAAACCTGCGATAAATACACACATATACCTAACTTCGAAAAGCATCGAAAAGTCATTGGCGTGTGCCATTGTGAACCTGGGATCGAACCCGAGACCTCGTCGTTTCAGCAGTCCATTATATTATATATTATGATCGTTCGTAAATAAAATAGTAGGTAGGTAATAGATTTCTTCTTGAATTCTAAAACTTATTTTAAAAGACGAAACATTTCCTTCACAGCCTCAATAGGTCTTTATAACCAATCGGGAATGGCTATAAAGTGCTTATACCCTTATAAAGAGGTAATGACATTAAAATTGCCTTATGTTGACGAACATTTACCAGAGATTTCCTTCTTAAATCGTTGAGGGAATCGCAATTTAATCCTCGATTTTTATCGCAAATCCCGTTACTTTCATAAATATATTCAAACCTCGTATAGCGGTATTGAAATAAAATTATTTTTAACAGATTTAACAGATTTTTTTAATATCTCCAATGTACACAGCTAATTTACAATTTTATAATAGTACTAGCTGTTGCCCGCGACTCCGCCCGCGTGGATGTCGAAATCCGTTTCAAAAACTATCCTATCTCTCAAGTTGGATCGAATTGCACATGGTGTGCGAATTTTATTATAATCGGTTAAGTTGTTTAGGAGTCCATTGAGGACAAACATTGTGACACGAGATTTATATATATTAAGATAGAAATATACCTTGCTTTTCTGCAACCTAAGTGGTATAAAAAAAAAACAAATTAGTAAATACCACACAAGAACTCATCAGGAAAATTTCCTTGGAAGTAAATCTCGCTCTCGCCTGCAGGTGTACACATTGTGTACACATCACAAAAGATCGTTTACAACTCGCAAACAACTCGTTACCAAACAAACAGTGCGTCGCAATTCTTGAGCACTTTTCAGAAATGAACTTTGACAGACGTCACTAAACTTCGTAAGTGTGTACAGACTAAGGAATTTGCGTAGATACGATATCCTGTTGTTAAAATTGTGATGTCAAATGGGTTACTACCTAAGATTTGTGTCTGTAAGTACATTATGTAAAATTGTTGATTGCATTACAGTTTTCATTACAGATTTCTAGTTATGAAAAGAAACAAGATAATGTTACAATGAATAAATTGTGAGAGTTGAAATTACAACAAAACTCTGTTATACTGAAACAACAAAAAATAATTATTTATACAAAAAAATTTTCTTCAATCATGTTTTTAATTGTTCTAATTAGGTCAAGATTTGAAAGAAAAAATATAATACCTACTTCCGTTAAACTTTATCACCTATTAGTTTTCCCATCCAAAAAATTGAAGTCCCTAGTCCCATAATCTGAAAGGTGAAATTACTATGTCAGAATTAACCGACCCAAACAATCAGTTATTACACGAGGCTTCTGATAAATTGACATTAGACTCACGTGTCAGTACACGTTAAAGTGCAACATATTTCATAATTTATGAACAATTCATATTGATGAGGAAACTTTAGTCGTTGCATTGTGACAAATAAGAAACATAAAATACAAAATAGGTACAATATATGCCGACAGAAATCTGCTTTGTAAATTGAGTAAAAAAAATCCAACATCTGATTCAAATCAGTACCTATTTATTACCTTCCCACACAATAAAACAATCACTGTTCAATACAATGTCAATAACACTACATCTTTACTGCCTATTAGAGCGTCTACAACATATTCTTTGACTTGAGTATTTCTTAGAAAAAATCGTAAAAAGGGAACGGCTTCGTTTATAGTTTAAACATGAACCTGTTAAGTGTTATTTATGTTAAATCATCTATTGTGAACAATTTTACGAGACCGCGTGTACTTGTATGTAAAATAATAAGTGGACATAATACTGACGTCCTCATAACACTGTAAGAAATGTTGGCAGTACTTAGCTTATAAATAGCTGAACAATGCCAAGAAATTCTTCGTATTTTAAAGAGCGTTTAAAGCAGTCTGCAAAACTTATTACAGGGAATTTATTACACGTTGCATCCACCAACGAAAGCTTCGGTAGCTTAACGGTTAAGTCTTACGATCGAGAAATCCCGAGTTCGAATCCTGATCATTACACTATTGTAACTGCTTTTCCCTTTCACTTTATACGAATTTTGATGCCTAAATTTAATTTATTTTATTTACTTGACATGTCGATAATAATTGATTTGATTTTATATGTTGATATATTTAATTTTAATTTTCAATTCGACAAGTCAAACTCCATATATCATTTCTAAGGTCCAAAGTTTTATTGCATGCAGTGAACCTATGAAATGTGTTGAGCATTATATTTTTATTACACCTGAACACCCGACCATGTTTTAAGCAATAAATTGAGTTTGAATTTGATCTTTGTTAGTAGGCATTATACATGATAAAAGCTAGTCTATGCGTTGGCACGTAGGTAATCTTTGGCCGTAGTATAATGATTTCAGCCACACTATACAATAAATTAATTTAGGTATTTACGAGTATTTCTTAGTTTTTTAGCAATACTTTTAGATTTTATAGCTAAAGTAATAAAGTAAGTATTCGTCTCTGGTATTTAGTAGGTTTTTGCCTTTAAAAGCACGTACAATGTACCCTTAAAGCAACTATTATCGGACCTTCACAACCCACTGGCATCAAACTGAATATCGAAGTTATTGTTGCTAACGAATGCCTTTTTTCTCGTGCGGAAATCCTCATGGATACCCACCCCGCGGCCAGGGGGCAGGTTGTGTCAGATTCTTACCCATTAAAACCGCACGCTGCCGTCTAGGGTCTTCCGACGCTAGGGTGTAAGGTGGCCCATAGAGCATTTCCCTCGCACCTCAGCTTGACCCGGGCTATATTCGGATTCGGGATGGCCCCCTCTGGTTTATAGGGGGGAGGGTTGGGAGGTTTGGGGGGGGGGGGGGGGTTGGAGATTGGGGGATGAGGGTGAAGATGATGGGAGATTCTTTCTTTCTTTCAACGTGCCAATCTACTTGGTTACCACTTAGACACGAGCCCCTCAAATCGTATAAATTGGTCGTCTCTATTTATACGATAAAATTAATAGCCCCGTCAGTACGGTTTAAGGGTAATTAGTTCCACGTGCTGCTCGAAGTTTTAGGTTCAGTTCTGTAAATGGGAAAAGATTGATGGTCACATTTAAAAATAAAAATGTGTGACGTCAGATGAAAGCCAGAAAAAAGATGGTTATAATTATGTTAAGAAAATTCAGGTGGCAAAATTTAGTTCTGATACTTCAAGTGCTGCATGTTATGTTAAGCATTAGTGACTGCTTACCACCAAGAAGGTCATTGGCTTGATAACTATTTAAGTAGTATAAAAAACGGACTTTATTAAAAGGTCACGTCGATGGGTCAAGGTAAACGCTGCCCATCAGGTAGCCCGTGAGCTTGTCTGTCACCCCAGTAGTATAAAAAAGTCCGGCTAACATGTTCGGGAGGATAACAGACGTTCAATCACTGACAGTCAGCCTTATGATCGCGAGGTCCCAGGTTCGAATCCTAGGTCCCAGATTCAAATATTGGCCATACTGCCGATGTGAAATTACTCCTAACATAAGTAACTCAGGTTGGACGGAATACTAGAAATTTCAGCTATAAATATTAAAAAAGAAAAAGGTCAATACTCATAGACAATTTTCTTTGTCCACAGGTATACGTCACTGAAATAGCAGTTCCCGAAATCAGAGGATGCCTCAGTTCAGTCTTGAAGATCCTGAGCCAAATCGGCATTCTCATATCATTCTCCATCGGCGCCTACCTCAACTGGTACCAACTCGCCTTAGTAGTAGCTGCTGCACCAGTTCTACTCTTCTTTGCCCTCTTCTTCATCCCAGAAACTCCCTCCTCTCTACTCTTAAGAGGAAAAGAGCACGAAGCGGAACAATCTCTCCAATGGCTGCGAGGTCCTGACGCTGATATTCGACAGGAATTGATCACAATAAAAACAAATATAAGAGCCAGCAGAATGTATAACGGAGGACATACCAGCAAAATTAAGGCGTTACTTTCGAAACGAATGACAAGACCTGTTCTCATCACTTGCGGCCTGATGTTCTTCCAAAGGTTTACTGGAGCTAACTTATTCAACTTCTACGCTGTGAAACTTTTCAAGAAGACTCTTAGAACCATGAATCCACATGGAGGAGCCATCGCGACAAGTGTAGCTCAGCTTCTGGCTTCTTGCCTATCAGGAATGCTGATTGATCACGTGGGAAGACTTCCTTTATTGATGATAAGTGGAGTAATGATGTCCATAGCATTAGCAGGGTTTGGTTCCTACGCTTATTACGAAGATGTCTTCAGAAACACGACAGATATTATGCATTCAGAACCAGGGTCTTATGACTGGATTCCTTTACTCTGCGTGCTAACGTTTACGATAGCATTTTCTTTGGGTATCAGTCCAATATCTTCTCTATTGATTGGGGAGTTGTTCCCTCTTGAATACAGAAGTACAGGTAGTGCTTTAGCAACCAGTTTCAGCCATCTTTGTGGATTTGTTAACGTTAAGACGGCAGCTGATTTTCAGGATCACATAGGTCTTTATGGGCTATTTTGGATGTATGCAGGGATTTCTGTGTTATGTCTTCTATTTGTGGTACTCTTTGTCCCAGAAACGAAGGGACGAGAGATTGATGAAATGGATCCGAAGTACGTTGAATCGTTATGTATTAATCGATAGCTGTTAGTACAATTTTTGTAGTGGTTTATATCCAAGAGGACATTTTGTTAAGCGCATGTTTAATACGATTGTCATGTTTAGATGCTGTTTCACTAGTCACTTTATGTGCGGTATTCGATGTAGCAGGTCTTTACGATGTATCGATACTATGCGCTTAACTAGAGCACTGCTCCAGTCTTCTAACAGTATTAATATTAGTATTCTCATTTAATGTGCCTTTGTACATGTTCCTTCATCACAAGACTTTAATATCTATCTATTTTAGTATGCAAGATGTTGGTCCAGCTTATTGCTGGAATGTTGGGCATAATAACGTTATATATAGCTGTAATGTTAATGTTTTCAAATATTGGTTCAAATATTTGCCAATGTTTGGCTTGATGTTGGGCTTCCATGTAAGATTTCTCAATATACATTTTACGTAGAATTTTACAAAAATATTGAGATCTGAATACTCTTTGTACCTATAGCGTTTTTCACGATATTAGTGATATTATTGTACATAATAATATTTTAGTTTACTAAGTTCTATTAGGACCGATCAGAAGGTTTTTTAGAACGTAATATCATCTTATGTCAACTTTATGTCAAAGTTCGTAATTTTAACTGTCATCAACGTCAAATTTTGATTTATATTTGGAACGTTCTCAAACCATAGCAAGTTTGAAGAAATGTATTTCAAATGTTATTATTTATTATATTGTTTTAAATGAAAATATATTATAACTAACTTCCTCATAGCAGTTTAGTTAAGTAATTTCTGTATTATCGAGAGCGACAAAAGTTACTGAACACTTATAAACTTAAAAAGATCTTTACGATGACATACCTACATAATAAATAACTGAAGCTAAAGGTTTTATTTGTAAACTTCATATTTAATTTATTATTTTACAAAGGTGTGTAAGTACTTTTGTTGTTGACCGTACAAACTTTTTTTAAATAGCATTTTAGGCAGTTGTCCCACCGGTATTGAGTTTTAAAATTTTTAATTATAAAGAAGAATGGAAACGTGGTTTTCTTTCGTGGTGGGTTGGCAACGCGAGTGTGCCGCCCCTAGTGTTGTACACGTTCATATCCCATCAGGTGAGCCGTGTGCTTGTCTGCCACCTAAGTGATAAAAAAAGAACACTTGTGTAGGTAGTTCAGCGCCTTCTAGCACTAAAATCTTTTAGCACATTTTGTCTATCAACCATAATATATATAAATTACAAATAAGCGGATATCAAATCGCGTTTTAAGCCGCGGTGTGACAATTGCCATACAATTGAATTTGGGTTTAAATAGCCATATCGACGATAGAGTATTTTAGTATCTAATATAATAGTTATAGTGTCTATAATCCCATAATATTGTTAGATGTGAAGAGTATCGTATAGAATTAGTTGGTTTTAGATAAGAATAATGATTGGTTATATAAAACCAACCAATAAATTCACGCATAGTTTATTGTACGGGTATTTCGTGTACAGTCGTGAGCATAAGTGCTCATAAAATGTAGGTATAATTTTTTATACAAATGTAAATTTGTTATCGATTGTGTTGTATCTAAACGCTTTTGGTGTTGTGTATACATTTAGTTTATTTTTTTTTGTAATTTAAAAAAATATAATTTAGGTACTTGAAATAATTTGGACTTAAATATACCTATATATTATATAAAAATGTTTAAAGATTTTAAAATATTTTATAAAATTTATTAATTGGATGCCTTTCGTGTAAAAGAAACAATCAAAGTGACTTATTTAAAAAAATCAAGCATATTTTACTTTAATTTTGTACAAAATCAAACAAATTAGATTTTTTTGTGAAAATTTTTGTGCAAATTCTTTAAAAATTGTTTTTTTCGGTGCCAATTTTAATAATGAACTTATAGGTGCTAAACCATGGTGCCTTGCATTTTATGTATTTGTTCGAATATATAAAAACTATAGTATAATGAGTGTATATAAAAACAGTATTATTAAGTTTGTAAATAGATGTTTTATACATATTTATGTATTAAGAAACTGTGTTATACAACACGTTGCCATAAAATGAAGCTATTTCAAACTGATTTGTACTTAATCATGATTCGAATTTAAGTGTTTCAATAAAAACTTTGTGACCCTTTATTAATGTGTTTTTTTTCATAACACCGAAGACTAAATAATATCTATTCATCATGGTAAAGATAACTAGTTATCATGGCCTTTGATAACACTGGTAAGCTAAGAGAGAAGATTTTTGCTCTGCGTGCTGGGTTAGCATGGCGTCTGTACACACATTAATTCAATAAAATTTTATTTTGTGGTTCATTGTTTGTTGTTGGGTATTGGGTTAGTTCCCATTTTTTAAATGAAACTTGATTATTCCAAGGTTAAATTTTTTTACATTTTATATTTACAATAAGTTTATTTTTTGTTCATCAATCAAATTTAAAAATAAATAAACATTATAATCAGAACGTTTCGAAAATATTATTAGTCACAGAATATACTTTCTTTATCTAAGTAAGGTACCCTAATTTTGAAGGTCCACGTGACATGGGTCCTATACGCGAAGGCTCTCGAAGAATTTTAATCTAAAATTGTGTAACTTTTCCAAATAGCTCACGTATGCACCATTTTATATTCTAAACTCGCTTGCCGTTTGTGAGTAATTGTGTAACAAACGTTCAGACACCTTCAAAAACTTCTTATCCTACAATCATACTTCCTACTGCCTAGTAATATTTACAAAAGCGTGTTTATAAATACGCATTCTAGATCCCATAATATAAGCTAGTTAAACTATGATTAGGTACTTCAGGTCCAGAAAGCGCTGTATAGAATTATTTTTTTAAAATGTTGCTACTCAATTGGGTCACCTTACACGCCGCCGGCACGAAAACAATGTGCGGTTTAAGTCGATTCAAGACCGATATAATCGCTTCCGCTGGCTGTATGGATCTTTGGAGATTTCCGCACGAAAAAAAGGATAAGTAAATATACTGTTAACAAAATAATTTCAGGTAACACTTTTGGCGTTAACAGTACTTACCGCATGAACCACATTTGACCAAACATTTGACAAAATGGGTCCATCAGAATATTCACCCGGAAGCCCCCTCATAATAGGTAACGCCATTATTCCCATAATTCAATCATTATGGCATTATGGTGCACTGCACACGAATCCTATACCAACAGAGCGAATTTGGTGCGATTGTTCCCGAATCTATGGGGCGAACAGAAAAATAATGACGTGAATGTGACGTCATTATTGTACAGATAGAAAAATATTACGATGGAAACGGACCGTGAGGTGTGTTAGGAAATGACCCGTTTTGCACGGATGCCCAAAAAAAGGTGTGTAATGTTTTGTTAATTATGTAGGTATGTGGGTTTTTTATTTCTCCGCCCGCCCGTGTGGTTGTCGAATTTTGCAATTTTTTGACTTTATATTCGGTTCT
Source organism: Lithosia quadra (assembly GCA_963576445.1). Taxonomy (NCBI): domain Eukaryota; kingdom Metazoa; phylum Arthropoda; class Insecta; order Lepidoptera; family Erebidae; genus Lithosia; species Lithosia quadra. Next base: position 8,408,740 of record OY754899.1, on the reverse strand, counting down.
AGTGCACCGATTGTGATCAAATTTAATATGCGTAAAATTTTAAGTTTGATCAAGACCTTTCTAACAAAAAAACGGCATCAAAAATCTCTTCAGTAGTTTTTGCATCCATTGCGAATAAAACTGACAAGAATTCTAAAAAGAAAATTGTGTTCAGAATAATAACATAGATCATTAAAGTAAAAACGAGAACGTTGTGTACAAATATCGTAAAATATAATTGTTGTAAAAATAAATGGCAAAAAGCCAACAGCACGTGGTATTCCCAGGCGGTCACCCATCCAAGTACTAACCACGCCCGATGTTGCTTAACTTCGGTGATCGGACGAGAACCGGTGTATTCAACGTGGTATGGCCGTTGGCAAGAGTACATTCAAATTTATTATTCTTAAGTTGCTGTTATTACATGGTGCTGATTCTGTAAATTTAGAGATTAGACTTTATACAAATAGATTTAAAATTAATTTGATAAAGGCTTGCTGAGTTTTTTGCGCGTTCCTTACTCAGCAGGTGTACCGGTTTGCAGGATAGGTTAGTTTGAAGGTCTTACTGGGAAAACATGGTGTGTGTATGAATATGAAACACAAACGCCTCATAAAAAACGAATAGCAATATTTTCTTCTACACCAGTTTGTAGTAACAACTTGCTATGAAATATTGCAGACCTCATTCATCGCTAATCTTGCTACATAGATTTAGAATGGGCTAGATATCGTAAAGTCAAAAATCACTTAAGTACTTTGTATAGACCAATAAGACGGCACATACCTACAAAAACATTAGAACAACCACCGATTATCCACGCGGCTCCGTCTTGAGCCAACTTCGGCAAGATAGATACATCACCTAGATCTCTTCATTGTATGTTCACCATGACCAGAAAACATAGAGAAAATAATAGCACAGATTTGCGTTAATTTATATAATTGGCTGCCTTATCAGTCTTATCACACAGGGCAATCTATCTCTACCTGGCAACCATTGAATGGATGGATATTTTATATCTATTTTATTTATTAAACGGTTTTATTTAACTTGTCCTGTTTGTTTGGGTCAAATCTAGTAATTGAAATTTGACCCCGTACCCTGTTGTCCGATTGGTCTAATATTTGGCAGAAGTCTTTAGTTCTGATGACAATACAACATAATTTTTTTACAATTTATTTATAAAGTCTACAGAATCGACACCAATTTTGTCAATATACGATTTTCAACTCGTGACGTAATAACAGCAACTTAAGAATGATAAATTTTAATATCCTTTCGCCAACGGCCATACCACGTTGAATACACCGGTTCTCGTCCGATCACCGAAGTTAAGCAACATCGCGCGTGGTTAGTACTTGGATGGGTGACCGCCTGGGAATACCACGTGCTGTTGGCTTTTTACCATTTATTTTGTTAAATCCAGTTTAGGTTATTAAGATGTATATTTTTAGTTTTTTGAGAATCATACGACAACAATTTATACTAACTGACTTTAATATTAATTAGCTTTGAAGAATTACTGTCCCGTGTTCTCTAAGCGGGGCGTGAAAAATAATTTGATTAGGCCGTTAAGATGAGGACCACTGCCGTAATACTATCGATGTATTTAATGGTGACTCCCATTCCTGACATTCAAGTTACCAGGTTCTGAAGGAGGCAGGACACGACGGTATCTCCCGTCCGAAATGAGCTGTCCGACTGGGGTAGTACCTCCGCCCTACAGAACACCGCGGCCATAATAACCATCGTGTTGTGTTCCCGGCGGTAAGTAGGGTAGCCAGAGCTCATTGTACCCCTCCTCCCCCCACCCCTTTCTAGCCTCCTCGCCTCTTCCCAGCCCCCCTTCCCTTCAGGGTAGGACACGCATGTGTGACACCCTTAGTGCTGCACACATCCATAGGCCACAGTGACCGCTTCCCATCAGGTGGACCGTGTGCTTGTCTGACACCTATGTAGTATAAAAAAACCACCCCCAATAATTGATCATCGGAGGTGTTACGGGGTTGATAATGAAAAAAAAAAGATTTGAACCCGGGATCTTCTGATCGTAAGGCAGACCCTCGGTATCTATCTTAGCCCAAGTCTATGGTTTCCATACATTTGCTTTGGGATTACCAAAGGTTTAGCGTTCATTAAAAGTTTGCATAAGCGCCTTCAATGTTTACAGGCGCTTAGCACAGTAACATTGACTTAACTGTTTAATTAAACGCGGTTAAATATTTAGTTTATATCTTTGATCCAGGATTATATTGGATTCTGTATTTTTAACTGGTTTTTTCGAATAGCAATAATACTTCTATACTATCTATCTTAAGTGTCACAATGTTTGTCCTCAATGGACTCCTAAACCACTTGTCTTAATCTTAATATATATAAATCTCGTGTCACAATGTTTGTCCTCAATGGACTCCTAAACCACTTAACCGATTATAATAAAATTTGCACACCATGTGCAGTTCGATCCAACTTGAGAGATAGGATAGTTTTTGAAACGGATTTCGATATCCACGCGGGCGGAGCCGCGGGCAACAGCTAGTTTATTATAAAGTCCATTAAACTAGGATAGGAATGGAAAGGAAGAGGAATACAGATATACGAGAAAGGTGCGGCCTGAAAGAGAATGTTGTAACGAGAATTGAAAAGGATATGCTAAGACGGTTTGGACACGTAGAGCGAATGAATACTGAGCGAATGACACACCAAATATGTAAGGCACATGTAAGTGGGGATTTCCGCACGATAAAAAAAGGCACATGTAAGTGGGTAGGTAAGCCGGGGTCGGCCTCGCAGAGTTTACACCGACCAATTTTAAGAGTTATTGCAATAAGGGCAGGCTTGCATGAAAAACGGCGGGCTTGCATGAAAGGCTCAATGACAGTTGTAGAGGAGTCTCTGCCTATCCCGGAGTGAAAAAGGCGTGAGTAATATGTATCTATATTTTTTTGTGATACTTGTCTGTTTGTTCGCGATGGATGCAAAAACTATTGAACGGATTTTGTTGCGGTTTTTTAAAGGACTTAGTGAGACTTAAAATCTATGATTGATCACAATCGGTGAGTACCTAGATGTAGAACCAGAGATAATTATGGTCAAAAACGCGAAAACTTTACAAAAGAAATGCGTTGGCCGAGAATCGAACTCGGATCAACTGCTTGGAAGGCAACTATGCTGACCATTACACCACCAACGCATGTGTTAGACCTTCCGATTAAGTACTTTTAATATTTATTAACATTGTAGAATAAATTAACAAAAAATATGCGTTGGCCGAGAATCGAACTAGGATCAACTGCTTGGAAGGCAACTATGCTGACCATTACACCACCAACGCGTGTGATACATTAAATTAAATTCTTACGTACATTTTTTAAAATTCAGCTGCTTTCAGTTACTCAAATATTTCACAATTCACAATTACTGAACATAATTGCTCTTCTTTAACAATATGACTTAATTATTGTTGACTTTTTTAACAATATGACTTAATTATTGTTGACTTAACTAGTAGCGTTAATAGTTAAGACGTTTACATAATTAATACGTTCAAGTATAGGTACACACCAAGATATTCGGCGCCAAAGTCAACCTGCAACGTGCAAGGCTGAGATTTATCACTCTCATATTATGGTGCATAATATACTCATTTATATGGTGCATACAATGCCATCAAGAACCAACTTTTTGATTTTTGGTTGACTGGTAGAAATTGCCTCAGGCATTAAGTCCGCCTTTGTACAATATTTTACCGTTGTGCATAAAGTTTAAATAAATAAATAAACCAAGCGGTTCGGTGTCTCTTTTCTTTGCCGCACCATCAAAACCTGTATTTCTTTACCAGCTCACGTGTTTCCTTCCTCATTCAGTCCCGGGTCCTTTAAGCGGGGCGTGAAAAAACATTTGATGAGGCCGTTAAGCTGAGGGCCACCACTGTAGCACTATCGGTGTATGTTGTGGTGACTCCCGGTCCTGAGACTTTACCTTTAGCTTACCATCAGGCGCCTTTAAAAAGGGAATGATTTAGGTACAAAATAATTTGTTCAGTAATAAATTATCGTACGATTCATAATGGATCGCTTATAACGAAAATAAATCCAGTTAAAAGTACTTGTAGCACTTAAACTGATAGGGTAAGCTCGAGTGGGGCTCAAGTGCTTCCGAATTAAGTCTTTGAGCTTTCGTTTTTGAATGTACAGTCAGCGACTAAGTAGTTGAAGTAAAAATAACACCTTTTTTATAGGACACGTCAAAATGACTTCACCTGGCCTGATGGTAAGCTAAAGGTAAATGCTCTATAATACGGATAATAAACATTATTTTTTCTTTTTTTTTAAGTACTTTTTTATACTTTTTTAGTTTCCTTTTTTATACTTTTATACATAGAAACACCAGACCAATGTAAATGCACTGAGTGGGAATCAACCAGGCATCCCCTGTCGTAGCAGTCGAATGCACTATCGCTACGCGACAAAGGCCGTCATTGTGTATGTGCGGTTGATAACAAAAAAGCAATTTTTGAAACTTTTGTTTGTCTGTCCGTCTGTCTGTTGGAATTAGATAATCTCTAGATCGGCTGGGCTAGAATTAGGGTTCCACGCACAATAATTAATACTTCAATAATAACATAACTACCTACGTTTAAAAAACCGACTTCACTAAAACATAGTTTTTTTTTTAATTTTTTACTTTTTAGTGTACAGAAATAGAAAAGTTACCTATTTATGGGGTTCATCATGTACAAAGGCATCAAAAACACAATTTTTGCCGTAAATTTGATGATATCCCAAGATCCCAGCATCAGATCCTGATACCCTGAATATGTGACCACATCAGAAGTAGCCTCTTTCAAACAAAAAAAAATCATAATCCATCCATAATAATAAAATTATGGATGGATTATGATTTAAAACAATTCGTACGCTATAAAAAATAGCGTACGAATTGAGAACCTCCTCCTTTTTTGAAGTCGGTTAAAACACTTAAAAGTCGCGTGCGCAGCTAATCTATACTAATATTATATAGAGGTAAAGTTTGTGAGGTTGTAGGGGGTAATCTTTGGATCCGCTGAACCGATTGTGAAAATTCTTTTACCAATAGAAAGCCACGTTATCTGTGAGTGACATAGGCTATATATTTCACCAAAAAAGAATAGGGATCCCTACTAAAACTGCAATAATGTAAACCAAGGTATGAAAAAACTTACCATAAAATGACTTGATGGCAATGTAGAACTCCACGCGGGTGAAGCCGTGGGTGGAAGCTAGTCTTTAATAAAATTTGTGTTTCATGTGGCTATAATTATTTCTAATGTACGTGTCTACCTCTGTGTGAAAGGCTCGATAGAAGTGACGTCACGAGCTGGCAGCAGTTGTGTAAATATGAAAGATGTCTATTTGCAACGCTTTATTATAATGTTATATCCCACATGCGTTGGTGGTGTAATGGTCAGCATAGTTGCCTTCCAAGCAGTTGATCCGAGTTCGATTCTCGGCCAACGCATATTTTTTGGTAATTTATTCTACAATATTAATAATAAAAGTACTTAATCGGGCAGTTCTATCACGTGCGTTGGTGGTGTAATGGTCAGCATAGTTGCCTTCCAAGCAGTTGATCCGAGTTCGATTCTCGGCCAACGCATATTTTTGTAGGTGTCACTCAGACTTTTTTCCCACCGGTGCGTGTACGCAGAGACAATAAACAGCAATTTCTTTATTTGAATCTAACTTCACAAGCATTCTCTACTATCATTATACCAGTCATAGAAGCTCGCATAGAGGCGAAAAGCTGCAAGAGAAGTGGATGGGAGGAGGAATTGTTTAACTGATTTTTTTTACCCGACTGCCAAGAAGGGTTATGTTTAGGGGTACAGTGAGCTCTGGCTACCCTACTTAGTACTTACCGTCGGGAACACAACACGATGGTTATTATGGCCGCGTTCTTCTGTAGGACGGAGGTACTACCCCAGTCGGACAGCTCATTTCGGACGGGAGATACCTACCGATTATTCGACAGCTAATCAAAATAAAAAAAAATCTAATTTTTCAATTGATCCCGACTGTTCAGTTGTTATGTTTCTACATCTAAGTGCTTGTTTTTGTTCTTTTTCGTTTTTAACGGTCGAGTTTTTTGATTTTTTAAATCATATATTTTTTTACTTTATATTATTTATTAATATTTCAGCTTCTCCGGGAGCGACTGCCATCTTCCAGCTCCGAGAGAAAAGCTGGCGCCAGAGTATCATCCTTTGTTTAGCAGGTACATCGACTAACAGGTGAGTTTGACTCGAGCCTCAATGACATTGGCAGGGCCCTATATACCCCCATACATTTGCAATTATCTACACTACACAAATAGGATAAATTTATGCGATCATCTGTTCTTATAAAATACCCTCGAGATCAAAATATTTCATAACGGATTTAGGTCTGCCCAAACTCGAGATTCCAGCATCGTGTGGGGCCATGAAATTGGCTATAATTATGTACCTACTATCAAAACTTTTTTTTATAAAAGATTTTATGCACCTGATAACATAGTCAAATGGGGTGAATAGGGATAAAATGGTCATTAGAATTTGTTAACTAATTTCTTTTGGAAATTTTCAAGTATTTAACCGCACATTCGATTAGTCTCTTCATTGTCACGTGGAATTGGTTTATAGTAGGTATAGATGGTGACAGGACGGCCGCCGTCACCCTACATCCCACCGTCAGCGAGGTGGTGCGATGATCGCCCCAATGAGGTGTCGAGGGTGCCATCTTAAAACCGTAGATGGCCCAGGGTCAGCTGGGGTGCGAGGGATATGCCTATTAGGTAGCCTTACACCCCGGTACTTAAGACCCGAGATGGCGTGCGGTTATAGTCGGTTTGATCCCGACATAACCACTCCCGATGGTTGACGGGGGTGGCATCCATGGGGATTTCCGCAAATTAAAAAAAGGGTCAGCAGATATGCTTATTTAGGTAACCTTACATCCCGGTAATTAAGACCCGAGACGTCGTGCAGTTATAGTCGGTTCGATCCCGACATAACCACACCCGATGGTCAACGCGGGTGGTAGCCGTGGGGATTTCCGCACGATAAAAAAATACTTATTGCCCGCGAACTTTATGGCTCCAAAACCAGTAAATGTTATAATTACGGAACAGATTAATTTCAAGCGAATAAACTTTGGGTATTCTTTAATCTTGCTATTTCAATTTGTCCGTCAAAACAGACTAACAAATTAAGCTGCCCATCAGCTGTTCATTTTGTAACTATATTTCTGAAGTTTAACGAGTTTTGACAGTCTAACTAAGAGGGAAATAGCATAATAGACTGACCTAATCATCACACCTATAAATGGGTTAGGTTGAAGTGCAGTGTAGGTGGCGTACTTGTTTTTAATCATTTCTACGCCCTCGTAAGTTACAAAGGCGTTAATTTTATATAATAAATATAGCTATTATCATATCTCATCCTTTAAGCGGGGCGTGAAAAAGCATTTGATGAGGCCGTCAAGCTGAGAGCCACCATTATGGCACTATCGGTGTTTGCAATGGTGACTCCCATTCTAGAGACTTTGCCTCAGCTTACCATCAGGTGAGGTGAAGTCATGTTGACGAGACCGACATAAAAAAAAATCACATCTCATTACAACTCATCACATATCACATCTCATCGCAACTCATCACAACTCATCACAACTCATCATTTATACAGGGTGAATTTTTCAAAAGGGATTGGATGGCCAAATCCGAAACTATAAGGAATAGCGAAAAATGCTCAAAGGAGTCACGAGCCCGATTTTGATGAAACTTAAAACCTCATCATTAGATTTTTGAAAAACCAATAATCCTAGCTAGGAATCGAACCTGTTGATTTTGAAAAAAAAAACGCACCCTATATTATTACACCATACGATAGTGTTGCTATTAAGGATCATATTCTGGGAAGTAATGACATACCGCAAACTAAAGGAAAGAGCTCATCTTTAACAAAATACATTTTATTTTTCTTACATTAACTGATTAATTGTTCAAAATGTAGACCATTGTTTTCAATACATAGCTGGATTTGAGACTTCAAGGATCGTACTGCATTCAATATTACAATGTTATTGATTCCGTTTAGAATATTCTCCAAAGAACGTTTCAAGTCATCAAATGTGTCTTTATAAAATTATTTTTTGACATACCCCCAGAGAAAGTTATCTAAGGGAGTAAAATCAAGGCACAGGACCATGCCTTGCAATAAATTGTCGTCAAACTGCTGAATCCAAATCCCTTTTATTAGCTATTATGGGCTGGAGCTCCATCTTATTTAAAAAAACATCAATCATCATAATCATTCTGAGTATTATTTAAAACACGGAATAGTTGCGATCTTTTCTGGGATTTCGAACGAAACAAATAGGTAGATGAAATATGAATTTTATTAAATTCCATAATTTCCTTAAATTTGCCGTATATCATTACTTCGCAGAATTTGATCCTTAACAGCGACACTATCGTATGGTGTAATAATATAGGGTGTGTTTTTTTTTCATAATCAACGGGTTCGATTCTCAGCTAGGTTTATTGATTTTTCAAAAATCTAATGATGAGGTTTTAAGTTTCATCAAAATCGGGCTCGTGACTCCTTTGACCATTTTTCGCTATTCCTTATAGTTTCGGATTTGGCCATCCAATCCCTTTTGAAAAATTCACCCTGTATAATCACAAATCATCACAATAATCACATTTCATCACATCCCATCACATCGCATCACATATCATCACGATTCATCACATCTCATCACAACTCATTATATCTTATCACAACTTATCATTCATATCTCATCGTATCTCATGATATCTAGTCACATGCGACCAATTCTCATAAAATCTTATCACATCTCGCGATATCATCATTATATCTCAACAAATTATATCTTCTTACACAGGACACGTCAAAATGACTGCACCTCGCCTGATGATAAGCTAAAGGTAAAGTCGAGGTCACCTCTACGTACACTGATCTATTACTTTTAGTGGTGTAAAACCCCAAACCATGATGTTATTTATTACCGGAAGGGAATGTCATTAACGTAGAAGCGGTACTCTGCTGATACTATCTTTGAGCCACTAAATCATCCCTGGGGATATCAGACTGCAGATGGAAGGCGGAAGCGTATGCATTTACGTTTCAGGATATCTATATTAATACTAACTGTGTCCCGCGGCTTCACCCGTGGCATACTTCGTCCCCGTGGCAGGATAAACAGTCTCCTAGTTCTAAGCTACCTCCCCATCAATTTTACAGTCAAATAGCTCCAGCCGTTCACGCATGATGCCGTGACCAAAGGAAATAGGGATTCATTTTTATAATAGATAGATAATAAGGCGGAAGATTTTGTTTGTTGGTTGGTTGAACGCGCTAATCTCAGGAACTATTGGTGCGAATTGAAAAATCTATATCCAAACTCAATATATAACTATTATTTCTGGGAGGAAGAGCGGACAAGGAAGCAAAAATCATGCTAAAAATATACGTTGGCCGAGAATCAAACTCGGATCAACTGCTTGGAAGGCAACTATGCTGACCATTACACCACCAACGCACGTGATAGAACCTTCCGATTAAGTGCTATTAATATTTAATAACATTGTAGAATAAAATGACAAAAAATATGCGTTGGCCGAGAATCGAACTCGGATCAACTGCTTGGAAGGCAACTATGCTGACCATTACACCACCAACGCACGTGATAGAACCGCCCGATTAAGTGCTATTAATATTTATTAACATTGTAGAATAAAATGACAAAAATATGCGTTGGCCGAGAATCGAACTCGGATCAACTGCTTGGAAGGCAACTATGCTGACCATTACACCACCAACGCATTTGATGGCTTCACCTGAAAAATGCTTCAGTCGGATAGAATCAATTTACAATTGAACTTTATTTACACAAATGTTTTTATAATCACGTCACAATACAGAATTTTGAAGTTTACTTACTACAAAATTCTTCTTCAATCAAGGGTGTTTATGGGGCCTCCTTTTTTCCGTGCTGAAATCCGAGCGCTTTCGTACACCGACGCCTTAAATTTCATAGGGACCCTTAAGATCTTTAGGGTCTATGGTAGCACCACCTGCAGAATACAAAGGTTTTCCGGAGAGCCCTAGGGTGAGCAAATTATTTCTAGGTAAGCGTGCTCCATCGTCGATCACATCATCAGATGAAACGGGTTGGAGGGAGGGAGGGTTGAGGGGTTCTTCCAGCTGGACAAACTATACAGAATAAACCATCCAGTAAGCTCTGGCTATCCTACTTACCTGCGGGAACATAACGCGATGGTTATTATGGCCGCGGTCTTCTGCAGGGCGGAGGTACTACCGCAGTCGGACTGCTCAGTTGGGATGGGAGAAACTGTCGTGTCCAACCTCCCTATATCGTTCCCTTTAAAAACCCTGTATTATAATGAGAAAAATAACAAAGACATTCGGTGTTAATACATCAGGGGCTGCCCGCAATGAATCGCGTCTGGCATAATAACATCCGCGGTACTTTATATTTTATAATGTTTTATACTTGTGCCGGGGCTAAGGCCTAATAACACAGAGTAGGGCCACACAGATACTTACAAATAGGGGTGTACTTAAAAAGACTTGTTTTTTTTGAATAGTATTGTTATTTATTTCCAATAATTACTACATAGGTACGCCTGTATGGGGTACTAAAATTTTTCTGAGATTTGAACTGAATGAATGATTAAGATGATTGAATTCATGATTAGATAATGATTGAATGGGGTTAGGGGGAAACTCGCCTCTGGTCCGCGGCCCAAATTACACGGAGTAGGAACAGTAGTGGAAAAGTCGGCCGAATGTGTGGGCCAGAAATAAATGATAGAGGCGAGTTTCCCCCTAACCCATTGAATGAGAATTAAATGAGAGTGAACAGGGCCTCTATTAAAACAAGTCACTCTGATGCCACTGACATAAAAAAATGTTATTAATTTTGGACTTTACAGCTACCAGGTTAAAGTCCAAAATTAAACGATATTATGTAGAGCGAATGAAAATTTTTTATGAATTTTGAAACTTTACATTTGATTTTAGACTTTAACTGTATAAAGATAAAGTTTACAACTAAATAGTATTTTTTGAGCATCAGTGGCATGACAGAGGTTTGCCTTAAACAGAGTCAAAGCCCTGGTCGTAGTTTGAAGTGCAGGGAGGGGTTGTATTAAATTCGATGATACGAACACACTCCAAATGCAGAGAAATAAACCCAACTATGACTAAAAAATAGACTTAACATAGTTGGCAAATTGCAAACATAGTTTAAAAATATGCGTTGGCCGAGAATCGCACTCGGATCAACTGCTTGGAAGGCAACTATGCTGACCATTACACCACCAACGCATGTAGTAATCTACGGTATATTGGCGAAGCTGTTTCAAACACTTGATTAAATAAATTAGAAAATAAATATTTCTATTGGAAGTACGTGATCAGAAGGTTCTATCACATGCGTTGGTGGTGTAATGGTCAGCATAGTTGCCTTCCAAGCAGTTGATCCGAGTTCGATTCTCGGCCAACGCATATTTTTGTCAATTTATTCGACACTTCAGATAATAGAATATTAAATTTTTTTTTGTGTACCCATTTTACACAAAAAAATAAAAATAGCCCTCGTCCTATTTTAGTGGATTTTAATACCTTATTGACAAAATAGGATATTTACAGAATAGGCCAATATAATATCTGTTTCATGCATTACTCTGTGCACACCCCATTTAAGATGTAAACACATAAGTATAGAGAGGTACCCTCCTCCCCTTCTAGGGGGCGCTTTCGAGTCAGTCGAAGCGGCCAGGCGCCGCGAAGCACACGCGAGGAGCATCCACGCTCCGCAAAAATAATACCCAACAAAAATACATTATTATTATTTGAATTATTTCACTTTAAACCTATTTCTTTCCTCCACAATTAATAAAATAAATAAATATAATAAGTTTTATTGGATTCGTCGAAAAACGCATTGCAGTAGCGGTTTACGGAGAGCTGTTTCAAACATTTGTGTGATTCGAAAAAATTCCTTCGCCTAAATGGTTCCTTCCTTTTTTGAATTTTCGTTTGTTATTTTTTTCTAAAGTGTGCACGTAATGTCGTCCATTCGGAATGCCTTTTGGATTATAACAGTTTGAACAAGTGAGTTGGCACTATTGATTGTAGAAAATGTTTGATATCTTTTGAGATTTTTTGTGAAATTGGGGCATTATCAAATTCACGATAATACTTTTATATCTTAAAATTTTTGCAATAATTTCTTCAGTAGAAATTATTCAATGATCATAGTTGCGTTTATCTTTAACCTGCCCGATTTTCACACACGTGAGATTGGCTTAGTCCGTACCTAACTGGCAAAAAAGTCGGACGTTCCAAAAAACATGTAAAGGTGTGTACAGTCGGTAGCTAAAAGTTGCTTAACAGATTAACATTTTGAAATCACTTAGGAAAATAATTTTGTATTAAAGTTACCTGTACAAGTCCTAGATATTCGAAATTCACCACTCCAACGGCGCACTAAAATGTATAGGAGAGTTTCGAATATCTAGGACATGTCCAGGTAATTCAGTTGGTCAGAGTATTCCTCCTGTAAGGAACTGGTCACGGGTTCTAGTCCCGTCAAGTTTTTTCGATCTAAATAGTTTAAAAAAATATATCTTTCTTTTCTTCTATATACATACTTACCCAGAGCAAGAAAAAGAGATGCTGACTATACCAAAAAGTGTGCTACTTAAGCAATTCACAGCAAAAACATTATCGAATCCAAGAAAATTCGTACCAATTTACTTAAAGCGTCCTTTCGATTAACTTTTGCCGCCGACTGTACTTATGAAGAACTTCCTAGAGCAGATTAACTAATGCCCTTATATCTTGTTGCCCTACTGAGTTTCACATCTCCGAGATTATGCGGGTAGATCAAAAGTTTATAATAGTTGTACTATAGATACCTACATCATACATATCCTACTAATATTGATCTGAGTAATGATCTGGCTTAAATTTGGTATAGAGATAGATTATAATCTGGAATAACACAATGTTACTTTTACTCCTGGAATATATTCCCATGGGTAGAGGGAACGAGATCAAAATTTCACTCAGGGGTAGCCGCGGACAATTAATATTTATTACATACCTCATACATTCATGTCTTTTTTTATTGATCTACCTGCTTCTATGTATGTAATATGTGGTGTGGTAGCGGTAGTGCATTCAGCTGCTACGTTACGGGGTGCGGATTCGATTTCCGCATAGTACAACATGTTTGTTTACTTGAATCGCCTGTCATCTTGAATTCCGAAGTTCAAAATAGCGATGAACTGTACAGTAGCCCTAAAGTACCGAAATGCGACTCACGTTAGTGCGAAAGTGCGCCTCATCGATACCCATAATTTCGAATGTTTTCCACCGCGAAGCATGGTACCTAGTGCGAAAGTATTCCATATCTATTTATGCGGCACACTTTCGCACTACCATAAGTCGCGTTTCGTTACTTTAGTGTTACAGTTCATCGCTATTTTGAACTTCGAAATTCAGTTTGACAGTCGCTTGAATCTGTCGTATACAAGCGATAAATTTCGGTTGCATCCAATAGCATTTTTCCTCAAATTTTACCATTACTATAAGACGAACAAAATTTATTTATTCAAAGCTACGTAAACTGTATGTAAGTAACAAAAAGTTAAACGGCTGGGAAGTTTGGGGCGACGCACAGTAATTTATGAGCAAACTTGGTAACCTATTCACAAAGTAGAGCCAGAGATGTAGAAAGCTAGCAGTTTTTATATTAGATCAGACGTCATCAAACCTTTAAGACAAAAGAGACTAGCATTCTTGGGGCCTACTTTTATTGATTGAAATTTGGGATTCAAATATTGTTACAATTTATTACAGAAAATCCTTAAATTGGGTATGGAATTCGTAAGAATGGAAATAAATTCCGAATGTGTATCCAAAACGAATGACAATTTCTCATCAATCGAATGTTAAGGTAGTCCACTTAGAGCACCCTTCTAAATAGCACTTGCGTGGATAGCACCTAGCTCAGTCCACGAAGAGTACCTAACAATATTTTTGGTAGATGCTCTTCGTGGACTCAAAATTATTTTTACTTTTATGTCCTATCATAACATACATAACATAAACTCACGCCTATATCCCCGAAGGGGTAGGCAGAGGCGCTAGACCCACATTTCGCCAGTTTATGTTTAGGTCCCAATGTAATAGGTGGCGAGCCTATTGCCATTAACCGGGCACTTATAAACCTGCGATAAATATACACATTATGTCCTATAAGTCACCAAAAATGTGCTGGGATATATAGACTGCGTTTTGACTTCTGGCATGTGTTGTAATGATGCCAGGATTGCAATACGAATGGTCAGTTTCGACAGCAACCCATGCTCTTCGTGAAAAGCAAAAATAATTGTGAGTCCACGAAGAGCACCTGCCAAATATATTCATTGGTGCTCTTCGTGGACTAGGCTGAGTGTTATTCACGCAGTTGTTATTTGGAAGGGCGCTCTAAGTAAACTACGGGTACCTCCAAATACGAAATCAGATACAGAAGATATATATATTATGATGGCGTAGGTATTAGGGAGAGAATACACTGGCCCCAGTATACAAAAGAATGCCCCTTTCCTTTAAACTTTCTATAGATAGCCCGGTAAAGTGGTCCCCTAGCGGCAAAAGCAGTGTTTCACATTCATTTCTCAGATTTACTTTCTGTCTTTATGTTCTTGATTGATGGCACTTGATGGAACTGGAGTGAATGTGGCAAAGTACAAGTGATTTAATCAAATATTACTGTCCAAGTATAAAAAATGAAAAAATAATGACGTTACCAGATCATGAAGTCTTCAACCAAATCGCCCAATTTAGACAAGAAACTCGCGTAACTTGACAATGATTCCACTCTGAAACTGTTATAGGAAATAAAACTTTAATTATACAGTGATAAAGAATGAATTTCGTCGTAAACTTACAATGAAAAGTCGAAGTACTTTTTAATAGATCATTATGCGAATCTCCTCAATTCGAGGAGGCATTAATGATGGTCCTTAGTAAACTTTGTATGAGTAACTAATGGCATTCTCTGCAGTAAATTGTCCATCAGAAGCTGAAAATTTCCATTTGTCTCCTGGTTTTTTATTCACCCAAACTTTAGTCGAAATACTGACGAAATTTTTCTTTTGTTACTTTGACTGCATGGTCTTCGCATGTGGACCCACAATAATTAGCCTAAAAATTGGTCCCAACTACAAGACATTTGGGGCCAATATTTGGATATCTTCTTATGATAGTTATGCTAGGAAGGGAGTGACTGAGGAGTTGGCATCTGACAGGAATCTATGGAGAAAATGGCATATTGAGCCAAATCCAAATAATTGGCACAAGCACAGGTAGATGATAAGGAATGGTTACGCTAATATGATTTCTCATCGCCTGATAGTAAGCTAAAAGCAAAATCTCAGTAATAAGAGTCACCATTACAGCAACCAATAATGTTACAATAATAAATACATTTAGCTTTTCGTTGCAAAGAAATCAGATCATCTTGACGTTTTTTCCAGTTGCTCCTGCATAAATCTTTAGCATGTGCTGGGCAGCATCTATGCTGAGGTGGCACCCTATTAAGGCTCGTTATAATATTTCTATTTAAATATTTTCTGTTCCTTTTTTCTTTTTCCTGTGTGCTTGTCCTCAGTAAGTGTGTTTTCTTTCTTCCTTTCTTTCTTCCTTTCTTTCTGCTCCTGAGGCTTTCACCTCGAAGCTAAGCATCTGCTTACTCCTACTATACCTCTTGATTTGGCTTATGGTTTTTATAAAAGTCGTTGCCGTCTAACGCCCCATAGGTGAAGTTGACTTGAGCTTCAAAAATCTTGATGAGGTCTCCTACACCCTTCTCACCAACTCATTTTCGTAAACTATTTGTCTTGATATTATCTTACGAGAAGGTCGACATTTTAATTAATTTAACTTTGTTTCTTTTCAAATTAATTTCGCATAATATTTCGTTGAAAGTTTGGCAGAACAATTTAACTTTGTAAGTCTGGCCGTTAGTTTGTCAAAAGTTATAATACGAAAACTGTTTGGTTGTACATATTTACATTGTTGATATTGTCTCTACGAAGGTCTGTTTACGGCCTGAGCCAATGGCAGTTATAGTAGGAATTATATTGAAATAAAACTATTTTTAAGTGCAGTTTTTAAGCCGGTAAATAGGGTAGCCAGAGCTCACTGTACCCCTCCTCCCCCCACCCCTTCCTAGATTGCCCACCCCATCCTAGCCCTCCCCCCTTCCCTTCAGTGTAGGCAGTGCGTGTGTGACACCTTTAGTGTTGCACACGTCCATATGCCACGGTGACCGCTTCCCATCAGGTGGGCCGTGTGCTTGTATGCCACCTACGTGGTATAAAAAAAATACGGATTCTATCTATATATTTGATAGCAACCCATTTATGTCCCACTGCTGGGAACATGGTCTCCTCTCCTCTAACGAGAGAGCTGAGAGGGTTTAGATCTTAATCCACACACGCTAGTCAAATGCGGGTTGGTGGATCGGACATGTCTTTCCACCATCATCCACACACACCTTAATCCACGCACGCTGGCCTAATACGGGTTGGTGGATCGGACATGTCTTTTCACCATCATCCACACACACCTTAATCCACGCACGCTGGCCTAATGCGGGTTGGTGGATTGGACATGTCTTTCCACCATCATCCACACACTTGTAGTGTGTACAGTGTATTTTGAACGCAACTGGAAAATCCCTGAAAGGTTGATGAAGACTTCTTCCAGATTTTACATTCCGTGCACGAAACAGTTATAAATACCGTACCTACATTATTTTCCGCAAAATAAAATAACAATTTTGCACCGTAATCCCCCTTTTTGGAAACTTCGAACCCTTGGCTTATGGACAAAGACCTCCTGCCCATAATTACATATCGCGATCAGCCTTTGAGAGGCAACAAATTTCTGAGGTCCGACCCTTAAGGTCGTAACGCTCTGGCGCAGATCCGAAGCGAAGCGTTAAATGTAGCTGAAAACCGGAGTCAAGTTCTTGTGATGTGATAGATACTGAATTCGGTTGTGATTGCTGAAGTATTGGTACCTACTTTTCTTGCGTTAAAAAGTTCCAGTTAATACTCGTAACTAGTAGCAGTAGAGAGTTAGGTTGTTGAATTTTTATTGTCAGTAGCTGTGGCCACGATTTCATTTCCGTAATTTTTAGATTTTTAAGGGTTCAATTTTTTGTGCGGAATCTTAATTATTTTTCTAAAATAAAAGTAGCCCATGTTAGGCTAATATAAAAAGGCCAGTGAAAGTCTCGTCTAAATAAATCGGTTTAGCCGTTCTAGATTACCTAATTCAAACAAACAGAAAGACAGACATTGCAAAGAAAAGTCTCAAAATTTTTCTACGATATTTTTATACTAGTGACCGTAATTTCTAGTAAGTATTTCATTGAGGTCTTCAGCTAATGCTCGTGTTAGCAGTAGATTTACGTTAGAAATAGGTATCTCGTCTCGTCTTTTGTTGAGTATTTTTTTTAGATTGATGCTTCGCAGTGCTTCGCTGCGTCAGTGTGTCTTGACCCTAATATTCTTAGTGAAAACTAAAACTCGAAGATAGTGTTATGTCGGTTTTTCGTATTCTGTGATTTATAATGTTTGTTTTCCAGTACCTACGGTTGCATTTTATATTATTCATTCATTTTACATTATATATTTCAAAAGTTAACATTTAGTAAGAGATTTAACACTGCAATCTGTTTCTAGGATGAATATTCTATCAATAGACTACTCGAATTAAGTTTGTGAGTATGAATGTTTGTTACTCTTGCTCGCAAAAATGACTGAACGAATCTGGCTGAAAGTTGGTAGGTACAGGGATAGATTATAGTTTAGAACAACAAATAGGCTACATACTTTTGGTTCCTTTGGGAAGCGGGATCGGGAACAGATTCCCACACGAGCGGAACCACAGTCAACAGCTACTTAATAATAATCCCAAAAAGTGTCATATTAATAACAAAGGTAGTCGTATTTTTTACTTACAATTTGACAAGCGAATACGAAACCTTGCGGCCTAATTTAGTTGAAGACCCAGGTGTTCGCCCCGGGCAGCTGAGGCCGACCAATATCATTTGTCTTGAGTTTTTACAAGTTCATTTTATTCTATGAATTTTTTTCTTAATAAAATCTCGGAATTCCGATGTTGTTATAACTAATTCAGATAATTGTTTTTACGTTCAATTGTACAAAGAGCGATCCGATTCTCAGCATTCCATGGATTCACCTTGCGTTCGCCGGGTCCACGGCGCGTGGTACAGAGAGGAACCCCGGGACGGTGCCTGGGACTAGCGACCCAGAAGTAGGTTTAGGGTGGCCACCTTGCGACGCGTCAGTGTCACCTCCACCGTCAGAAGTGTTCCCCCCTCTACCTATCCAGATTTGGTACGATCCTAACAATGCTGTTTTGGATATAATGAGGTATATTCCCGAAAGTATAACTTAATATTCGTTTGTTTAACTTTAAAAATCTCTTAAAAAGGAGAAATGAGCACCTTTTTCTGTGTGGGAATCTCCATGGACACCAGCGCCGGTCTTTAAACGCCGGGGTGTAAGGTGACCAAAAAGGCATGTCCCTCGCACCCCGGCTGATCTCTGGTTTCAAGACTGATACCCCCTGGTTCCTAAAACAGATGGGAACTCCTCGCCATCTCAAAGTTAGAGATGGCGAGGCGGTCCCATCGGTTTTAGAAACGTACCGTACGGCTTCGAGATGGCCCCTCGGGCTTGGGAACCATGGTATTGCCATCTTGGACCCCAGATTATTGTCTACATTATGGTATAACACACTAGCTTACTTTTTATCCCTGAGGTACCTACTCATGGAAAGCGGGAACTAAATTACACGCGGGCGTACTCGCGAAAAATCCTTAAGTTTATTTAAACAAAGGCCTATTGCGAATACAAAAGCATTTTTCAGCATTAAATTCTTTGTGTACTTATCAAAAATCTTCATTAGCGTTAATTTTTGTCAGGCATACAATACATTTTCTTATAAAGATTTAATTCGCCTTTCGCGCAAATAAAGTGACTTATTCACGCGAAAGGCGTTATTTAATCATCATTTATCATTCACCTGGTTTCTCAGTTCACCTAGAGGCAGATTGATGTGTTTTTCTCTGCCATTGATCATGGTTAGGCGTCATCAAATAATGTAATGACTTTTCTTCATATCATTTATTTATAATAGTGCCTACTAGACTATTATAAAGATGAAGTATTGTTTGTTTTGTTGAGATAAGATCAGAAGCTACTAGTTTAAATTGTAAAAATATTTTTGTGTTTGATAGCCTAGATTTATCGAGGGAAGTTATTAGCTACAGGTACTATTAGAGATTGAGATGAGGTCGAAACTGAATTTTGAACATATTTATAATGCAAGTGTAACGAAGGGAACGAATATAGTAGATCTATCCAAAGAAAAGAGATGGTGACGAACAAAATGGTATTATTACGTTCTTTTTTTGTAATATGGGGCTTTTAGGCGCGCTGAGTACGAATCTCGTGTAATTTCCAATCAGAATATACCGAAACTGTGTTAAAAACTTCGTATAAGAAAAAAAAACTATGTCAAAAGTTCGCTATAAGCTTTGCATTTAGTTTTTATGGCTCTTATAAAATTTAATTTGTTGTATTGTATCGTTTTTCAACAGCTATTCAAATATAATTGGTAATTAACTTGCCAACAATTAAAAAGAAAATCTTCTTTACGCCAAAAATATAATCGAATACGGTTCAACGACATTTAAACAATGGCTACCCTGATTCAAATTTTCTGTTTCAATCAATAGACTTGATTGTCAAAACAGATACCGTTGATGGTTTGTTTAGGTTTCATAATAATTAATAGTCACGATGAAAAATTGAGCCTTTTGTGGGGGCGAAGGAAATCGTTTCTACTCCTTTGTGTGTTTGATTTAGTGAACCTTTAGTGAAAATTGATGTTCCGATTTTGATTTCGACTATGTAAAATATATAATAACATACATTCATAATAATTATGCTGATGCCTTTTTCCCTCCGGGATAGGCAGAGACATCAGTCCGCCATCTGCATCTGTCCTTACATAACGCGCTTCTTTCCTCCATAGGCCACGTTGACCGCTACCCGTCAGGTTTGTGGCCTTGTTTGCCACCTAATTGGTATAACAAACATGCATACAAATACTTGCACTGACCGGGAATCGAACACGCAAGCTCTAACCACAATCAAAGAGAAAACTGGTTCGATAATTAAGTCATAATTCGTGAAGACGTCGCCGCGTCGTTTTGCAAAAAAAAAAAAAAAACGAAATTTTAGTCTTTACAATAATCGTCTCTATTAATTTTGCCTTGAAGTGTATAGTTACTGAGATTTTTGGCAAAAACATTGTTTCAAAATGGCGGCTCATTAAAAACAAAAATTGGTTTGCTAATTTCATGGAAATTCTATTTTTGCTGGCCTAAAAGGCTCTATAGACACATAGACACAATAAGTTCGAGTCATGCTTTCCTCATAATCGGCCCTCTTACCCGTCGCTAAGTAATTTTAGATGTTTCATCAAATCCCCATTTCTGTGTCCGAGACATTTGATAAATGTGTTTCGGGCACAAAAAGTGACCGTCACAACATTTCAGGTACAACATGGCACAAAATAGCATTTGTTAATTTATCATTTCTGTTAGGGCTTAGAAAGTTGGAGCGGTAAATGGTTCATTGTGGTGTACATCTATACTAATATTCTAAAGAAGTAAAGTTTGTGTGTTTGTATATTTGTTAAATTGTAAGGGGTAATCTCGGGATCTACTGAACCTATTTTAAAAATTCTTTCACCAATAGAAAGCCACATTATCCGTGAATGTCATAGGCTGAATATCATCACGCTACTGCCCAAGGGAGCGGAGCAATAATCATAAATGTGAACAATTCCGGTAGATTCCCATACATTTTAGGAAAACTGATAAATTATGAGCATATTATGTGAGTTAAAAAGGGTGCATTGGGGTTCGGAATACGCCACGGGCGAAGCCGGAGTGGGTCAGCTAGTCTGTTATAATTTTAGTTTTACTTTTTATTAGGGGGTGGGGAGGTTGATAGAGTTTCTGTGCTGACAACGCAGGACTCATTGGTCTCCCAGCCGACAGCACAGAATCCCTCCAGTGAGCTCTGGCTACCCTACTTACCGCTGGAGAATGTCATTGGATAGAATGTTTATCTTAAATTGCTTACCGTCGGGTAAGCGTACTATAAAATTCAAGATTATTTGGATGATAAAGAAGCTTGGAAATGAACTGTTCACTCAACTATGTTACTCGAACTAATACTGTATCTAGACTAAGGCAATTGTTGTAAATAGACCAAAAAAAGCCCGCTGAGTTTCTTGCCGGAGTCTTCTCAGGTCTGGGCCGCGTTTCGAACCGGTGCCGCGGTGGTCCATTTGCTACTAGTTTTAAATAATTTTGACGTTTTGTAAGTAGTCTATACAGAATAAATTATTTTTGACTAGTAAGAGGGTAGGTTGTTATGAGGCAAGCATGACTTGAACTTATTGTACCTACGTCTGTGTACCTATAGGACTGGTTCAGCCTTGTCGGGGAAGTTTGTAACATTCCATATGTTTAATAGGATATGCTGATGGATCGTTTTAGTTGAACTGTAATGAGCCATTTGTAGCGTAGGTAATATTCAAAATAACTTGTAGTTTTAGGTATTTCTCCAATTACTGACTACATTATATAATGTTAGTAGGCAGGCAAGCCGGGGTCGACCTCACAGACACTGATCAAATAAATGACACATACATACATTTATATAATATTTTATGCTCATGCCTGTCATTAACCTTTCATGCAATCCCGCCGATTTCGAGTGATTTTGACCTGCCCTTTTTGCAATAACTCATTAATTTGGTCAGTGTGTACTCTGCGAGGTCAACCCCGGCTTGCCTGCCCCAGGCTTGCCTTACATATTTGGTGTTTCATACGCTCAGTATTCATTCCTCCAACAATACAACAACAATTCTCTGAACCTTTTTCCCAACTCAGTTGGGGTCGGCTTTCCAGTCTAACTGTGATGCGGCTGAACTTTGATATTTTCCGTGGAGCGACTGCCATCTGACCTCCACAACCAATGGTCATTATGACCAATGGCGATATCGAAGTTCCAAGTTAGACTGGTTGGACTTTTGTGGGCTCGAACTACCCGTAACAACTGCCATAGATGTTTGTATGACAACCGGGACCGACGGCTTAACGTGCTCTCCGAGGCACTAATAAACCCGCGATAAATACACACATAACTTCGAAAAGTCATTTGGTGTGTGCCATGGTGAACCTGGGATCGAACCCGAGACCTCGTCTCAGCAGTCCATTACCCAAACCACCAGGCTACCGCGGTTATTAACCGTAAAATATCATATCTATGAGTCTTACAACTAATAGATATGATATTTTATTCTTTAGTACCCATTTTTCAATGTTTAGGAGAAAAATACGTTATTAGTCTCCTACATTCCAATATACTTGACATGGAATTCAATTTCATGACGCCGATGTAGCGGCACAAGCTATAAATCTCACGTCAGTTACAATAGATTCAAAGATATAAATATAAAATAACAATATGGCTGCCTTTGTGTCGCATTATGTGGGAAATGGATGTATTGAATGGGACTAATTTAGGTTACAAGACCGTGAATAAACGCGTTTTTCAAAATTTCATCACTAAGAAAGCAAATAAGGCAGGACTTGTGGATCAATACTTGCACGCATTGCACCCTGGTCAATGCAGACAACAGCGCCTCTCACTAGCAGAGAAGACACTGCCGCTGATGCCAATTTCAATCGAGGAGGCTCTGTAGAGGGCTGCTCCAAAGCTCTCCACGTCTCCCTCTGACAAGCAGAGGTAAAGCAGGTGGGGAGGTTCTCTCCAAGCGGGGAGGGGAGGGGGGGTTGACAGGATGGCCTCCTATCAAGCGTCTCCACTCCGAGTGAGAGTCAACTAACTATTTTACCTCTTTAGGGGTGAAATTTCACCCCTAAAGAGTTATTTTTATCTATATTCCCCTATCAATGTTATTTTTATCTATATTCCTAGTTATAGAATTAAAGCTAATTACATACAAACAAATTATAAAGTAATGCGTTGGCCGAGAATCGAACTCGGATCAACTGCTTGGAAGGCAACTATGCTGACCATTACACCACCAACGCATGTGATATTTTTACTGAAAAACAAGACTACCTTACAAAATTATAGAACACCTATGCAAATAAAGTTAGAATGAGCTCTAATTTAATAGAATGTGTTCTGCTATAGAGTTCTATGTAAATTGGACACTTATTTATAAGGAAAGTACCTATTTGAATTTGTACAAGTGCTTTACAACGTGATCCAACTTTTTGCACGTGGCAAGTTAGAGTTGCTGCCGCGTGCCTTTGACTTTCAGAGTATTTTTTGTGTGCCTCGGAGAGCACGTTAAGCCGTCGATACCGGATACGACCATCGGTGGGTGTCACGCGGTGCTGCAACGACAATCCTCTTTTGATGAACCCAAGCTGAGTGCCATTATTGTTAACATGGTACGGGTATGAAATGGTGACCCTCTTTCCTGAGACTTCAGCTTACCATCAGGCGAGGTGAAGCCAAATTGACGTGTCCTATATATAAAAAAAAATCTGTGATAATAGGAGCTTTAAAAAACGATAGGTACCTATGTATGTTACATATTCATGCACATAAATATATAATAGGGTTTTTCAAGAAGGGCATTAGAAGGTTTTTACAAGGTCGGCAGCGCGAGTGTGACGCCCCTGGTATTGCACATATTATATATCCATAGGCCACCGTAACCTCTTCTCATCAGGTAGGCCGTGTGCTTATCTGCCACCTAAAGTTGTATAAAAAAATGCCCAAGATCTTGTTATATGGACAAGAAAAAACTAGAAAGCGAACCCTGGGCTTTGAGTTGTAGCCTCAAATGCAATCGGCACGCAACGCTAAGATGATGACAAATATTTGCACTAAGCGGGAATCAAACGACCTCTGATTTAACAGGCAAACACTCTACCGCTACGCCACAGAGGTTTGTTATCATAAATCTAACCATTGTCCCATAAATATCAATAAAGTACGATTAATTGCTGTTGATATAATTTTATGAGCCCTGATTGCATCTATCAGCATCAATGGACCACAATTAGAAGATTTATTGGAACTAACTAGTTGGAAATAAACTTAATACTTGCTAATTAAGTACGGGAAAGTAATGTTTAATATTGAGTGGACACAGTGATGGTAGCTGAATGGATAACGACGCGGCCTCTACTCAGAGGTATCGAGTTCGAATCCGGCTGGACAGTACCAATGTGAATTTCAATTTGTGGAATTTATTGTGCTAATCCATGATTTACCATCTGCTGACGGTGAAGGGAAAACATCGTGAGGAAACCCGCATGTCCTAGAAGAAATTCTAAGGACATGTCCGATCCACCAACCCACATTAGGGCAGCGTGTGTGGATTAAGGTCTAAACCCTCTCAGCTCTCTCGTTAGAGGAGAGGAGACCCGTGCCCATGCAGTGGGACATAAATGGGTTGCTATTATCACAGTGAAGGTTCAAGTTAGAATCTTAACCGATTTCTAAAAAGAGGATTCTTAAATTTGCAACTTGTATCACAGACCCCGTTTTTTTATATAAGTACCACTTAGGTGGCAGACAAGCACACGGCCCACCTGATGAGAAGCGGTCACCGTGGCCTATGGACGTATGCAACACCAGTGGCATCACATTCGCGCTGTCGAATTCTTTTTCCGTAATAAAATAAACCTATTTTACGCCTTATCTACTAGTGAAAGTTCCGTCAAAATCGACCAAGCCGTTTTAGAAATTACCTCATTAAAGACGATAAGCCGAGATTTTTTTTTATTGTGATGATGGAATTGAGAAAGATCTAATCATAACACTTGTTAGCTAATTAAACATATAAATAGATAAAGTAATGCGTTGGCCGAGAATCGAACTCGGATCAACTGCTTGGAAGGCAACTATGCTGACCATTACACCACCAACGCATTAAGAAAATACTTCAATTATATTTTCTCTAGCATACAAAACTAGTAACCAGTATAACTAGATCTTTATGACAAGTATACTACCATTACCAAATGGGTCAATTCATTTTGGATACAGTTGAATCAATACATCCACGTATAAAGACAATGGTATAAGTGATAATAATAGTTGACACGAAAATCGCCTTTCGGCTAAATGTTTATCATGTTATTTGAGATTTTTTCCTATAAATCATTTCAGCTAGATCGATGTAGGTATTCTCCTATCCGAGTATTCTTTGAATAGTAACAATTCAAGTGAAAACATTACCAATATAAAGTGTTGTGACTACATGCGTTGGTGGTGTAATGGTCAGCATAGTTGCCTTCCAAGCAGTTGATCCGAGTTCGATTCTCGGCCTACGCATAATTTTGCCATTTATTCTACAATGTTATAATAAATATTAAAAGTACTTAATCGGAAGGTACTATCACATGCGTTGGTGGTGTAATGGTCAGCATAGTTACCTTCCAAGCAGTTGATCCGAGTTCGATTCTCGGCCAACGCATATTTTTTTCTCATAGCTCTCATTGTACTGCATACTACTTAAATTTGGGCCTCATCAAATGCTTTTTAACGCCCTGCTTAAAGACCAGGGACTGTATAAGGTATAAAAAGGAGGGGAGGGTATAAAATTATCTCTAAACTCTAAATTGCACTCGTGTAAAGCAAATGCCAGCTCCTGTATTCGTTTTGAACGTGCAAAATCTATCAATAAAAACAAAACATTGCAATATGACGATTCAAATCAATCACTTTATTCTCTAACCTCAAACCAATCACTCGTCCATCCGCGCAATCTCTCAAACGCATTAAGGGTCCGTTCACACAGACCGGCTCGGAGAGCATCGGCGCGCATTTTTCTTTTCACACTGACAAATGATTTTCATATTTACAAAAGCAGTGCAGATGCAAAAATAAACCTTACTACAAATACTAAAAACTCTGTTTTCAACGATCACGAAAACAGAGTTTTTAGTATTTGTTCAGACAGACCGGCTCGGAGAGGAGAGAAGATTCTTATCACAAGAATCTGCTCTCCTCTCCGAGCCGGTCTGTCTGAACGGACCCTAAAATGCGAAATAATCCAATCACGTGGGCCGATTGAACGTCACGTCACTCGTAATACCCATCATAGTTAAATCCGTTATATCCGTTCCCGGTCATTTCATTATCCGGACTTAAACGGATCGTATCGGATCGTACCGGATTTCACTCGATTAAAGCAGCACGTGTGAATATTGGAGTGTATTTGTGACACGTTTTCGATAAAAGGTTTTATGTTTGACGAGTCTACGACGATGTGCCTATTCCTACGGGATGTTTACAGACTACGGTTAGTTTGTTTTGGTCGTAATCCAAGAAAAGACAAGACCCTCTTCAATCGTGCTAAGAGTAGACAGAAGTGTATTAAAAAATAAAAAACCCGAGTGCTGTTGAAAAGTCTGAAACACGTTTGATAGCAGCCTGAAACAAGATTTTACCTAGCGGATTTTGATGCGGTCTTTTTTATTAGAAAGGTCTTGCTTAGACTAAAAATTTACCGTATCTTTGGTTGTAATTGGTTAAGTAGAACCGGAGATTATGACCAAAACGACCTAAAAACGAAGCACGGGCGAAGCGGCAGGTATTAGCTTGTATAAAAAGTAGCCTTATGTTGCTCAGAACTATGAACTATAATCGTACCAAGTTTGATCAAAATCCCTCCAGTAGTTTTTGATTTTAGCGTGAACAAAAATTTAGTGCGGACAAACAGAGGCACAGAGGCACAGAGGCACAGAGGCACAGAGACACAGACAAACAGATAAACAGACAAACAGACAAACAGACAAAAATTCTAAAACTCATTGTTTTGGCATCTATTACATTCATAAAGTCTCCTAATATTTTTTTCTAATATATCTTCCATGTACAGACGCCGATCAGTTACAGATTTATTAAGTATACTAGCTGTTGCCCGCGGCTCCGCCCGCGTGGATGTCGAAATCCGTTTCAAAAACTATCCTATCTCTCAAGTTGGATCGAACTGCACATGGTGTGCGAATTTTATTATAATCGGTTAAGTGGTTTAGGAGTCCATTGAGGACAAACATTGTGACACGAGATTTATATATATTAAGATGTATAGATATAGATAGAAGATAGATAAACACAGACACACACACACACAAACGTACATAAAGGTTAACTACACAACCTTACTTTTCGACTTCACCGCAGTCGGTTAAACAGTTGTAGGATTTTGACTCCCAAACATACTTATAAGGTCCTAAACCAACAATGGTATATTTGACTTGTACGTAATTTGCGCTTGATGGCAGTGGGCCATGTCCACGTTTAGCAAATACCCCATAAAAGTACTACCTATGTGATGTGTTTCAATGAGGCGTGCGAAAAAAAGCAGTTTAAAAATACTGTTATGGCCGTTTTACGAGAGAAATGGTGGTTAGGAGTTAATTCGATTTGTGTAAGCACGTAAAGGGTTGCTACGTGAGGGTTAAATAAAAGTATTTTCTCTTTTAAATCTATCTATCTATTTATCTTAATATATATAAATCTCGTGTCACAATGTTTGTCCTCAATGGACTCCTAAACCACTTAACCAATTATAATAAAATTCGCACACCATGTGCAGTTCGATCCAACTTGAGAGATAACTACGGATTTCGACATCCACGCGGGCGGAGCCGCGGGCAACAGCTAGTACTATTATAAAATTACTAGCTGGGTCTGTACATTGGAGATGTTTAAAAATACTCGGGTTATGTTAAATGAACGATTGAACACGAAAATATTTTTTTTGGAATTCTTGTCTTATTTTCTTTTGTGCGCGATGGACGCAAAAACTACTGGACGAGTTTTGATGCGGTTTTTTGGTCTGAAAGGTCTTGGTCACACTTAAAATCTGTCATATTATGTTTGATTGCAATTGGTTTAGTAGAACCAGAGTTATGACCAAAAAACAATAACCAACCTTCACGCGGGCGAAGCCGCGATCATTAGCTACTTCTAAACACGAAAGTTTGTGACAATGTTTAAATGTTTTTTTTTATACTACGTAGGTGGCAGACAAGCACACGGCCCACCTGATGGGAAGTCACCGTGGCTTTATTTTTTATTTAGATTATAGTCTGGAATAACACATAGGGTAGGTACTTTACATTCCGGGAATATCTGGGTCGCGGGAACCGGATCACTATTTAAACACAGATGCAGCCGCAAGCAACAGCTAGTTATAAAATAAGTATCCAATCGATTTTATTCGATTAGAGTATATCACGAACGAATATCGATTTCCGATTGTTTACCGAGTACATGAAGTTATTGTTTCTGAAAGCTTTTGTTGTGCCTAAAAGGGGCTTTGAAAAGAAAGTGTTTTATTGGCCGGCTTAATAGCCAGGCTGTATGATCGACGGGCGGGTGAATTTATAACAAAGATGATTATAATATGAATGGAAGCAAAATAAACAAAGTTATAACAGAATTATAAATAATTTTATTAATCAACTTCCAAAAATGAGGAGGTTCTCGGAGAGTAGAACGTCCCTCAGTAAGTTGGTCGGACGTCCTGAAAAAGGTACCTAACTGGAATAGACTGGATGCCCAAGGCCCTCCGCCTTTGGGATACGGTGCATCGGGTGCTATGGTGTTATTTGAGAGACCTATGTCCAGGAGGGGACTGCAATAGGCTAATTAATTGATTGATTTTTTTTTTATAAATTGAGCAGTGCTCTGGTCATATCGATGTTACCTTCGTATAAACTCGTAATCAGAAAACACAAATTTTACACAAACACAACACATAACATAGGTAACATAAACTCACGCCTCAGAGGTGCTAGCACCCACATTTCGCCAGTTTATTTTTAAGTCCCAATATAATAGGTGGCGATAGCTTATTGCCATTAACCGGGCACTTATAAACCTGCGATAAATACACACATAACTTCGAAAAGCATCGAAAAGTCATTGGTTTGTGCCATTAATAGTGAACCTGGGATCAAACTCAGCAGTCCATTACCCAGACCACTAGGCTACCGCGGTTTTTTTATACAAACTGTCGTACAAACAAGTTTGTGACGTACCTACCTGCAAGTTTTTTAAATAAAAACATCTGAATAACATCAAAGGCTGGCCAATATAAGGCTATAGGATACGTCGAATAGAATCAAGTAAGTATACATTTAATAAAACCGGGTGACACAGTTAGCTTTAACTTTTCAAAAAGTATTAGGACTTTTGTAAGTCTAAATAAAAAGTAAAAAAAGGAATGGTGTATTCCTCAGGCTGTCGGAAACTTAGACAAGTTGTCTCAATATTTGGCGGAGATTCGCAGCATCTGTTATGTCAATCTCAAAGCTTTGACCTTTGCCGACTCGAGCGTATTATAACATTCGGGAACGATATTGGACAAATACACCGCTTTTTTTCACATTCAGAGGCTTAACAAGTCTGTTTCTAACTTTACTATTAGTTTTTGTGAAGGAATAAAGGAGTATGAGGGAAATGGTGTGAGTTGACCGGGAATTTTTTTTTTTATACTACGTAGGTGGCAGGCAAGCACAAATTTTATTTATTAGAGGGATAAATTTGTTAGAGGGAACCTTTTTTTCGGCCATCGGGGGTGGTCATGTCGGAAACGAGGGTATAAGGTCAGCAACGCGAGTGTGATGCCCCTGGTGTTGCACGCGTCCGTAGGCCACGGTGAACGCTTCCCATCAGGTGGGCCGTGTGCTTGTCTGCCATCTGCCACCTAAGTGGTTTAAAAAAAAACCTAGCGACTAAAATCCTACGCTATCTCGAGTCGTTATTACCGGGGTGTAAGGTTACCCAAAAGGGATTTTGCTCGCACCCCAGCTGACCCCGGGTTATCATGTAGTGTAGATGATTCAGGTGGCCTTCTCGATTCCTTGAAAGAAAGAAAGTAAGAGGGCAGTCCTGCAGTCTCCATTGCCAGGGTGCACCGCCTGAAGGTTCTGCCCCACACCCTAGATACAGAACCCTTAAAGCGTTTTCTCTAAACCAAATACCCACAAAGGTTGCCTATGAAACGCTTCCTACGATAAATTTCATACAATACCACTTGTTAATATTGTATGTCCATTATTCCGGCTTTGAAGGCTAAGCTACGGTAAACTGGAACGTAACAGTCAGATTGAATATTTACTGAACATTACTTATTCCAATACTTTGAGTAGGGTGACCATGTTGCAAGTATATTTTCATAATTACCTTAATGTGACTTCACCTCGCCAGGGCCACGATTCTGCTAAAGGCAAACCACCGTAATACCACTGACACTCTAAAAATGCAATTTAATTGTAGACTTTACCGTTATACAGTTTAAGTCTAAAATCAAATAAAAAGAATTCATTTAACTTTTTCATTCGCTCAACGAAATATCATTTGACTTTAGACTTTAACCTGATAACAATAAAGTCTACAATTAAATGGCGTTTTTTAGAGTGTCAGTGGTATATCAGTGGTTTGTCTTTAGCAGAATCGAGGCTCTGATGGCATGCTAAAGGTGTAGCTTCAAAAAAGAGGGTCCCTTACAAACGGACTAATTTTTAAGGACAATTTATTACTTCATTTTTTATCGGTAAGTACCTAATAATAGGCCAACTTTGTACCTAATAAGTCACATTTGTGTGTTTTTAATTAATATTTTAAATTAGAATACTTTTAGTACTCTGTCTCAGCACTCATCCTATTATCTTTATACGTACACATAGTATGTGCATGATATGGGCAGGCAGAACCAAGCGGTTCGGTGCCTCTTTTACCTATTTGCCGCACCATAAAGTCTTGGAATTCTTTACCAGCGCATGTGTTTCCTTCCTCCTATAATAGTCCCGGGGCCTTTAAGCGGGGTGTGAAAAAGCATTTGATGAGGCCACTGTAGCACTATCGGTGTATGTAGTGGTGACCCCAGTCCTGAGACTTTACCTTTAGCTTACCATCAGGCGAGGTAAAGCCAATTTGACGTGACCTATGTAAAAAAGATCGCATTATTGTATCAATTCTGAAGCCAAAATTCTTTTCTTATTTATTTTCTCTTTATTTAACAGGCTTTGTCGCTAAAGCGATTATGTTGCCTGCCCTTATTTCTAAATTCTAAACATAACAATATCCTAACAAAAGCGATATTATGTTGACCCTACTTAGCCGCTCATTTGTTCCGTAAAAGGACTAAGTTGAAAATAAAATGAATAAATTACAAAGTTAAATACAAAACGGTGTAGTAATTTGACGGTACATGCGTGTATTAAATAACTCCTGCTGTACATTGACTTATGTGTAATTTTAGTCATATTTGTTTGCTCATTTAAGTACTAATGAAGCAAACAAGCATACCTACGTCACGTAAGTGGTAGTAACGTGTTTTCTCAACTTAAGAGCTTACATAAATGGTAGCGCGAGTGTGACGCCCCTAATGTTGCACACGTCCATAGGCCACGGTGACCACTTCCCATCAGGTGGGCCGTGTGCTTGTCTGCCACTTAAGTAGTATAAAAAGAAGTTTACTTCTACTCTATCCTAGAAATTTTCGCCCATTAGGAGCAAAACCAGGCAATAAATTGTAACAACTGACTCGTTTTTATTAATAAAAGAAATTAGCTATAGTAGGTACCTACGTTAAATTTTCGACCACCCAATAAAACACTTGTCGCACCAAAATCTTTTATACTCAGATAATTTCACGCCAAAATCTACTAGCTTTCTTCACCTCTCGCTAAACAAAATCAATTATCGGTAGAGTACTAAATAATGTTTTACTGCGACAACACTGCGACATGTCTGTCCGTACTGTTAATATACAGACAAACACACACTGAGTACATAAACAAACAAACATATTGCTTACTGTGAAATGAAAGTTTTGTACTTAATTAAAACTTAATAAAATAAAAAAAAAGTTGTGCTCAATTCGGTGTTGTCTATAGTTCACAGCATCTAACTTGGCAAGATTTTGAAGTAGTGTGGGCCCCACTACTCCAAAACCTTGCCAAGTTAGATGCTGTACACTATTACTTGTTTGTGGCAAAATGCGTCGCATAGAAACAAGTATAGTGTACGGCATCTAACTTGGCAAGATTTTGAAGTAATGTAGGCCCCACTACTCCAAACCTTGCCAAGTTAGATGCTGTACACTATTACTTGTTTGTGGCAAAATGCGTCGCATAGAAACAAGTATAGTGTACGGCATCTAACTTGGCAAGATTTTGAAGTAATGTAGGCCCCACTACTCCAAACCTTGCCAAGTTAGATGCTGTACACTATTACTTGTTTGTGGCAAAATGCGTCGCATATAAACAAGTATAGTGTACGGCATATAACTTGGCAAGGTTTTGGAGTAGTGGGGCCCACACTACTCCAAAATCTGGCCACGTTAGATGCCTTGAACTATACAGATTAACAGACGAGGTTCTAGTGCAGGCTTTCCTCTTGGGATTGGTGAGACTGATGCCAGTTGCTCTCATAAAATCCAACCAAACATTATATGGAAATAAGGGGTAACAGATAAACTGGATTTACCCGAGAATAGGTTCCTTCCTATATGTCGTGGTAAAGGGTTAATTTTTTTATGTGGATGGAGCTACGGGTAACTGCAAGATATTTATCTAGTAGTTAGCCGTAGCTTTTTTTCTCTTCTATATCCGCATGAATATCCAATTTCCACCGACCAGCGGGGGTTGTTAAGTCGGACTTGACCAATTAAAACTACACCACGTTTAATTCCTTCGCGCCTCGGATTTTTCATGGAGGTAGAATACGATGGTATCTCCCGTCCGAAATGAGCTATCCGACTGGGGACCTCCACCCTACAGAAGACCTTTAGCGTTGCACACGTCGTCCATAGACTACAGTGACGGGTTCCCATCAGGTGGGCCGTGTGCTTGTCTGCCACCTAAGTAGTATAAAAAATACAATAATAATAATGCAAAAAGAATTTTAAAATGCAACATCTGCATCACAGGAAACTTCAGTCAACATAAAACTACGACTACACATAAAACCTCTTTCATTTCCAACATAAAATTAAACAATAAATATAAAAAAGCATAAAAATGGTGAAAGAAATAAAATCATGGAGTACGATAATATGCCTCATTCAACAAAATACTCCGTTCCACGAAAACTGCGGAAATTAAAAAAAAAGATAAAAGTAGATATCTTTTTTGGTGTCGTGAAACGGAACGCAACCGTAGAATGCTATTGTGGTAACGTACTGAATAAAGTTTTCGAAATACTGTAGTTTTATTTGGATTTTTTTTTATCAAAACATTGTTATGTAGGCATACTCGTAGTTTGCGAAACGTACAGTCAACTGTAAAGTTTATGATGATAATACAGTATACAGATTTCAAACTTAAAAGCTTCCGTAACCGTTCAGGGAGAGGGGAGTATTTTTTTTTTTGAGGATTCCAGCGACTGGGACCGCTAAAGCTGGGATCGCGGTTCCAGTTGCCGGTTCTATTAAATTTAAATATTTTTCTTCCGTCGACTGGGACCACTACCATGTAGATGGCAGACAAGCACACGGCCCACCTGATGGGAAGCAGTCACCGTGGCCTATGGACGTGTTTAACATTAAGGGTGTCACACACGCGCTGCCTACCTCGAAGGGAAGGGAAGAGGGCTACGAAGGGGTGGGAGAGGAGAGCTACAGTGAGCTCTGGCTACCCTACTTACCGGTGCGCGGTGGGAACACAACACGATGGTCATTATGGCCGCGGTCTTCTGCAGCTCATTTCGGACGGGAGATACCGTCGTGTCCTACCTCCTATCAAATAATATGTGGTATTCAAAATACCACGCTTGGTTACAGTGGGAGAGAGGGGATTTAGGATTTTGACACGTACCTAATTAATATCCTCTAGGGTTAATATTTGAAATTACAAAGAAGAAATACAACGTGAAAATGAAGGGGAAAACTGATATTCACAAGGAGCAGGGCAGGGGGTCAAAAAATGTTTAAAATGGAATAGAAACGTTCCCTAAAATGGAATAAACCTCCTTTCCTAAAAGAGACATAGTTTTTCCTTAATGACCTTGAGCAAAAAAGTAATTTTGTGGAAGTACTTTCAAGGTGACTGTCACAATTAATCCCATACGGCAATAATTTGGCAGTGGCTCACCACCGCACTGCGCCAAATACCAAGCATTGAAATAGGCGAAGCAATTATTATTTATTTGTCAAGGAAACTAATATTAATATTTGACTGCCTCTGTGTAGAGGTAGTGCATTCAACTGCTATGACAGGAGGCGCGGGTTTGATTCCTACTTAGTGTAAATATTTATATGCTCAGGGTAGGGCTGGTCAAAAGCACTCGGAACCAGCGGGCTTGCATAAAAGGCTTAATGACAATAGAGGAAGCGCGTGAAGTATGTTCAGGACAAAAGGCAAATGGCGGTCTGTTGTCTCTGCCTACCCCGGAGTGAAAAAGGCGTGAGTTATTATTATGGCATTGTCGGTGTTTTTAACAGTGAATCCATTCCTAAGACTTTACCTTTAGCTTACCATCAGGCGACGTGAAGTCATATCGACGTGACCGATATCAAATAAACTATTACAATAAGTTTTCTGAACTGGACTAGTTGAGCGTTTGTTTACGTACTTTTGTAAACAACTTTGATCCAAAAGGTTCCATTAAAACCCTTAATCCCTTTCATTTCATAGTTTATTATTGTCCCTTTGTAGGTGTTATGGGTTGGAAAGTTTGGAATTAAACTGTTAACCGCCAAGGCTTGGGTATTGTTTGTTTGTTTATAAAACTGATTTTGATTTCTCTAAACCTCTAAATCATTTAGCCATCAACGAAAACAATTTGCGTTCAACTAAATTGGGATCTCATATTTCAACGCACACTTTTTTCCTTCTTCTTATAACTTTTTCTCCTTACTTATCTGATTCTAACTTCGCCGTCTGCGTATTGAGTCGAAGACGTTTGGGACACAAATTCTACGGACACTGTGTCCCTAAGTGTACTTCCAAATTTATTTATTTTTTCGAAGACGTTACGGACACTATCATTTTATTAAATCGGCTCAGTACAGTCTCATACAAAAGTGTTATAATTACATTGGGATCTAAACATAAACTGGCGAAATGTCCTCTGCCTACCTTTTCGGGGATATGCGTGAGTTTATGTTATGTTATGTTATGTTATGTGAAAATCGAATATGTACATTTCTTGTCGTTTTTGTATTCAACGACCTATGGGCCGGGGCCCCTGTGCATTGCCAGGAGCTCCCAGTAGCATGTATTACTTGGCATATGTGTATCATGCAAGGTATATTTTAAATATAGTGGGTTACCATGATCTATAACAAAATCAATTTTGAATATTTTAACATCAGTTTTATTGATTCATTTGGTACTTATTACTAAAATACACATGTAACGTATGTAAAAATCACACAGATAATAATGAGAACAAACAAAATAAAATCTATCCACATTATTATAGCCTAGACTAGAATAATTACAGTATTTAGAATAATTGTCCTGACACTCCAAACCTTATAAAAATAAAAATGAAACTCATACCTACAATGTAAAAGTATTTGAACCAGGCGTACTAAGGTGTAAATATTAACGAACATCTGATAGTAGATTTTGTAAATATTAATAATAAAAAAAAGAAAATTTAAACCATGATTTTGTCATGACAACGAATGAAAATAACAGTTTTTTGTTGCAAATTTCTAAAATAAACATTTAAAATAATAACTTTAAACCAGGGGTAACTAGGACATTATAAAATGGGTGTAACTAACAAAAACACTAATAATCAATGTCTTTTTTGTAAATAATTAATAACACCGGCAATAATTAATTACGGCGCCGCGCAGCTGGTAGGCTTCATTAGATAAAGATATACCCAGATACAGTGCTGTTTATGAACCTTAATGCTTCCAATATATTGTATAAATTAACTTTGCAACAGAAACACGCTTCTCGCGAGAGGCTCGTTGCTACTTCTTCTTGCAATAAGTAGCAACGAGCCTCTCGTGAGAAGCGTGTTTATGTTGCAAAATTAATTTATACTCTATATTGGAAGCAATATTCTTCATTTTTACACAAACAAATATTTCAATTCTCGCCTCGCATATTCATAACTGTATGTTTTGCTAAGAGAATTTATTTTAGATTTTACAAAAAATTAAAACACATTAAAAACACCTGGCAACACGTTGAATTGATATTTGTTATTTAGATTTGATTTTCAATTAGAATTATTTAATGCAAAAAAGTGCAAGAACCCCATTACAGACGCTTCACTCGCTCGACCCTAGTTCGAAAAATTATTAATTTTATTGTAAAATCTTTATGGAAAATACAATTTTATTTTATCGCTAAAATATTTTAAAAACTCATTGAATAATATAGGAGTAATCACCTATACTCTGTCTAATGTAGGATGATAAAAATGACAGTTCATGTCTTTTTTTTATATCGTATTTTTTATACAAAATCATACCCCTAAAATTATTGTATTACATAGACAAGCCCCGCCCACTTGTCATAGTGAAGCGTCTTGCAAGAATATAGCACAATTGACTATACACAAATGAATCGAATGAATCGAATTTAAAATAATTTATTAAAATTATTAAGTAGGTACCTACTTATACTACAAAAATTTTTGTGATATAATTTGCTTAATATGGTACGAAACATAAATACTATACCATAAAACTTCTCTTTTGTCATCCTGAAGTAAGTTACCTAAAATAATAAAAAATAAAAAGTTTTTGTGTTTTTCTAAATATCGATTCCATATTTTACGGGAACGATAATCGAAAATCGAAAGATTAATTTTCGATTATACTATATGGGCTACCCTATTCAGACCTGTCATTATTATCATCCTACATTAGACAAAGTATAAGAGCGTTTGTATGAAACTATGATTGACTTGTTTAACCTTAAAATCGTATTCTGAATTAAGTTTTTGAAGCAAACTTTACAACAAGAGAATATATAAAATTATTTGACTTACCTCCACAGTACATAAAATACAACAATAAATGTCACATTATTCACTTTTTAAATAATATACGTAACTAGCTTCCACCCGCGGCTTCGCCCGCGTGGAATACGGTATTGCCACCAAGTCTATTTGAATGAAACGACTCTCCACTCGACTTTCTACTACGCTGTTCACTCCACTCCACTGTTCACTCCACTCTCCACTCCACTCGACACTCCACTCCACTCTCCACCTCCACTCTACTGTCCAATCCCCTCTCCCGACTCCACCCTACATTCCACTCTCCACTTCAATCTCCACTCCACTCCACTCTCCACTCCACTTTCCTCTCCACTCCACTCTCCACTCCACTCGTCTAGCCAAAACCTTTCGGATAAAAAGTACTAACCTGATTTCAGTGCGGTTTTCTTGGTCAGACCTAAAATTTGGAGATATGACCAAAAGTTTTTTTTTCCTTATTTATTGGTTTCACCTTACACCATCTTTACAGGGTTCACCTAAGGCGACAGTGTGGAAATCATATCCCTTTATAACAGTACTTTTAGTTGTAATAATCGATATTTGAAAAAAAAAAAAAGACTTGGTTATGTTGACCACAATAAATAAAAATGCGAAAACGTAAAAAAAAATATGCGAAAACTGGTAAATAGTTTACAGATAATATTACTGTATAGCGTAAATGAGAATTGTAAAATACTGTATGTTTTCCTATTAAAGAAAAAAATTAAAATAAAAACAAATATCAATTTTTTTGCAATCCTTGTCTGTTTGTTCGTGATGGACGCAAAAACTGCTGAACAAATTTTGATGCCGCCTTTTCATTAGAAAGGTCTTGGTTTTACATACAATCTGCCGTATGTTTGATTACATTTGGTTAAGTAGAACCGGGGATATGACCAAAAAACGATTACCAACCAATCGACTCTCACGGGCAGAGCCGCGGGTATTAGCTTGTATAAAAAGTAGCCTATATGTTATTCCAGACTATAATCTATCTCTGTACCGAATTTCAACCTGATCTATTTAGCCGTTTTTACGTGAAAGAGTAACAAACATACATCCAGATATCCCGACTGATCGACTCCATGGGCGAAGCCGCGGGTATTAGCTTGTATAAAAAGTAGCCTATATGTTATTTCACACTACACTCTATCTCGGTACCAAATTTCAGCCAGATCCATTCAGCCGTTTTTACGTGAAATAGCAACAAACATAATATTTGGACATCCCGACCGATCGACTTTGCGAGCGGAGCCACGGTATTAGCTTGTATAAAAAGTAGCCTATATGTTATTCCAGACTATAATCTATCTCTATACCAAATTTCAACCCGATCTATTCAGCCGTTTTGGCGTGAAAGAGTAACAAACATACATCCAGACATCCCGACTGATCTACTCCGTGGGTCGACAGATCGACTCCGTGAGCGGAGTCGCGGGTATTAGCTTGTATAAAGAGTAGCCTATATGTTATTCCACACTTTAATCTATCTCGTTACCAAATTTCAGTCAGATCTATTCAGCCGTTTTTACGTGAAAGAGTAACAAAGATATATCTAGAAATCCCGACCGATCGACTTTGCGAGCGGAGCCGCGATATCAGCTTGTATAAAAAGTAGCCTATATGTTATTCCAGACTATAATCTATCTCTGTACCAAATTTTAGCCAGATCCATTAAGCCGTTTTTGTGCGGCAGAGTAACAAACATACATCCAGACATCCAGACATCCAGACATCCAGACATCCAGACATCCAGACATCCAGACATACATTCTTACAAACTTTCGCGTTTATAATATTAAGTAGGATTAATACTGCCGTAGTTCCACTGACCTTGACTTAGGACGAATGTCATGCGGTTCGTCAATCATGTACTACAACAATACGAGCGAGACACCTATACAAGCAAAAGAGATGAACGACTGCATCGTTTTCCTTTTCACAACATGTTGTGCTCTTCCAAAAACCAAAAATCCTCGCGGCGACGCGCGACGCGCACGCGACTCAGCGCCTCTGTATTTCATTGAAGCGAAATGTATTTATAAACAACTAGAAGTTTTCCATCCGACTGTACAAAACTATCGTTTTATATTGGTGTCCGTAACGTCTTCGAAAAAATAAATAAATTTGGAAGTACACTTAGGGACACAGTGTCCGTAGAATTTGTGTCCCAAACGTCTTTGACGTATTGGCCGTGTGCTTGTCTGCCACCTATGTAGTATAAAAAACAGAAAGGAAAATATCTAAGATATTTCAGTAAGTCAGAGTATTCTACCTGTAATGTAGTGTTTTTATACTACTTAGGTGGCAGACAAGCACACGACCTACCTGATGGGAAGCGGTCAACATGGCCTATGGAAGTGTGTAACCTCAGGGGCGTTACACTGAAAAGGCATCTGTCTAGGCCGTCAAGGTAGGGGCCGCCATTTTGAGACGAATGGTGTCTGGAATGGCGGCCCGTACCCTCTGGACTTTGCCCTTGCTTCTTACCATCCAGCGGGGTTAAGTCAATAGACGGACTGAATATAAAAAAAAAAAAACATCCCGCTGCCAACCCTGGGTGGGGGGAGAAAAGGAAGCCAATAATAGCACAGAATCTCTGAGCTCTGGCTACCCTACTTACCGCAACAACACAACACGATGGTTATTATGACCGCGGTCTTCTGTGGAGCGGAGGTACTACCACAATCGGACTGCTCAATATGGACGGGAGATACTGTCGTATCCTACCTCCATAAATGATAAGTGAGAGTTTGTTCATGCCATACATTCCTCCTAATTTCATGTCCCGTGCTCCAAAGATTTCCAAGAAAATAATAAATTCCTCAGTCGCCTGGTGAAGTGAATTAGACAAACGACAGTAATATAATCGTTCGGTATCGTTAAACGTTCGTAAAGATTTATCGATGGACCGGCTTGTACCGCACTGCGTCAGATGGTGCTGCGATCTAGTGATGCGATTATTGTTATCGATGTGTTTCATTTTTGATACTTTTACACAACACTAACTGCCCGTCCTTGCTTCGCATATTTACGTTCGCAAATTAGCCCATTCCTGTAAGAGCTTTGGTAAACAAAGATTCTATAAAACAATCTTGGATACCCAATGCAAACACCGTACCTAACAAACACAAAAAATGAATCGATCTGTCAAATTTCTAGTAAATTCATTCGCTACTTTTAAGTTTTTTTTTGGGAAACTGATAGTATATAGGTACATATCTCGTTGTTACTCTATGTCGGAAAAACATATATTATTCGCGTTTTATAATCACTTCTTAAGTCGGTTTTGCAGTTATATCGTATAGGTTATGTACCCGATTGAGGAAAGTTATCTATTTGTTTTTTTCTTCTCATTTCTCAACATATATCGTGATAGATGAAACGCAGTTCAATCGAGCATTCATGCACTATATTTGAGTACAATAAAGTAACTTTAAATACTTTTTTTTAGATTTTGACTACTTATATTCAGACAAAAATGCAATGTTCAATTAATTTTCACTGGTTAGTGTATCATACTATTTTCTTCCAAGTATTTATATTAATACAAAACTAGCTGCTACCAAAGACGATAGATATTTATTAGACGATATTAGACGATATAATATATTAGACGCTAGTTATCTATCGTCTTTGCTGCTACTGACTCAATAAACTGTAAATTGTATGTGTATTAAAAATATCGACATTTCGATTCCAGTTCTTTCTCTGTCCCATCCCTAACGCACTCATAGTTTGCGGCGCCCGGGACACTCATTCACAAAATGGAACGTTATTATATTAGGGAAGTATTTTGCATTCCGAAAATATCATACTTTCACGGTTTGTGCCAATTCCGGGGTAAGCTGGGATGAGTTTCTTTTCAACATATTTTATTGGGTCAACCAGTGTGAATGTAATAATATTCAAAGAATTGAGTTTGACCCACTTTGATTGCTGTATTCATGTAGCTGCAACACTGGTGTAGGGTTCGATTCTCGGATGGAGTAAAATGTTTTTTACCCGACTGCGCAACGCAAAGGAGTGGTAATGTGTTTAACAGCCTATGTATGTATGTTTGTATGTTCCTTTGAAGCACTATACAGACCAAACGCCTGGGCCGATTTTCATGATTCACACGTCAATCGATTCCTCTTAGTCCGGGGAGTGTCACTAATGACATGACGTCAGTGAAAATTCAATATGGCGACTACTGGCCGCCATATTGTGAAAATTAAAAAAATGAAAGTCAGCAAACTATATCAAGTGGGGTATCGTTGAATAGGTATTTAAAAATCATTTGTAGTTTCCTTTCAACATTTTTCGATTCCATTGGCCATTTAGGATCTATAGCGATTTAAAGTTGCGTAACAACAATTCATAGGTTTTTATTTAGACAGTAGAAAGTCCAATCGTGTAAATAGCTGGCTAGGACACTTATAACCAAAAAGTATAAAATAAAAAAATATAATTTAGAAATTAAAAAACCCGACTGCGTAAGAAACTAAAAAGAAAAAAAACAAGCACTCTGATGTCCGGTGGTCTAGAAACATAACAACTTAACAGTCGGGATCCATTGAAAAATAAGATTGGCTGTTGAATCGTGGATCCCGACTGTTAAGTTGTTATGTTTCTAGACTACCGGACATCTGAGTGCTTGTTTTTTTTCTTTTTAGTTTCTTACGCAGTCGGGTTTTTCAATTTCTAAATTATATTTTTTTTTTGGATTTCTTATTATCCTCCTAATTTATAAACGTGAAAGTTTGTGAGTATGAATTGTATGTATGGATGTTTGTTACGTTTTCAAGCAATAACGCCTGAACGAATTTTGGTTAAAATTGACACAAAGATAGATTATAGTCTGAAATAACACTTCGAAAAAAGTGTACCAAATAATATATCTATCCAATACATCCATCACAGGAACAGGAATAGTTACTTGTTAACGTAGCAAAAATAGTGTCAAACTTCTACATGCAATTTTAAACGAGTAACAAGTATCGGATTAAAAAAATAACTGATCTATTCCAGGCTTAATTCAAACACGAATGCGTTTCTCACATACTAGTTATGCAACACGCGTCCCTTATAGAATACTAATAAGTCATACGACAGATCCAATTAGATATAGAACTCCATATTGCGTTATCTTGGCTGCTCTCCTAATAGAATTTAGTACAATTTCAGTGAGCGCTGCTATGAGGTTGTTAGGGGGAATGAGAGGGGAGGAGGACGGGGAAAGAGGGAATGTGGTTAGACTGAGATTGGACGTGTAGGGAACATGTGTTTAATTGTACTCTAAAGCCGTTAGTTTCCATTTCATAGGGGAAATTGAGACTGAATTCAGTGGGGGTATGTGTAAATGTTGAAGCTGACCTCAGATAGAGTTAGGTAGAAGTTACGAAGGATTAGGACGAAAGAAACTCGAGTAACACGAATCTACAGTACCGTGCTTACTATAAACTGGTGTTTGTTTGATCCCTCAGTAGTATTTATTATTAGAAAGATGGCACAAATTTTGTCACAAAATTCGGCCAGGTAGGTACCACCGTGCACGATTGCGAAAACCCTCCATAGTAATCCAATCTCGGTTGGATTGCGTTCAGGGGTCAGCAAGTGCATAGCCGGGCAGGGAGGATTGTGGTCGCAGCACTAGTGGGACCGGTGGGTGTCACGCGGTGCTGCGACGACAATCCTCTTTTGATGAGGCCGTCAAGCTGAGTGCCACCATTGTTAACATGGTACGTGTAAGTAATGGTGAAGACTTTACCTTCAGCTTACCATCAGGCGAGGTGAAGTCAAATTGACGTGTCCTATATATAAAAATAAAGTATAAAAGATACACGCACGCTTGAAATCCATATATTCACAGCGAAAGTCCCCGTTCACCCATTCGAGGTTACCTTAAGAACCTCTTGAAATATCGATAATACAAAATATATGAGTGGTCCCAAGGATTCTTCAAAGCCTGATAAAAAAGGGTTTAATGGCCTCCTCAACAGCCCTGGATGATAATAAACCATTATATTTGATGCACTTGCTTCCTTAGCATATTTTTGAACTTATGGTAAAGTGCGATCGCGGGGTTTTTTGGTTCAATTGCCTGATTTGGTAGTTTTGTGGGGTTTTTGTTTTATATTAACACATGCTAATTGATGCCAACACTCTGTTTGTTAATAAGGTTCTTCCCAAGAGAACCTATTTAAGGGATAATATGCCTATGTTGGATTTG
The DNA here is from genome assembly GCA_963576445.1 of Lithosia quadra. Classification (NCBI taxonomy): domain Eukaryota; kingdom Metazoa; phylum Arthropoda; class Insecta; order Lepidoptera; family Erebidae; genus Lithosia; species Lithosia quadra. Next base: position 8,365,326 of record OY754899.1, on the reverse strand, counting down.
GTTTAATCCGGTACCAAATTTCAGCCAGATCCGTTAAGTCGTTAGAGAATGATTGAGTAATAAACATTGAAACATCTTCAAAAATTGTTACGTATATAATTTAAGGAGGAAATAGGGTATAGACTCTCGAGTGGCGGTCAAGTTTCTTTAATAAAAACATTCATTACCATAATTAGTAGATTGTGTTGTATTGACTGTCCAATATTCAGTACTATTGCAAGTGTCATGATCATAAATAACATGGTAAATACTAAATATAGCGATCATGATAATTGAAATACATTATAATTATACATAATGAATACTCGAGTCCGAATACTTTTCCAAAGTCATTACACACTCACATTTTGCCAGGTAACACACAACAAAACTCCAAGATACACATTTATATTCAAGCAGCCAAACCTAAAATCATAAAACATGCAAGCACCTACAAAATTTAACTACACGCTTTACACCTTACTGCCATCGTAAAAAGACACGGCGTCCCCATCCCATTCGCACCTCACAAATCCGTTGAATCTCACCGATCCCTCATTAATATACGATTCTTTTCTTTTCAGGCGGGAAAAATCGAATAAAAGGACAATGGCCGGCTCCCGTGAGAGATTGCTCTATGAAAGAAGGCCTGATTGTGACTATGAATACGAAACCAGACGCCGATATGAACCATATGATAGGGAAAATCGATACAGACAGGAAAGACGTCAGGATCTACATGATCGACCAAGACGTAAGAATGGATACGTTTACGAAGATATCTACTCAGATTTTGATGAAGCACAAGGAAGGTTATCGCTCTTCAGACCTATAAGACCTGAGTATCTTAATCTCCCAACTTCTTACGACGTAAAATACAACTCGTTACCAAGAAACTATTATAACTATGATGAAAGAAATGCAAGGAGATACAAAAAGGATCATTACGACTTTAGAATTGACAATCAGAGACGGACACAAGAATCTTATGATCTTTATAGAAAGCATGTTAGTGCTAGACCAAGAGAAATGAATCCTGTAAAAAAATTAACTAATCCTACAAACATATCTTTAAACCCTACACCAGCTTTAGTAAACCCCTCAAAAAGTTCATTAAACCCTTCGAAAAATACTTTAAACATCTCAAAAAATTCTAAAGGGACACCTAAAAACGTTGCGGTTTGTAAACCTCATCGGATATCCGACAAAAGCGCACGTTATTGGACGACTGATCCTCCGGAAAGGAGCCGATCACGCCCAAAAAAGGGTGAAGAACCAAAAAAGAACGTTAAATTCTCCGAAGTGTCCGGATGCAATCGTAAAATGGTTGTCGACGATCCAATTTTTGGTCGAAAAATTGTACCAGTCCGTGAATTGGAAGTTTCTCTTGACCAAATGATACAGAATGGATATTTCGAGAAGCATAATATTCCTATATCTAGGCCAATAGGCGAAGAGGTGAAGGAAGAGATAAAAAGTGTACAGCCAGGTAGTACGGTGCCAAACGGGAAGTGCTTATCGGGAAACGGGAAGGAAAACCAACCGTCGAGGAAAACAAGACATCTGCCGCAGGTAAGTTAGTTTTTTTTGTAGATAAAATGTTGTGTAGGGTAACAATTTGATTTTATTATACAGGAAATGTTATGTAGAGAATTTCGCACGGTGTTTGTTGCAAAGTTCAGTGTTAGAAATGGACTCAATACGTGGGATATACGTTTTTTATATGTATTTAATAATAGTAATGATGACTTTGAGATGAAGTAGTAGAGAGTTTGATTGCTAAGTTGCAGATTAGTTTGATGAATCCGTTTAAATTTAATTTAAATTCAAACAGCTTTTACCTTTAGCTTACCATCAGGCGAGGTGAAGTCATTTTGACGTGACCAACATAAAAAAAAACAACTTTAACCTCTCTAATATTACATATTTATAGATCCTTATGATTAACCCTATCGATTGATGTCTTACTGCCGCACTCAGAGACGTTTAACGGATACTTAAGTTGTTCCTTAGTAAAATTTGAAAAAAGTTACCACTCAGAGTCAGTTAAGGATTCATTAACACCCCTAATGACACTTTAAAGTTAAGTGATACAAAACCCTTACTTAACTTTTAAGGATTGATTTTTACATCTAAAAAAATAGAATTATCGTGAGGAAATCCTCATGGATACCCACCTCGTGGCTAGCCGTGCCCCAATTAGGTCTTTACCTATGAAATTGCCGTTATGTACGAAAAAAATTAAACGATTTTATTTTCATGTATTTTTATTTGTATTAATCGAAGTAGTAATTACCCATACAATCAATGCATCTTTGCCAACGCAGCGGCAGTTTATTGATGCGGTGAGCTTCTAACCCCAGTTCTTGCAACTTGGAGACCGTCTGTTGTGCAGTATAAGGTCGCACATTGTCGTGTAGGAGCAACGGAGACGAGCGATTGAATGCTAGTTGCAGATGTGCTAGTTTCTCCATCATTGTGTTCAGTTCTTCACAGTATACATCTGCAGTAATGCTAACCCCGTTTGGTAAGAAGCTGTAATGAATCACACCGGGCGCTAGACCACCAAACAGTCACCATCACTTTTCTAGGGGTAAGTTTTCGTTTAGGGCATTATTTAGGTGCTGAACTAGGATCCAACCAACTTGCTGAGCGCTTGCGATTATTAAACAGAATTCATTTTTCATCGCAACTAACAATATAGTTTTAAAATTCCTTTATTTCTATGTCTGTTGAACAATGCACAATAATTTGACGTTGGCTATATTGACATTGGCAGTTGTCAGTGATACCATAGAATAAAAGAGTCCAGATGTTTTATTATCAGTATATGAAAATAGGTATTTAATTTCATCTATATATAAAAACTAACAGTAAAAGAACGGATTGTAATGTATATTACTATAAATATAAGTTTTTAATATGTTTAATATTATTTTTCTACATTTTACTGTTAACGCTTTTTAGGTGTGGCTACACCGACGCCTTATCGATGCCCTATCGATACTGTGATTTTGTCACTGCACCGCTCTACAAAACTTAAAGTTGTGATTAACTAATGTACCCTTAAATTATGACTCTGGGATGTTCCATCAATTAACAGATTTAATGATAATTAGTTAAGTATCACTTAGGACTAATTTAATGAACCTTTCTGAGTGCGGCAGTTAAAAGTACACGGTTAAATTACCGAGTATTGGGACGCTCTGTAGGTATATTTTGGATATGACAAGAGACAAATACGCAAAATAGTTGCTTACATGGTGGCCGCTACAGGTTGGCCGTGTGCTTGTCTGCCACCTAAGTGGTATAATTTTTTTTATAAAAACCAGGCTCTCTCATTTTTCCCATCGAATCAAAGACTGTATTTTGTACTAAACTCTACGCTAACACGAAAAATCGCAACATTTTATATATCCTAAAAAAGCCATTAAATCGTATAACGTTTGACAGTTAACATTAAATTAAATAAAAACGCTGTTCGTCGTAACAATGGCCTGATTAATAGCCAACGACAGTGGCTTGACCTACTGTTGAAAGTGGAGAGAAAAAACTCGAAGACGCTGTTTGAGCGCAAAATGGGAGCTGACAAACTTTATAGCTTGGAAATAAAACTATTATTAACGGATTTTGTCTTGATTTTTTGTGTTATTTTATTATTTACAGTTATATACACAAAACTTAAACGTGCATTATACATTAAGCTGGATTGCTGGAATTATTATAATTCCAGTAATCCAGCATGTACCTATAATACAGAAAAAGCACAAAGCGTAAGGCATAATCAAAGGTAAGATTTTGATTTTGATTATGCTTCACGCTAAATGCCTTTTCTTTATAATACACGCCTTAGTCTCTAGGCACTTAAAAGGCATAGCTGGAAATCAACCGAAGCTTCGGCATCAATATAATTAAATAACTTAAGTAATTAAGTAATGGAATCGAAATAAAATCCGTTAAAAATAGAACCGCAATAAATAAAACTGCACGCTGTGTAGAGTCTTCTAGCGCCGGGGAACAGATAGAACCTTATGCATACTATAGGTCAACCAGGTACCCTACTTTTTATCTTCCGCAGTTAGGTAAATAATAACTCTACCACCATTAGCTACATACTGAAAACATTTTCGCACTAACGGTACTGAAATCCCAAGACTCACAACACAACTAACAGTTTCATATTAACGGTACGGAACTACCACCACGCCGACTCACACTTGACAGTATGTTCAAGAAGATCCATTTACTAGTAACTAAAGGAAACTAAGGTGTACGTGAGGGAAATGCTAAGTTTTCACATAACTCAGAATAAAGTACGGCGCGATCGATTCTGTGAGGAAAAATAGGGAGGAGGGAACTCAGTAAATTAAATTTCATGGAGGTAGAGCATGACGGTATCTCCCGTCTGAACTGAGCAGTCTGACTGGTAGTACCTCAGCCCTACAGAAGACCGGGGTCACAATAACCATCATTTTGTATTCCTATCAGTAAGTAGGGTAGCTCACAACCCCCCTCCCCATCTCCCCAACCCCCACCTCCAACCCCCTCCTCCAAACTCTTCAACGCCTCTCTCCTCCAGAGTCGGCAGCGCGAGTGTGACACACCTGGGCCTCGATTCTGCTAAAGGCAAAACACTGTAATACCACTGACACTCTAAGAATGCCATTTAATTGTAGACCTTATGCTTATAAAAATAAAGTCTAAAATTAAATGATAATTATTTTGTAGATCGAATGAAAAAGTTTAATGAATTCTTTTCAATTAATTTTAGACTTTAACTGTATAACGGTGAAGTTAATTAAATAGCATTTTTAGAGTGTCAGTGGCATGACAGTGGTTTGCCTTTAGCAGAATCAAGGCTGCGGTGACCGCTTGCCATCAGGTGGGCCATGTGCTTATCTGCCACCTAAATAGTATAAAAAAGGTAATTATGTAATACAAGTTACTACTAAGCAAAAATACTCTAAATTAACCCAACGCCAACATACGTACATTTCACCTTATAATACAAGAGTAAAACCACCGGTAAAAGCATCAATAGATACCCACAATTAAACCCGATTCAGCTTGTAATGTTTCCATTACACCAGACAGCAATGTTTCATTACGCAGTAGTACCAACATCATCTTCTACAAGCACTTAATCTGCCTATACCTAACAATAAACGTTAATAACTTATATATAGGGCTTAGGGTTGCCACTAAACAGAAATTATAAGCAATCCATTCTTTTTCTTCTTTTTCTTTACCGCACCATAAAGACTTGGAACTCTTTACCAGCTCACGTGTTTCCTTCCTTCTATTAATCCCGGGTCCTTTAAGAGGGGCGAGAAAAAGCAGGGCTACCACTGCAGCACTATCGGTGTATATAGTGGTGACCCCGTTCTTGAGACTTTACCTATAGCTTACCATCAGGCGAGGTGAAGTCATGTTGTCGTTGTTCCCGTAACTTGTATGTTAATTTCCGGGGTGAGCTCTCTTACTCTTTTTCATATAATTTGACTTATTTTCGAGGGTTGGTTTTGCGAATGTGACGCCTTTGGTATTGCACACGTTCATAGGCCACGGTGACCGCTTCCCATCAAGGTCGTGTGCTTGTTTGCCACCTAAGTGATATAAAAAACGCTGAGAAGAAATCTTTCACCAGTTTCGTCTTTTAATCAGCTTGCATGTGAGGTTGACTTGGGAATCGAAGATATAGGTGGGGCATTATATATCCAGCATTCAGCTCAGCATTCTAGCTCTATATCGTACAACAATTTTTTTCTTTGGAAATCCCTATGGAGACCACCTCTGTCAGCCATCGAAGGTGGTGACATCTCGGGACTTCATGATCTTTGCGATTAGTAAGGTGTAAGGTTACCCAATAAGGTATTCCCTTACAGTTTCTCCTCTGAGAGTGTGAGGAGTGCACCGCGTACGGGTTCCGGAACACATCCCATACTTTTAGCAGATTTAAAAGCAGGTTTAAAATGGGACAGCTGATTTATGGTGTCAACCCTACAAGGGTCGAAATACTCGTATATATTTCAGCGGGCAGGCAAAGGTCGCCGTTGAACTCACAGCCTGTGGTAATGGCCACCAATTATTTGCAACTAACATATATAATAATCTAGTATTACATGATATTCGTGTATTCATAAGCCGGTATGAATGGTAGGAAATTGTGTCTGTATACATGCGTTGTTTACTCCTAATAGTGTGGTTTCGATGATCAAATAATTCGATGTAAAGTATTGTAAGTTCAAATTATAGGTTTTAAAGTTTTTAATACTAAAATTATTATTTGGTTTTATTGTCAACTTTGCAGTTAAGCATTTTTTTTTATCATTTGGGTCACGCGGTCAAATGGTCTCCGTGGCCTATGGACGCGTGCAACACAAGGGGCGTCACACTCGCTCTACCGATCCTGTAAAAACCTAATGCCCTTCTTGAAAACCTCCATATTGTAGACGCTAGGGAAAACCACGTAAAATGGGAAAAATGATAACTTATTATTATTGGTATATAACGGTTTTATTCTAGAAATTATATATTAAATATAGATAGGTAATAAATTATATTATTATGACAGGAATGAAAACATTTAACATTATCCTCATTGCCCGCTTGACATTGTACCCATACGTGCGCGCGATGATATACCTAAGTAAGTAGATAATATAAACCATTTATCACGTCCATTTTGACTTGTACATTGCTAACCGGAAATGTTAAAACTTTAGACAATTCATCATTTCCTTCATGTTATATTATTTACGACCAAACTCTAAAAAGGCTGGTAAGTAACAGCATACTTTAGAATCTACAATTTTGACTTACGACGCTTTACGTAGGAGAGTCCGAAAAACATATTTGGCGAAATGTAACTGTAAATAAACCTCTACCTACCCCATCACGGTTATGTAAGCGTACATTTAATTCACACAACAAGGCTTATACCAAACTCGTTATTATAACGAAGCAAATGACTTGTGACGTAATTAATAATCTGCTGATGACAGACGGATTAGTGGTCGTAATGCTCTTAGCTTGAGTTGTGAACTGCGGATCATACTGTGTGTTGTGTGCAAATAGAATGCTTAAATATTTGGGGTATATAAGAGATGGCTTAATTAAAATAAATGAGACTGTCTGCTGGATTTGGACCGACTAAAACCACATGTCGCGTGCTGTATCGGGTCTTAATTACCGGGGTTCCTTGCACCCCAGTTGACCTTGAGCCACCTATAGTTTAAAGATGACCCTTAAACGCCCAATAAAGGAAGGAGGGGGGGAGGGGGGGGGCAGAACATCGTGTCGGCCGTGTCAATGATGTGGTGTAGGGTGACGGGCGTCCTCCAGTCACTCTAGTAAAGTACCTAAACCAAACCAAATTAAGTACCTAAAAGAGGAAAATAGGAAATAGGAGAGTGGATTTCAGGCTCCGAGTTGCTTTAAAAGCAACCAGGTTTAGTACTCGGGTAAAGAAAAACGTAGTCGTTTATACTTGCATTAGTTGTGCCTTTATCGTGATTTCCATGCAGAAAAAGGGTGTGTACAAGTAATAAATAAGAAGTAGGTTGTTTCTGAAACCTTACAACTAAACAAAATGGATATTCTTTAGCCTCTACGGTATAATATTATGTTGATGTTTCGAACGCACTGACCGTTACAAATCTAGTTAACCCTTAATAGGGTAAGGGTATATATATTACCACTTTCTGCTTTTCTACAAAATTTGAGATATATTTAAAATGGCTACATTAAATGTTATTCCTTGATCTCATTATATTTTTTTAGTAAGTTTATTGTCATATTTTTGACTCTTCATAAGTTATCAAAGTCATTTTAGCAATCTACGGTACTGTCAAAGTTGACCCAACGAATTTTGGTGGCAAAAATTGAATGTTTTAGTGGTCGAGTGCGGATTTTGTGCAAATTTGTTCTACAATAATTCTTATAAGAGATTTTACGATACAAATTTATAAAATAGGGTATATTTACTTTCGTTTTACTTATTAGCAGCTTTCAGGAACGATTTTTAATACATTTTTCGATATCGTTTTTAAGTGGTAAAATAGTTACCATTGCCCGATTATACTTACTAAAAACCGTAGGTAACTATATATAAAAATCAATTTGTTTGTTACGGTAAGCCGGGGCTCGTGTAAAGTTCACTACTAATAAGCTTTCATAGATAGTTTACGTAATTTCTTTAGAAGCTGATGGATATACCTAGTCATAAAGTACGAAATTTTTTTTAGTCGAGTCGAGTTTTCGGTCGAGTGGTTTATGAGTTTATCAATAACATAGGGACATACAAAATAAAGTAGCTACATAAATTTATTTAACAAAAAATGTATGACAAACACAGATGAAACCACTAGTCTTAAAATAAAAATGCGCCAAAAGGGGCAATGGTAACAATTTTACCACCAATCCGCAAAATTTTGAAGTTGTAAACGGGCAATGGTATATTATTTACCACCGGAAAAACTACCCCTAAAATGCAACCCCTATAAAAAATATTTAGAAAAATGAAATCTGTGACCTATTATTAGCCAGGAACCAGTGTTAGTTTGAAGAAAAAGCAGTCACAGGCTCGGGCCCTATTAAGGGTTAAGTATAGACTGTTCATACTTCAAAAAATGATATTACAGAACTAGCAATGCCCGCGACTTAATTTTTACCCGACTGCCAAGAAGGGTTTATGTTTTTCGCGGACCACACTGAACAGTCGGAATCCATTATTCGACAGTCAATCTAATTTTTCAATGGATCCCGACTGTTAAGTTGTTATACAGACCACAGGACATCTAAGTGCTTGTTTTTTATTCTTTTTAGTTTTTTAAAACAGTCGGATTTTTTCTTTTTTTTTTTAGGTTTTTTGGCGCGAAGCTGTAGGTAATTCTTTTTGCGAAATTAAAGAAGCTTTTTTATATTAAGTCCATCGGATTGACTGCCCGGTATGCGTCAGGTTTGACATAAAATTGTGTAATTGAGATGAGATTGGAACTGATTTTTGAGAATTGACCCAAGGCCGAAAGCAGACAGCGGGGTGGGGCGGTCAAAATGACCGCGACGCACTCTTATTTATACGATTATAAGGTTATATTTGTCTGTGCAATAGCTCCTGTCGCTTGTCACACATACGCGGGCTAAATGCGATCTAATGTTAGTAATAATAAGAGTGCGTCGCGGACATTTTGACCGCCCCGCGCCTCCATCTGCTTAGCGCCTAGATTTTCATGCGGGTGGAGTCAAACACTACTTTAGTAGGTAATAACATTTCAAGAGCACCTATCTACACAGCTGTAATGGAGTACACACTATAATGACTCCTCGTGGAACATGTAGTTTACATAAGTAATTAAGTTTTGCATATTCATGGAGGTGAGATAATTACTTGGAAGTTTATTAAGGTTTATCTAACACTAATTGGTAACTGCGAGTTCACCTACGTTGTATTGTTGGCATGGCCTTGCCCATATAATTAGTAGGTACTTTAAAAAAACCACATTCAAAACATCATCCAAGAAACCTCCAAGGTGAGTGCCTCGAAGGCAACCGGGACTAGTTTAGGGAAGATTTCTCACCCCGACACCATCAACGCCCTTGGAGACCTTAGATGGCGTGCTGTTTTAGCCGGTTCGGATACGACATAACCACCCCTGATGGCCGATAGGAGTGGTATCCGAAGGGATTTTTGCACCATAAAAAAGGTTGTCTGGTCGTCAATATGATGGGTATTCAAGTACCCGGAGTAACCGGAGGTACTACCCCAGTCGGCCTGCCCAGTTCGGACGGGAGATACCGTCATGTACTACCTTATCATATCTCGAGACATTCACCTCATCATATTCATACGTGACAAATAGCTCTTGCTAGTAACCAACAATGGCTACGCGATTTCAAAACTCCGATAAACCCTTAATATATTTTTAACAAAGTAAACACAATCCATTTTACAAGCCCGCACGTGCTTTTTACGTCGAAAAAGAATCGTAAAGTTGTATGCAAACATATTGATTCTTTAACAAAGTTTGTGTTCGGCACGAGGTATTTGGGAACGTGATGTTTCAGAGATTGCGATGGGTATAACTTTGGTGATGGAGGTTTCCGAGGAGGCTGCCATTTTAGATGGATCGATAGAGACTGTTGATGTTATCGCTTGAGAGACTGGTTTTGGAGTATGTAGACTGTTCGAAATAATAGCACTAAACATATAATATATGGGTATTTATTTATTGAATTTGGGAAAGATGATTTTTTATATTCATATGGGACACGTCAATTTGACTTCACTTCGCCTGATGGTAAGCTGATGGTAAAGTCTGAAGAAAGAGGTAGTACATGTATGTAAATGGTGACCATTTACATACATGTACTACCATGTTGACAATGGTGGCACTCAGGTTGACGGCCTCATCAAAAGAGGATTGTCGTCGCAGCACCGCGAGACACCCACCGGTCCCACTAGCGCTGCGACCACATCCCCCCCGTAATTGTGTAATTGAGACCCGAGACGGCGTGTGGTTTTAGTCGGTTCGATCCCGACATAACCACCCCGATGGCTGACGAGGGGTGGTATCCATGGGCATTTCATTTAAAAAAAAAGACTACACTAGCTTGTAAATACAGTTACCTTGGACCCTGAAGTTCTATGTAACCCTATATACCCTGATTAATATTACATCATCCCTTTTCTTCTAGGTACTAGCTGCCCTGGCTGTGTCCCTGGCACCTTTCTCAGCGGGTCTTGGCAAAGGGTACAGTTCCCCTGCCATCGCGTCCCTCCAGGGTACAGGGGCCAACGGGACCAGGAGGGACTTCCACCTGACTGATCAGCAGGCGTCCTGGCTTGCCTCTTTATCATTCCTTGGTGAGTGATTTTTTGTTATTTCTGTATGTATTATTACTAAGTATGTATTATCTCGATTTTGTTGCACTTCAAGTCGTTTCCGGATTTGACATTTTGCACTTATTAGACGCCGATGACAATATGACAATGAAATGCTGTTGCAGTATATGGTTTATGTTAAACGTTTGTTAAATTAACGATTCAGTTAAAGCAAGAAAACGTAACAAACAGACTTACTAACGCAAAATTTATTATTAGCACTATGATAGATGAGCAAACCTAACGAGTACAATAGATTCCTTTGCATATTGCAAGCATAATACTAACTCAAAAAACTAATTTTCGCTCGCCATAAATGATGGCCATAAATTCATTTGGTTCTGAGACAAAAGATGATTGTAGATGATTAAAATGGTTTTTACTTAAGGGTCAGGGCAGTTAAACCAAATTAATTTTTACATTTAGGGTCAACGCACATTGAAGCGAAGCAAAACGTACCGCAAAAATAACAAAGATACAAAAAATGTTTTTTTAATGTAATTTATTATACTGGTTTTTATTTGTACCAGCATATGGCCGCAGCTCCGCCCGCGCAGATGTCCGTTTTTATATACCACTTAGGTAGCAAACAATCACGCGGTCCATCTGACATTTCGCGTTTAGACTACTATCTCCGGATCTACTCAACCGATTGTGATCAAACATGAGATTTCAAGTTTGACTACACAAAAAACTGTATCAAAATCCGTCCATTTTTTTTATAGTCGCTCGCATTTGACCACAAACTCACCTGATGGTAAGTGATGATTTGGTTGACGATGGAGGACGATGAATGGAATAATAATTATATAGAATATTATAAATATAACCCAAGCTTTTTTAAATATCTTCAATATACAGAATACAGCTACTATACAATTTTATAGAGGTATAGTATACGTAGACAGACGTCGAAGTCGTCCGCGTGCGCTTTTACACTTCGACTGCGTTAGTGTTCGCTAGACCTTAGGATGAGAAAATTTAATTATATGGTTTCATTTTTCCATTGTTTTCACAATATATTGACTGCTTGAAGAATATAAATATACTTCATAACTCATGTCTCTGAATGGACTCCAAATGGTCGTGTAAAATTGAATTTTAATTCCCACAATAAAGTAACATTTGAAAATATTATAGTACTTACCCAAATGTTTGGTATGGGATTTTTCAGGAGCTCTATTCGGTGGCATGGCTGGCGGAGCAGCGATGCGTCACGGGCGACGTCGGGTGCTGTCCCTAGCTGCCGCCCCCTGCAGCCTGTCCTGGCTCCTCACGACCATCGCTACGTCAGTCAGGATGATGTGCATCACGGCTTTCTTAGGAGGCTTCTGCTGTTCTATACTCACGATGTTGTCACAGGTAAGGTTCAGATTAAATCTATACTAAGACGTTAAGCAAACAGAGGCGCTGGGCGGTCAAAATGACCGCGACGCACTCTTATTATTACTAACATTAGATCGCATTTAGTCCACGTATGTCTGACAAGCGAGTGACCTAAATCTCTAGTTTTATTAAAAACTTATACGTCTTTTGGTTTTACAAGCACAATGTGCTCCGCAATCATAATTGACAGAGTCCAAAACTTTGTCCTGTTGAGCTGAAACGCCGCCGGTCGCTCTGCCCTTGCTAATTCAGAAAATTTTGCTCAAAAGAAAACTTTTCACGATAGAATTACTCATTTATTAGTTCGAAAGCGGTTAAAATTTAATTAATTTGTCTTTTGTTTGATGTATTTCGCTAATTAAGGCGGTTACTAGACGGCTTATTTAGGCCAATAGATAATTGGGAAATTGTTTGAATTTGTTGTTGAAAGCATCCGATGTTTGCGAACCAATTTATCGAATACTGCTTTATAAATTTCCTCTTTTTGAGATAGAATAAATAGACTTAGGTTTATTATTATTATTATATGATCGATACTTTTCGAAGTTATGTGTGTATTTATGTACGAATATATTTTTACGACTCTTGATTCCCTTTTCTGAAAGGAGAATTTCTTTGCAGATCCAAATCTCGATCAGAATTTTTTTTTATATCACTTAGGTGGCAGACAAGCTCACGGCCCACCTGATGGGAAGTGGTCACAATGGCCTACGGACGCGTGCAACATCAGGGGCATCACACTCGCGCTGCAGACCCCGCAAAAACCTTCTAATGCCCTTCTTGAAGAACCCCATATTGTAGACGCTAGGGAAAACCACGGCAGGGAGATCATTCCATAGCCTAACCGTGTAGTAATAAAGTTCCTTCATACCTTACAGTGCGCACTGCAGTCGGATGCAATCCGATTAAATTATTAGATTAGATTAGAGAAAATATTTTAAATTGCCAACAATAGGTACGTTTTAACATTTCTGCGCAATTCATGTAGGTACTTGTGGGTACAGCCTATTCTTATAAAATATCTGTACAACACAACAAAAGTAAAATCAATTTTGTAACTTCTCAGGTATACATCAGCGAGATATCAGTGCCAGACATCCGCGGTTGTCTCAGTGCGGTGCTCAAGATAGTCGGCCACCTTGGAGTCCTCTTCAGCTTCACTATCGGAGCATACCTCGACTGGCAACAACTAGCACTTTGCATATCCGCTGCTCCTTTACTTCTCTTTTGCACAGTGCTATACATACCAGAAACTCCAAGCTATCTGGTCTTGAGCGGCAGAGATGACGAAGCGTACAAAAGCCTTTTATGGTTAAGAGGCCCAAATTCTGATGTAGCTCAAGAGCTGGCGACGATACGCACAAATGTTTTAGCAAGCAAGAACTTCAGCCAGCGACAAAGTCAAATGTCTGGTAGCCAACTCATTAACTCTCTAGATGTCAGGACTATGAATAGATTGTTAGGACCAATTCTTGTGACTTGCGGTCTTATGATGTTTCAACGATTTTCTGGTGCGCACGCGTTCTCGTTTTACGCTGTACCGATATTTAGAAAGACCTTCGGTGGAATGAACCCTCATGGCGCTGCAATTGCAGTATCTTTCGTCCAATTGCTTGCGTCTTGTCTCTCCGGTTTGTTGATCGATACTGTCGGCCGTCTCCCTCTTCTGATAGTCAGTTCAGTGCTGATGTCAATGGCTTTAGCAGGATTTGGAAGTTACGCGTATTATGAAGAAGTACATCGAAATCAGAGAATTCAAAACGTGATGTTTCATCAAACGATTGGACAAAATGACTGGATACCTTTGCTGTGTGTCTTGGTATTCACAATAGCTTTCTCGTTAGGAATGAGTCCTATATCCTGGCTGCTAATTGGGGAATTATTTCCTTTGGAGTACAGAGCATTTGGAAGTGCTATGGCGACTGCGTTTAGCTACCTCTGTGCTTTTGTTGGTGTTAAAACATTTGTGGATTTCCAACAGGCTTTGGGGTTACACGGTGCGTTTTGGTTATACGCTTCTATAAGTGTCGGTGGTCTCTGTTTCGTGGTGTGTTGTGTACCAGAGACGAAGGGTAAAGATTTGGATGAGATGGACCCAAATTACGTACAAAGTCTATCACCTAAGAGGTAAAAAGTTTTTGGAATCTTTGTGTTTACTTTGAAGCTGTCGGTTTAGATGTAGATGTAGGGTGTTTGAAGATGAACTTGAAAATTGAAATCTGGTATGGTATACTGAACAAAAAAAGGAGCTAAATGTAATAAAGTCAATTAAGGCAGTTTAGTAATTCATGGTGTACCTTCACAGACTTCTATATATAGGTACTAGATACTATGAAAAAATTGAATGCAATTGGAAGATGCCTATGTCCTGCAGGGAACTGCAATTGCATAAATTAACTTCTTAAGTGCCAGACAGAACAACTAATTTATTTATTTATTTAAACTTTCTGCACAACGATTAAATTGTACAAAGGCGGACTTAATGCCAGTGGTGTTATTCTGTTTGATGAGGCTGTTACTAAGGAATCACAGTACAGAAAATAAAATCAAAAAGAAAAAAGTGAAGTGATTTTGATGTTCGTTCGTACAAAAATTAAGTGATAATTAATAAAATCTTAGTTTCTTATTATCTAGTAGGTATATATTGAAGTCTGAGTGTACTGTAGATTATCTCCTACTAAATGTTGTAACACCAGGAAGTTGGCCTTCGATTGTAAGTAGATTTAGGCTAGAAAGAATAGATCCCTGTATTAAAAGTGGCTTAACGATTGTCAAGCTACTAAGTAAACACAAAGAGCGACCTGTATGTAGGAACAAAATTATATCGAATCCACCGCGAAATTTTGGCTGTGCTTTTTAAACATTTTTTGATAAAAAAAATAACGCCACATAATTTTTTGGTGGTCGATCTGAATCTTTAGAAATTAGTAAGTAATAAAATATAATTATATTATACTCGCATATCCTTAAATCCATATCTTTACATAGTTTCATTTAACATAGTTTATTTAAGATTGCAGTGGTCCATACTTATACCTCTCTAAATTTCATTAGAGATTATAAAACAAAATTATAGAAAAGATATTATATTTCCCTTCTCGAGAATAGCGAAAGTATATATCTTAATAATATACTGGATAATATTTTATCGAGCTTTCCTATCTTTACTATGACAATAATAATTAAGACAATAATTTATTAATAGTAACAAATGAACTATAATCTAGCTTAGAAAAGGTTTCATTAAAACAATGATAGAACAACTGAGTGATTATTATTAGATGAAAGCAGTGACACTAGATAATTTAGGTTACAATCTTGAAATACTCAAGACTTTGTTAAAAAAATAATGCCTTCATAAATATATAATTATTATTGTTTTATTCATAATTTCAAAATATGTATGTTGAATTAATTTACTAATCCGTTGCATATTTGTTAGGTATATTATCTAAGTATACCTATTTTTTGAAAAAAAAAATTTTTTTCTTTTTTTTTCACACTTAAATATGTAAATCAGCCAATAAACAAAAATATAATTTATATATTATATTATTATATAAATAAAGGTGAGTTTTTTCTCATTTTTCTTTTTTGTCGTATAAGTAAAAGGCAAATAACCTTTATTAATTTAACAAAATTAAAAAGATGGCGTCACCTTTTTTCTCATCTCAACAAATTATTAGATACTTAATAGATTTTTTCCAAATACGTGTTACCTATAATATATGTATATTTATCTTTGTTAATATAATGAAAAGTTTCCGTTTGAAAAATAAATGGGGAACAATAATATTAATTTGTATTAGCGTATAATTCCTAACTTATGAACTATTGTATTATTATTGTATTAGCTATTAGATTTTATTGCTATATTTTACTGTGTAACGTTATAACTATAATAAATAATTATTATTATATGTGTTATTATTTGTAAAGTATATAAAAGTGTTTAGAAAAAAGTTTATTTAAAAAAAATTGTGTATAATTTAAAATACAATGACTTACAATAGATATTTATGGGAAGTGTGTAATGTGTAACCATTATTAGCTCATAACATAACAAAAAACCGTTTCAATTAATCATAAAGCTTATTAGCTATTTGTTTATTATGAACTAAAAATAAAATGCAAGAGTGTCTACTAATGTAGTTCATTAAGCAATTGATTTTTTACCAATATTAAAAAATATATATTTAAGATGTCAGTCATGAATGAAGTACGGTTAGCAACAGAAATCTGCTGAACATAGGCAAGCAACACAATTGCTTGCAATATGTGTAAGTATTGTAATTGTAAAAGTTGTCAAGAAATAATAATTCATACTTAAAGATCTATATTTTATTGAGGTCTGTACGCACATTATAGGTGGAGAAATCCATGGGACCTTGTTCAGGTATTTCTGTTGCTGACTGTATAATTATTTTCATAAGTACCATTAAACTTAGAAGGCCTAAACCCCCGCAGTAAGAATTGAATAATAAAAATATTAAACAATACTTTGCTAATAGTTTGACTAGAAAAAAAATTATTAATAAAGAATCATAATCACACGGGTTATTAATAGACAAATTTAATAGGTTGTGAATTTATACATTTTCTAGATTTTTTATAATATTGAAATGAAATGTGTAAAAAATATAGTATTGCTTCGTAAAATGTAAGTTCCCTTCTTATCAGCTTGCTTGCATTAGCTTTGTATAGTAGGTACCTAACTGTCAGAGTAATGGATGATGATGAATATTGACTTACGAAATGCTATTTTAGTTGTGTTATGTATTATTTATATCCTATCAGATGTATCTATCTAAAGTTATTCTATCTGATATCTTCTATTTATATCTATACCAGATATACCTATATATCTAATAAATTTATATCCTATCAGATATATCTATCTAAAAATATTCTATCTGATATCTTCTAAAAATATATCTATACCAGATAAATATATATATCTAATAAATTTATTTATATATTTATATCAGAATGTCATAAATATATAAGAATTGCTAATTTTTTGGTCTGAACCTAAACTATATATTTTATAATTTATTTAACCGTCTGTTTGTTGTATTTTTTTTATTTATTTGCATGAATATAATCATTTATATTTAAAAACACCCTCATAAGAAAAATATGATCCTAGACCGCGCGTCTCTCTTACACTTACTTACACTTTTTGCTCATTTTTGTTCCTAAATGTAGAAAGATAGATCAATGAGACGAGCCACTGGCAGATTTTTTTTCAAATTCTGTGAAACGTTACATTGTAATTTGGACGAATGGCGTAGAAAAAATCACTGAAGTAGGTAGATATTAAATATAATTTTATGTTTTGTCAGAATCTGTTTTCATTTTTGAAAGTGTTATAAGGATGTCTTTATCGTATAAAAATTTATGAAGTCAATATTATAATAGTGTACCTATAAAATTGCTTGAAGAATGTTAAAAGAAAAATGTTTGTTAGTATTTAGGCTTAGCCTTTTGCTATGTGATGTGGTAGCAATGTGTGCCTGTATTAGATCATATTTTGTTTCTAAATGATATTACGAAATATTACTAGTGATTTATTCGTTTTTTCTGTGAGTGAAATTGATTAAAAAATGTGGTAATATATTTTTTCATTACAGAGCCATCTGTGATGTTCTTTATGAATCAGTTCAAAACTTTATCAAGGTTTGAACCTAACAAATACCTAATTGAAATTAAATTTGTTGAGCTACATATTTTTATAAGTAAATATACACATCGATGTATTATTTGACTGTTAAAATAAATTTCACACTATTCATTGCTATAACATGTGCTTAGAGTACGTAAGGAACAAGTTCATAAGCTTCAACATAGATGGCGTTGTTATAAAATATATCACTGAAACTGACACATTTTGAGCGATTTTTAAAATAACTATAGTTTTTTTCCTGTGCTTAAAAATATAACTAAAATGACGAATGGAGTATGCAACAGCTTTTGATTTCACTATGATAGAAATAAATACTTAAAAGTCTGTATTATAATTGCAGTTACAATAATAGTTACAGCAGGAAATCATTTCAGTAAAATATTTTTTTTGAAACTTGTAATCAAGAACCATCCTTGCATTTCAACCAATTTTTAAGTAATTTTTCTTGCCACTAAAACAATATAGATATAAGCTGGCTTAAGAAAATAATTTTGATATATTTAATTTTACTTTATTTTAGAACAAATTTTTGTCATTTTCATTGTAACCCTTTACGTAGTAATTGCTAGTCATGAATTATTCAGTTCTGACGTAAAGATATGAAATCCCATCAGCTGAACCCTCCTGTGACGTTATCTAGCGAGTAGAGACAATCACGCCCCATGTTGGGCGCCACTGTAACCTTCAGAGTTACACGAACCAGGGAAATGTATAAAAGATGGTACTCCTAATAACAGTTTATTATTACCTGGTTCGCAGTGGTAAGGAGACGATTTGTCTCAGGGTGTGTTCCCCAAAGAATGCAGGCAGAGTTATCTCAATGTTAAGATTCTGTTACCACCAAAAGATAGACGGACAGGCCACTTATCTGAGAGGCTTTTATATAGATAGTTAGAACGCTCAGCCGGTTCTAATGCTAATTACTTGCTTCATTCTCTTAGTCTCTTTGACCCACATATTATAATTTCCACCTTTATAATTTTAGATTTCAAAAATTAATAATATCTATTAATATATTTTGCTGCAATGCTTTCCTGTAAAATAAAAACCGAAGTAAGTAAATTTGACTCACAAACCAATTAGGTGTAGCTTAAGATAGAACGGCTTTAACTAGCTTAGTGTCTCTAAAAGACTTTAGATTGTACAAAATAATTAATAAAAAGTATAAAATTTTACTATAGTCTAAAAAAAGTTTCCTCTACTTTAAGCAACGAAAATAAAGACAATAATAGTTATAAGGCTTGTAAATAGATGGCGCTGTTAATCGTGAAACTAGCGTCATCTATGAGCCGTCTTGAGAAGTACTTACATTTAAAAAAAAAAACAAAACTAAGAATGAATATTCTATTCATGGTTGACAATAAATCATCTAATTATTATTATTATTTTTGTTTAACTAATTCTTCTATTGTAGTAAATTAAGTCAAATCAAAATTATTGTGAACTAAACTTTAGTCCGTTTTATGTAACGCTGGAAATACGCCTAAATAAAGTAAATATTAGATTGATTTTTAAATAATACATTTTAGTTTTATTTTATTATTCACAATCCAATGGTGACATTAGGCGATATCGAAGCATTGCAGCTAGACCGTTGTTATTGGACTTTTTAGGGCTCCAACTACCCGTAACGACTGCCATAGATGTTTGTATGGCAACCGGGTCCGACAGCTTAACGTGCTCTCCGAGGCACGATCAGACCAATGCAAATACACATATTCATGCATACAAAAATTTGCACTGTGCGGGGATCGAACCCGCGCCTCCCGCGCAGCGGCCGCGTTCACTACCACTACGACACAGAGGCTGTACCCACACACTTCAATAGGGTCCCAAAAATCGTATTAATAAAATTATGATTCCGCCACCATACATTAGGGGAATTATCAACAAATTTGTTCCCAAGGGGTGTGTTGACACCCCAGTGACCCCAGCGAATCCTTTGGGAATGAAAGTCAAGTAGGTTGACATATTCTGTCACGTGCTAGGGGTTATTGGAAAGGAATTAAGATTAGAAGGGGGTGATAAAAAGTGGTTTAAAAATAACATTCATTAATGACATCCCTACAAATAAATAAAAAAAAAAGTTTCTGTTCATAATATTAAAACGACGATTGTGAATTAAACCTCCATAGTAATCCAATCTCGGTTGGATTGTGTTCAGGGGTCAGCAAGTGCATAGCCAGGCAGTGGGGGATTGTGGTCGCAGCACTAGTGGGACCGGTGGGTATCACGCGGGTGTTGCGACGACAATCCTCTTTTGATGAGGCCGTCAAGCTGAGTGCCACCATTGTTAACATGGTACCTACGTGTATGTAAATGGTGGCCCTCTTTCCTGAGATTTAACCTTCAGCTTACCATCAGGCGACTTGAAGTCAAATTGATGTGTCCTATATAAAAAAATAACAGGTTTTAAATCAATGCATTAATAATGTATGTACGATAGATATAACAAAAAAGCATTTAATTAACTTTTTATCGGTCTGTCTGTATGAATTAAATAACCTCGGAACCGTTGGACCGATTTTGACGGAATTCTCACTGGCATATCTTAATATATATAAATCTCGTGTCACAATGTTTGTCCTCAATGGACTCCTAAACCACTTAACCGATTATAATAAAATTCGCACACCATGTGCAGTTCGATCCAACTTGAGAGATAGGATAGTTTTTGAAACGGATTTCGACATCCACGCGGGCGGAGCCGCGGGCAACAGCTAGTAGGTATATAAGGCGTAACATTGGCTACTATTATTTTAAAAAATAATTAGCGTAAAAATAAATTCACGCGAAGTCGCGTGTAGAGCAAGTCATAAATGGCATTGAAAATTTTTGAAACAAAGAAAAATAATACCTACGTTACAAAATGAACGTATTTTTAACAAAATGACTACACTACAACACAAATTACTACAATTTGAAATTAAATCGATAAAGTCAAAAAAGAAATCCGAACGGATATCCTTTTTTTTAATCTACCTATTCAATGTTATCTCATCTAATAAATTATAATTATACTTACCCAATTTATTTAATCTAATATGATGTATAATTATACTTATCCTTATTTATGATACAATATAATTATGCATCCAATGAGTAGTATTAGAAATCTGTGTGAGTGTATTTTTTGGCGACAACGATTTCTTTGTGTTTTTACTTAGATACTACTTCTACCGTCTTTTAATGTTCTATGATCCTATCCTACTAAGTTTGTATGAATATAATTATGTCTAGATGTCCGTATAGGATGTCTGGATGTATGTTTGTTACTCTTTCACGCAAAAACGGCTGAATGGATCCGGCCGAAATTCGGTACAGAGATATATTATAGTCCGGAATAACATACAGGCTACTTGTTATCCCGGGAACAGGTTCTCGTGGGTCACGGGTAGCGGGAACAAATTTTCACTCGAGCGGAGCCGCGGGCAACAGCTAGTATAATACTAATAAACAAAATCTAATGTCACAGTTAACCTTAATAGTATAACACAAAAACAACTTCAAGGTAGGCAGGTACGTACATCCTACTGACATCATAAACGCGAAAGTGGCGCTGCGCAAGCGCACGGCAAATTATCACAGGAAACAAAGGCAGTCATGAAGCAGTCCATGCATTATTTAATCATCAGCTAACTGAATTTATGCCTTCATTACACCCTTTAATAACAATACCAATATTGTAAACTAGCGACCGGGATCCGGCTTCGCCCGGGTGTAAATTCCAGTTCTCCAATAAAATATAATAGCCTATGACACTCACGAATGACGTGGCTTTCTATTGGTGAAATAATTTTTAAAATCGTTTCAGTAGATCCCGAGATTACCCCTTACAATTTAACAAACACACAAACTTTACCTCTTTATAATATTAACTTAGTACCTATAGATTAATAACTTCTTTTTCAGTTATTTGCATTTTGTGTTTCTATCAGAATAAATTAAGTATTTTTTTAGATTATGGTTTTATGTACTAAAAGCAATTAAATTGTATTGTCAACATATCTAAAGATTTCTACCAAATATCAGACCAATCGAGCAACTGGAAGGGGGTCAATTTTCAATTACCTACTAGTTTTGACCCAAACAACAGGTAAAGTTAAATAAAAACGTTTTTTTACTATATCTCCGATTCTACTCAACCGATTTTGATTAAATATGTCTAAGATTCTAAATCTTATTCTTGAAAAATACCATCAATTTGATTCTAAAAGTTCATTAAAACTGTTAATTTTTTTTTCGAAGTCAAATTAGTCAAAAAGAAGAAGTTAAAAAGAAGTCAAAGAAGATTCTAAATAGTCTGACCAAGACAAAACAAAAATAAAACTCATAAAAATCCGTTCGAAGCAACGAACGAATAAGCAAGTCGAACATTATAACGCCACGGCATAGAGGTCGCCAATAGTGAAGTGTGCTTGTTTGCCTGCTAAATGGTAAGAAATAAATTATAACTACCTTTAAAAAACCGACTTCACAAACTAATACTTCTTACTTTTTAGTGTACAAAAATAGAAAAGTACAGTACCTATTCATGAGGTGTATTAAGTACGAAGGCATCAAAAACAGAATTTTTGCCGTAAATTTGATGATTTCCCCTCGATTTTCACAAAATCCCAGCATCAGATCCTGAAACCCTGGATATGGGACCACCTCAGAAACAAAAAAAAATCTTTCAAAATCCATCCATTGGCGCTGCTATCGTGTAACATACATACAAAAAATAGTGTACGAATTGGGAACCTCCTTCTTTTTTGAAGTCGGTTAAAATGAAAATATATTTTGTTTGTCTAGCACTCTAGCATCTTAGCACTCTAGCTCTAATCTGCCGTATCTAGAGGGCAGTGTTAATTATCTGCTACTGTTTTATCAGAAAAGTTCACACATCGGTAGCGGCTACGAATGAGAACGCTAGTGCAATCGATATAGTGCAGTGTTATAAAGAAAATTGAAGTGTACTTACGGAAACAAAGTGTTGATTTACATTTAAGAATTAATCACAGGTAAGTTTTCGCCTTCAGTAGTCGTTAAAAAATCATGTTATGTCTTAAAAAAGGGGTGTATCCCATCTGCCCCGGTGACTTGGCCCGGTGGCGGGCCACATGGAAAAAAAAGTTTTAACTGGCCCGTTGATATGTTTAGCGGGCCAGATGACACAAATCAAGTGCCATCGTCCCCGGTAAGGGAAAAATAGAGGATACACTACGCCTCGTAATTTTTTTTTATTATAGGACTCGTCAATTTGACTTCACCTCGCCTGATGGTAAGCTGAAGGTAAAGTTATATATATATATATATATATATATATACATATACAAATATCAGACCAATCCAACAACTGAAAGAGGGTCAAATTTTAATTACTAGATTTGACCCAAACAAACAGGTCAAGTTAAATAAAACCGTTTAAAAAAACAGTTTCAAATTATTACTCAAACAGCTAAGCTTCTTAGTTTTTTCTTAAGGTTTTTTTAGATGAATTATGACGACTTTTTATTTGATATTTAGCTGTTGTTGCATAATTTAAAATATTCCCTTTATTTTAAAACAACATTTCGATTGAATACTTTTTTTTATCGAAAATCCCCATAGATACCACCCCTGTCGGCCATCGGGGATGGTTATGTCGGAATTGAACCGACTAAAACCGTACGCCATCTCGGGTCTTAATTACCGGGGTGCCGGATGTAAGGTTACCCAATAGGCATATCCCTTGCACCCCAGCTGACCCTAGGCCATCTACGGTTTTAAGATGGCGCCCTCGACCTCCCAAAACGGGGGTGGGGCGAACATCGCGTCACTTCACCGACGGTGGGGTGTACGGGCCGGGCACAGTGGGGTGTGTCGCTACCCACTGTGCCCTCTGCTAGTCAAAGGGACACGTGAAGAGCCTCGAAGCAGCCCTCTAGAGGGTGCGGCGCTCTGATTGATCTATCACCACTATTATCAGGCTTATTGGCTACATTATTATTGTCATTAGATTATCGTAGTTTCATTAAAATTGTACAGTAGCTGTGATTGCATACTTGAGTTAGGTATAGGTACGATTTAATCGATCAATCACGTTTTTTGTATTAGACAGGACTTAGTGAGACTTAAATTCCGCCGGAGACAGGTACGTCCAATAGCCAACTTCCGTGTAATCAACGTACGGAGTGTTTAAATTTGGTTGAGTACCTAAAATTACTTATACGTACGTACTTATATATTACGTAAATAAATGCAGTTCGGAAATGTGCATTCTATTTTTCCTGTAAACAAACTAATTAAAGATTAAAATAATACAGTAATTGAATCATCAATCAAATTTAAATCAACTTATTTATTTTGTATTAAAAATATAATAAAAATGCTTCACACAGTAAGTAAGTATATAATATTGAAATCAAACTATTTTCAACGGATTTTATTTTTATACTACTTTGGTGACAGATAAGCGCACGGTCCGCCTGATGGTAAGCGGTCACCGTGGCCTTTGCCAGTAAAGCCTTCTAGTCTGCCAGTAAATAGGTAGGTAAAGCCTTCTAACTCCTTTGTAATAATTATAATTTCGACTTATTTGGTGTTATTTTATTATTTACTAGCAGACTCGACAGACGTTGTCCTGGATGTGTTGGATGTCTGCCGGGCTGATTTATAAATCTAAACCATCCAGGGCGCCACCCAAACGGGGTGCGGGCCGGAACCTCCACGCGGTGCGACCAGGCAACGGAGGCGAGCAACGCCTCCCACTCGCCACGGGAGACGCTGCTGCCTGCGGCCAATCCGGCCAGGGTGGAAGTGGCCCTCTAGAGGGCTGCTCCGAGGCTCTCCACGTGTCCCTCTGACTAGCAGAGGGCACAGTGGGGAGCGAGCGGATGGCGAGCTTATCGTCTGCGCGCCGACCGTTGGGTGACAGGACGGCCGCCTGTCACCCTACACCCCACCAACAGCGAAGTGGCGTAGATGGCCCGGGGTCAGCTGGGGTTTGAGGGTAATTAAGACCCGAGACGGCGTGGGGTTTCAGTCGGTTCGATCCCGACATAACCGCCCCCGATGGCCGACGGGGGTGGTATCCATGCATGGGGATTTCCGCACGATAAAAAAAACTAAAAAGAAAAAAACAAGCACTCAGATGTCTGGTGGTCTAGAAACATAACAACTGAACAGTCGGGATCCATTATTCGACAGCCAATCTAATTTTTCAATGGATTCCGACTATTAAGTTGTTATGTTTCTAGACCACAAGACATCTGAGTGCTTGTTTTTTTCTTTTTAGTTTTTTACGCAGTCGGGTTTTTTAATTTTTTAAATTATATTTTTTTATTTTAAACTTTTTAGTTATGAGTAGGTACCTAGCTAGCTTGTATTGTACCCGATTGGACTTTCTACTTTCTTTCTTTCTTTTTTCATTCCTAATTCCAATATTCAGTTCGTTCAAATGTATTTAGTAGGTAAAAATTTATATTTTTTTACTAAAGTTTTTGAATCAGGTAAGTACTGCTTGCAATAAAATTATCGAGAGTAAATTGACATTTCACATCACTATTATAATGTGTCAAACCGGCCATTATATCGTGCCGCTACTCTAATAAAAACCCCTTTGTGAAAATGGTTGTTACGCAACTTTAAATCGATATATATTCTAAACGGTCAATCGAATCGAAAAATGTTAAGAGGAAACTATAACTGATTTTTAAATACCTATTCAACGATACCCCACTTGACATAGTTTGTTGAATTTCATTTTTTTAATTTTCCTAATATGGCGTCCAGAAGTCGCCATATTGGATTTTCACTAACGTCATGTCTTTAGTGACACTCGCCGGACTAAGAGGAATCGATTGACGTGTGAATCATAAAAATCGGCCCAGGCGTTTAGGTCTGTATAGTGCTTCAAAGGAACATACAAACATACATACATACATACATACATACATACATACATACATAGGCTGTTAAACACATTACCACTCCTTTGCGTTGCGCAGTCGGGTAAAAAAGGGCTCCACCCAAACGCATACAAAAAATTTCATTTAAATAAGTGACATAAACACTTACAGTAGAATTATAGTACAATGTGATTTTTTGGTCGTTTTGGACCCGAAAGGGGGCAACCACAGAACAAAGAAAAATCCTGTTCTGTGGGGGCAACTCTACTCGGAATAAATACCTACTATGATATCATTTTGACATGTCCAAATTGCTGTACGAGTTATAATAAAAAAATTAACTTGCTGTACCTAATCTTTTTCACTCGTTCGAGTAAAAACATTACTTATTAGAGCTTCGATAAAAATTCACAGTCAATTTTTAATGAACGAATGTGCGCTCGCAGGCATATTTCGAGCCATGACATGTCGGTGCTGGCATTGTCGCGGTCGTCCGGGATGTTTTTGTGATTGGTCAGTGCTCGAAATTTTTACAATTTTTTTTTTTTGAGATTTTTAAATGAATGGCTCCAATCGATCCTGTTCTCGAAACTGTGTCCAAAATAATTCAATCAAAACGACTATAAGTATAATTTATTGATATGTGACTAATGTGACATTTAGTTTTATAATTGAGTAGGTACCTATACATCCTAACTAATATAATTATATTATCTGACATTTGCTACTATTAATTATATTATTTGTATAATTTGTTGCATGATACCTATAGTTAATTGTTATTCTTTTTTAACCGATTTCAAAAAAGGAGGAAAATTGACTGTATTTTTTTATGTCTGTTATGTAGGTACCTACCTCAGAACATTCTACCGGGTGAACCGATTTTGATGATTATTTTCTATTTTATAGCTGGCGCTTCCCGTGTGGTCTCATTTATAACTCAATTATGGTTCATTTTCTTTCTTTAAAGATAACATGGAGTTACTTAGAAGTAGTATAGCGCTGTCCATAGTTTTAGCTATGGTTAAAGCCGTAAGTTCGTTCGACAATGATACAGCCATGACTCCGGTTGATGTAGGCTTCTGGAGGCCTAAGTTTATTGACGACTTCAGTATTAGACCCTTCAGAATTGAATTTCATGATGAGGTAAGTGTTTTTATGATTATACTAGCTTCTGCCCGCGGCTTCGCCCGCGTGGAGGTCGGTATCGTTAGATTACACCTTGTTACAGAATGCGTTGAAGACAAATAAAGGTTCACTGCTCGTTCCCCGTAGGTGATAGCGTGATAATATGTAGCCTATATGTTGACCCGACTTCTTAATAATATTCGTGCCAAATTTGAAGTAAATCTGTGCAGTACTTTTTGAGTTTATCCCGGACATACAAATAGACAAAAATTCTAAAAACTATATTTTTGACTTCGGTTTCGATTGTAGATCACACTCCAAGTATTATAACATAGTTAAACCTACATAAAAACCTTAACAAGTTCTAGAATTAACTAACGTTGCTGACCTTTGGGTAGTATAATTATACCTATTAGAAGGAAGTTGTGTGGCAGGTAATTTTTTTTATCTTACGAAACGCTGCTGTTGTCCGCCAAACGTAATCCAGATCCCATAATTGGCATTAGATGCCTTTGCGTTTTATTAATTACTAACTTCCATCCACGGCTTCACCCGCGTGGAGATCGGTATCGCCACCAAGTCTATTTGAAAAAAAAAACTACTTACTCACTACTCCACTCACTACCCCACTTACTACTCCACTCCTCACTTCACTTTCCGCTCTCCACTCCACTCTCCACTCCGCTCTCCACTCCACTCGTAACTCCACTCTCCATTCCACTCTTTACTCTACTGGACTCCACTCGTCTAGCCAAGTCCTTTCTAATAAAAAAACCGCATCAAATCCATCCATTATGGTGAAAAAAATATATGCTGCAATTTATTTACCTATTGCAATGAATAGTTTTTAGAGACAGTAAGCATGTTTTAACCGACTTCAAAAAGGGAGGAGATTCACAATTCAACTGTATATTTTTATGTTTGTTATCTCAGAACTTTCGACTGGGTGACCCGATTTTGATGATTCTTTTTTGATTTAATATCCCGTGTGGTGGTTGAAGTAATGTTTTTTTAAAATTAATTACAGATGGTACAAGACCTCAGGCATCGTCTGCTAAATCACCGTCCTTTCACACCACCACTAGAAGGTGTGGGATTCGAATACGGTTTCAACAGCGACTGTTTACACAGTTGGATCGACTACTGGGCTAAAGACTATCGGTTCACAGAACGAGAACAGTTCCTCAACCAGTTCCCGCAGTACAAGACTAATATTCAAGGCATGGATATCCACTTCTTGTGGGTTAAACCAAATGTAAGTTTGCACCTAGTATTATTTTTAATCTATTATCACTAATCGCAGACAAGCACATGGCCTACCTGATGAGAAGCAGTCACCGTGGTCTATGGACGTGTGCGACACCAGGGGTGTCACACAGGCCTAGGGGTGACAGGTGGAGCCGCCTGTCACAATAGCAAAGAGGCGATGTCGCGCGAATGCCCATTCCTATATTAGTATTCCAGGGGCATGACGGGAACACCGCGGTTCCCAAACCCGAGCGGGCCATCTCGAATCCGGAGATAGCCCGGGTCAAGCCGGGGTGCGAGGGAAATGCTCTATTGGCCATTTTACACCCTGGCGTCAGAAGTCCCTAAACGGCATGCGGTTTTAGCCGGTAAGAGTCCGACATAACCTGCCTCGCTGGCCGCGGGGTGGGAACATTTCCCATCAGGTGGGCCGTGTACTTGTCTGCCACCTATGTAGTATAAAAAAATCAATTAATCAATCAATTAGCCAATTGCAGTCCACTGCTGGAAATATATTTCTTCTTCCGTCCCTTAGTCCGACCATATCTATCAGGGGTCGCGTCTCCATGTACGTCAGCGCCAGGAAGTTCTGTCCTGGTTTGTCACTGGGTGGGCTGGACATAATTATTACTGTCAAAAAAAACAAAGTGTATTTTTTTTTCAGGTGCCTCCAAATGTGCAAGTGGTCCCATTGCTGTTGATGCATGGGTTCCCGGGGTCTGTAACAGAGTTCTACAAGACCATTCCATTGCTGACGGCATTCTCAGAATACAGGGACTTTGCTGTAGAGGTGATAGCTCCCAGCTTACCTGGATTTGGTTTTTCTGAAGTGAGTCATTACATTGGTGATTTATAAAATCTTGAGCTGGAATTCGTAATGACACCTTACAGGGTCAAACATCAAATCACACAACTGCGGGAGATTTTTTCCATTACACTTGCTTGCAAATTTGCGTTTCCCCTGCGAATCAGAGGGGCCATCTTTGTTGAGCAGGGAGCATAAGGTACTTGACCTCGCACCACTACAAATATACCTTCAAATAAAGAAACTCCGCAAATAGAGTTGGGATTTTGCCTGTACTTCAGGGTCCCTTAGACCCTCTATCTAACAACATGTTCCATCGAACCTCATAAATCTTCGTATATCACTCAATCAATTTAGCCTATCGACGTCCATTGCTGGCATAGGTCTTTCCCAACGTGCGGCGTACCTCCCGATTCTCCGCCTTCCGCATCCAGTCTATCCCAGCTACCTTTTTCAGGTCGTCAGTCCATCTGGCTGACAGGCGTCCTACTTCCCCTTTAACGACTCGCGGTCTCCACTCTAGGACTCGTTTGCTCCAACGGCCATGGATCCCACGACAGATGTGGCCAGCCCATCTTTATTTAAAAAGCTACAATACAATTATTGGACGTTTTGAGAAGTGGACCAAATGCGAAAATGACCATGTGGACCAAATGCGACAATTTGTGATATGGACATTTTGAGAAGTGGACTAAATGCGAAATGGACCACATCCGACGAGACGAAAAATATCATTTCAGCTTGCCAATAGCTGGTAAAAATAATTGAAATGGTATTTAATTACTTTTTACAGGGTGCCACTCGCCCAGGGTTGGATGCAACTGAAATGGGAATAGTGATGAGAAATTTAATGCATAGACTTGGGTTCAAGAAATTTTACGTCCAGGGAGGTGATTTTGGCTCTATCGTTGGCGTGAGCCTCGCTACTCTATACCCTGAGGTAAAGTCAATAGAGTTCCTTTTTACAATTCAGTATCCGACTATTGATACAACAATAAGAAGAATGAGATTATTTTCGTCCGGGCTGTTCTCTTATCCCGATCTAATTATATAGGAAAAGTTAGCATAATAATTGCTTAAAAATCTTTTTTTACTACGTAGGTGGCAGATAAGCAAACGGCCCACCTAATGGAAAGCGGTCACCGTGGTCTATGCACGTGTGCAACACTAAAGGTGTCACACACGGGCTGAAGGGAAGGGGGAAGGGCTAGGAACGGGTGTGAGAGCTCTGGCTACCCTACTTACCGGCGACGGGAACACAACTCAAAGTTATTATGGCCGCGGCCTTCTGTAGTGCAGAGGTCCCAGTCAGACAGCTCATTTCGGACGCGAGATAACGTCGTGTCCTACCTCCATAAAATAATTCAAAAATCTAATCTTAGATTATAATTGATTTTCAGGAAATCTTAGGATTCCATGTAAATATGGCGATGACATTTAATAAGAAATCATTAGCTTTGTGGGCTCTTGGCTCGGTGTATCCACCGCTGGTCGCGGACGAAACTCTCATAGACCGACTATATCCGATCCTCGATTATCTCAAATGGCTTTTATCTGAAATGGGATATCTGCACATACAGGCTACTAAACCTGACACTATTGGTTGGTATTATACTTTACAAGCTGTTGCGTGACTCCGCTCGCGTGAAATTTCATTCCCGCTACCCGTGAACCACGGGAACCTGTTCCTTGGATAAAAAAGTATATATTATGTTGTTCCAGACAGCCTCTGTGGCGTAGCGGTAGTGAACGCAGCCGCTGCGCAGGAGGCGCGGGTTCGATCCCCGCTCGGTGCAAATATTTGTATGCATGGGTATTTACATTGGTCTGGTCGTGCCTCGGAGAGCACGTTAGGCCGTCGGTCCCGGTTGCCATACAAACTATGGCAGTCGTTACGGGTAGTTGGAGCCCAAAAAAGTCCAACAACAACGGTCTAGCTGCAATGCTTCGATATCGCCTAATGTCACCATTGGGTTGTTAGGTCAGATGAGAGTCACTTCACCGAAAATATATAGGTCCAGCCAAATCCGCAGTTAAGACTGGTAAAGCGGACCCCAGACTCCGAGGTAAAAGCTTTGGATACCACTGGGATTAACGCTAGGTTGAAGAAGAGCTATTCCAGACTATAATCTATCTCTGTACAAAATTTCGACCAGGTCCTTTTAACCGTCTGAACGTGTTTGAGTACCAAATCTTCACAAACATTTTCACATAATTTGTAGTCCATTTCTTATTTTTATACAACTTAGGTGGCAGACAAGCGCACAGCCCACCTGATATGGAAAGCGGTCACCGTGGCCTATGGACATGTGCAACACCAGATCGCGTCACACACGCGCTGCTGACCCTGAAGGGGGAGGTACTAGGTAGGGGTGTGAGAGCAAGGAGCTCTGGCTACCCTACTCACCGTCGGGAACATACCACGATAGTTATTATGGCCGCGGTCTTCTGTAGAGCGGAGGTACTACCCCAGTCGGACTGCTCAGTTCGGACGGGAGATACAGTCGTGTGAATAGTAATAACATGGATTTTTTTTTAATGTATGTCTTGTTTTTCAGGCACGGCTATTTCAGATTCTCCATCTGGTCTTTTGGCCTACGTTTTTCAGTTATTTTCATCAGGCAGCCGTAAAAAATACGTGACAAGAACTGATGGTGGTTTAGATGATCTGTATACCCGTGATGAACTCCTCGATAATCTGATGATGTACTGGGTTCCAAACAGCTTCACGACTGCCGTGAGGCTTTATGCTGAAACAATAAACCCAAGAAGTCTGTCAAAAGGGATGATGAAGTAGGTATTTACGCGACTTGATTTTTTTATATTACAGCCTCTGTGGCGTAGCGGTAGTTAACGCGGCCGCTGCGCAGGAGGCGCGGGTTCGATCCCCGCTCAGTGCAAATATTTGTATGCATGAATATGGATATTTGCATAGTTCTGGTCGTGCCTCGGAGAGCACTTTAAGCCGTCGGTCCCGGTTGCCGTATGAACATCTATGGCAGTCGTTACGGGTAGTTGGAGCCCTAAAAAGTCCAACAACAACGATCTAGCTGCAATGCTTCCCAACTAGCAAAATCTTGTCTTAAAAATATCCCAAGACCAAAAGTTATAGTCTTTTTTTATATCACTTAGGTGGCAGAACAGCATACGGCCCAGCTGATGGGAAGCGGTCACCGTGGACCTATGTACGTGTGCAACACCATGGGCATCACACTCGCGCTGCGGACCTTGCAAACTTTCTAATGCCCTTCTTGAAGAACCCTTTTGTGTTGGACAATCTAGAACTTTTTTATTTTCTTTTCAGTAATCCCACACCAGTTCCGACCTGGACCATTCATGCCAAAGATGAAATCGTCTACATGACTCCCGCTATGCTAAGGTTTAAGTACCCCAATTTACTCCACTCTACTCTGCTGCCTGGCTCTGGTCACTTCTTGGCTTTAGAAGAACCGAAGATATTTGCTGACGATGTGTTACAAGCCCTCGCTGCTTTTAGAGAGTGGCACGAATCACGAAATACGTTAGGATATAAGGAAAATAAAAATTATGAACTCTACGAGTACTTTTTTTAAATGAATGCCTTAAATTTCCTCTACAAGTTGTTTAATGGCCTCGATTCTTTTTTTATTAAGATATTTTTTCGACAGCCTCTGTGGCGTAGCGGTAGTGCATGCGACTGCTACGCAGGGGGCGCGGGTTCGATTTCCGCTCAGTGCAAATATTTGTATCCATGAATATGTCTATTTGCGTTGGTCTGGTTGTTTCTATAAGTATGTATTCAAAAAAAAAAGTATATAAGTATGTTTATCAGCATTCTAGAACCCATAACACAAGTTAGTTAAACTAAGCTTACTTTGGGTCTAGGGAACGATGTGTAGAATGTTGTAGAATATTTATTATTTATTATTATATTTCGGTCACGTCAATATGTCTTCACCTCGCCAGATGGTAAGCTAAAGGCAAAGTCTCAGGAAAGGGTCCATTCACCGACAGTGACATAATGGTGGCCCTCAACTTGACGGCCTCATGAAAAAAGAGGTGATTGTCGTCGCAGCACTGCGTGACAATAATTCTGTTTCTGTTTTTCTGTTCGGATTCTCTTAAAACAAGCCACTGTCGTGCTACTGACACTTTAAAAATTGCCATTTAATTTTGGACTTAATAGTTATCGGGTTAAAGTCTAAAATTAAATTAAATTTTGTAGAGCGAATGAAAGAGTTTAATGAATTATTTTCATTTGATTTTAGACTTGAACTGTATAATGGTCAAGTCTACAATTGAATAGTATTTTGTAGAATCTGTGCCTTGATTCTGCTAGATGCTGTTCTGTTTTCGACTGTTTACTTTTGGAATGCATTACCAGTACCTACAAAACAGACGTTCCAAGAAATTGCAAGAGTTTAAAACCGCTGTCAAAAATGATTACTTAACTAGCTTATAGATGTCGGTGTTTGCGTTTTTGACTAGGTATATCATCGGTTCTACTCAACCGATTGTGATCAAACATGCGTAAGATTTTAAATCTGACCTTTAAAAAAACCGCATCAAAATCCGTTCAGTAGGATTGCGCACAATAGTACATACTTACTATTATTGTGATTTTACAATAGGTCGATAAGTAAACACAAATTCTTAAAATTTTCCATATTTAGACCCTGAACTGTATAGTATTGATGTTTATATATTGATAATACTTCTACCTACTCCAAAAAATATTATGTGTAGTGTACAAAACACATTTCTTGCATATACTTTAATCTAAGTGACAGACAAGCACACAGCCCACCTGATGGAAAGCGAACTTGAAGAAGAACCTCATATTATAGACGCTAGGGAAAACCACAGCATGGAACCAGCATGGAATTCCATCAAGAACTAGGTCTTTAGCGAGAGACGGTAATTAAGACCCGAGACGACGTTCGGTTTTAGTCGGTTCGATCCTGACATAACCACCCCCGATGGCCGACAGGGGTGGTATCCATGGGGATTTCCGCACGATAAATATTTCCCGGTTGAATCAACTTAATATGTGTTAGATAACATAAATTTACCATAGATTGGTATTCCCATCATATTGCAAAAAACCAGTATGTAGGTATTTCCTATCTAAATGGAATTGACTATTATGAAGGAATTCCCAAATAAAATTCCTAAACAAATAGATTGGGTAACCCTGAACCGTCTTATCAACTGATCCCCTATTTACACTCTTCAACGTTGTACGAAAATAATAGTGTAACTGAAAATGTGAAATATGTCTAAAATGTTTCAACAAAAAAAGGATTCTTATTCATTTGCATTTCATTGAACCCATAGGTAGAGCAGGTTCAGGTAACTCAGTAGGTCTAAGCATTCCCCCTGTAAGGGACTGGACGCGGGTTCAAGTCCAAAGTTTTTTCCGTTCAAAAATCATTAGGAATAGTTTGTATACTAATTGCTTAAAAATTTCATTGAACCCGTAGGTATGCTATGATTACTTTAGGTCTTATTAGAATGTTGTAGATAGAAAATCTTAAGTATAGGTACATATTGCGCTAATTATCTAGACATACGTTATGTAGTTTGTAGGTATTACATTGTTTGTTAATTCCTGCTTTGAGTCTATAGTTAAACATACAATAAGATACATAAATAGTATTAATCACATAAATAGTCTCCTATGCCTATTTAATTAAATCTATCCATGGGGAAAATGCGTGACTATCATTTTTAATGTGCCCGATTAGGCACAGTCATAAACCGCAACATGTAATTTATTATTACCCTGTTATTGTCAACTGTTGCTATATGCGTCATTTATACCGTCAATATTAATGATCGATGCGATATTACATTACATATGAAGAATGTGCAATAATTAATACCTGTTTGAATTTCTTTGAATTGAATTCTTTAAATGAAAAAATATATTGTACTATTTTTTCATTCATTATTCTCT
This sequence comes from Lithosia quadra, assembly GCA_963576445.1. NCBI lineage: Eukaryota > Metazoa > Arthropoda > Insecta > Lepidoptera > Erebidae > Lithosia > Lithosia quadra. Next base: position 8,330,403 of record OY754899.1, on the reverse strand, counting down.
ATTTTTTTTATTGTTTATTTTTTTTTTATTTATCACAAGTAAATGCCAGATGAGAGTATATATTTCTTAGACCGGATCTTAGCCTAATATGTCCGATATACCTACTAGTATATAACGAAGAAACCATTAAGTATTAAAATGTTTAGTTAATTTCCGTAAATAAATCATATTCAATTAATCCTTATATTATTATTGTTAGCTTAATTAACTAATCAAGCAAATACCACAGAAATTTTATGAGTAGGTACTTCAAAAATGTCGATATTTGTCATCACACCATTATATGCGTAGACCGTGGTACTTATTTGCTATAAATACTGTAACTTTGTATGCCAATCTCACAGTCCACATACCGTACGCACAGATACCAAAATGACGTCGAAAATGATCCTAAGTTTGATCCTAATTGTTCAAATATGTTCAATTTACGGACAGGATGGAGTAAAAAGCAGTTTGACATTCGTGATTGATGACAGTGGATCAATGGGTTACGAGATAAATGAAGTAAGGGAACAGATTGACACAATCTATGATTCTGCAATGAAAGCAAATGATTCGTTGATTGAAAATTTTGTTCTGATTACCTTCAATGATCCAGGTATGTACAAACCTCTGTTTCTTTTTTATACCAATAAGGTGGCAGACAAACACACGACCCACCTGATGGGAAGCGGTCACTAAGGCCTATGGACGTGTGCAACATCAGGGCGTCACACATAAATAAATTGCCAACATATCTAATTAATATTCTTACAAAAGAGAATATTAAATTCAAGCTAAAAGACTTTTTTTTTTAAATAAATGCAAGTTGGAATTTTACTCTTAAGTTTGTATGCATGCAATTTTTGCGAGAATTGTTTAAGTCCTACCCACTTTTATTTTATTATTTTATTATGTACTGACGAAGTGTGTAGCACAATCTTATTGGTTTTTATGTGTTATATTTAAGCATAGCTGGGCACCGTCAATCAAATCGTTAACTTCGTTAATCGCTAATCCGTTACTCGCGCTGTCGGCCCTGTAAAAACCTTCTAATTTAATTCTTGTAGCGTAGCCATAGAGCGTTCGACTGCTATGTCACGGGTTCGATTCCCACTCAGTGCAAATATTTGTATGTATGAATATGTTTATGAGCATTGGTCTGGGAGCCCATGTCTGTATAATGTGGTGATGAATTTCTGTAGCGCAACGGTAATGCATTTCACTGCTACGACAGTGGGGGCGGTTTCGATTATCGCTCAGTGCAAATATTTGTATACATGAATATGTATATTTGCATTAGTCTGACTTTAAACTGATAGCAGTCAAGTCCAAAATTGAATGGTATTTTTTGAAGTCAGTGGCATGACAGTGGCTTGTTCTACCTAGACCCCGGTTGCATCCGTAGCTTGCTCCTACCCCTCCTCTTCTCGATTCACTGGGTACAAAATATCCGATCTAAAATTTTAGTATCTAATGATATAATACAATTTCAGAGGCTCAAGTTCGTACAATCACCAAGGATCGCAACGAACTCAAATCGGCCTTGGCAGAAATTGAAGTCCGAGGCGGTGGAGACTGTCCTGAGCACTCAATGACGGGCATCAAACTTGCTCTCGAATTCAGTCTACCGTATTCGTCTGTGTTTGTGTTTACTGATGCTTCGGCAAAGGACTATGCGATGTTTGAAGAAATCAAGACTTTTGCAGAAGCGAAAAGAATTCGAGTAAGTTGTGAATTTAATTATTAAGGAATAGTAAGGAAAGTTATTCTGTCAGGATTTTTTAACGTTTAATGTGGATAAACTAGTTCGGTTCGTAAGTTACCACTCCTTGTTAGTCTGAAGTACCTATACAATTTATATTTCACTGGAAAGATCTATCGGTGTATCGTGATTTTGACCTTGATGTTGTTGAAAATAAAAATGGTGTTCGTGAAAATAAAAAAAAAATAATTCAGAAAATATACCTACATACCTACCTACATTTCAAACCTTAAACCATTATCAACTAGTCCGTGGTAGAAAAAGCGAAATTTACCTCTTTTCTACAAGCTTCGAAATTATTATCTCCGTCAACATATTTTCCTCTATAACTCAATGGTTTGCTGGTAGAAAACTTATATGGAGTTAAGCTCGCCTTTGTACCTAATCTCTTAGCTTTATTGATGTTTTGCGTACAATATAAAGAATTAAGGAAAAATTACATCAATATATCCCACGTTTTCATCTCAAAGTCCGGCGTCCACTTCTGGCTTTTACTTCTCTAGTAACGTCTGGAATATCTTATTTCAAAATATGTACCTAAATAGTCCCAATATTTTTTTGCATAAATGTGGTGGGTATAATTTTGCGTTAAAACCATAGGATAGACAAGTTTATCATCATCATTCATCTTAATAGGTAGTATAGTTCCATCCAATGCGTCCATTTTGGAATCCAGGCTCCATTTTTAGCTGTTTTTCCTCCATTTTGGAAATTCTTCGGCATCTCAGTTCGGTTCGTAAGTTACCACTCCTTGTTAGTTTGAAGTAGGTATACAATTTATATTTTACTCGAAAGATCTATCGGTGTATCGTGATTTTGACCTTGACGTGTTCGTGAAAATAAATAACAAATATCTTTGCAAGCGATAACAAACTTATTTCGCAGTACGCCTAAGCATAACAACGTTTTGGTGAAAATTTTGTTTACTTTATCGTTATCTGAGTCTAATCGGTTTGAAAAATTTCCAGATTTTTTTCATTCTGACGGGTGCCTGTAGAAGTGTCCATGAAGCTAGCTATCAAGTTTATCACCAACTGGCTAAAGCAACAGACGGACAAGTTTTCAACGTGTTGAAGAACAATGTGAACGATGTAAGATTTCTTGTTTAAGTAAATAATAATTTAAATTTCAGAAAATTATTTATTTATTTATTTATTTTTATTTTTTTATTTCATTTGCAAATGCAGGTAGAGGGTTGGTACATTCATTACAAGTATCACTACACTTGGCCTTGCGGCATGCAACAGTAACAAGAGAAGGAGACATGCATTACAATTTTATTACAATTTCAATTAACATTATTACGTCAATTAAGACTAATAATAAAATAATATAATATTATATAATAATAATAAAAAAATGAAATAAAATAAAGATTAATAATTAATACCTTGAATGAGACTTGAAGACATTATTTCACCGAATGACCGCGAGAATTTTTTTATTGAATCAAATCTTTTTCGTATTTAGCAGCTTCATCAAAAAACAATTGGCATATTTTTTTGTTAATTTCTTCAAAAATCTTCAGAATGCCGAAGAATAACTTCTACTTTACTAAAATATTTACAGACAAGAACTTGGAATCTTTATAGGAAACTTATTTGATTGAGTAATTTTCATAGCTGGGCATTAACTCGTTAATCCGTTAATCGTTAATTAACGAAGTTAACATTTTGAGTAACGGATTAACTTTTAAGTTAACTTGAAAATATGTTAACGGACTCGTTAACTTCCGTTAAATATCCCTAAGTCCGTTAATCGTTAATCCAACATGTTCTAACACGTACGTTCAACAACTGCCAGCTGCAAGTGCTGCAACGCTACCGAAACGTCAGTACACAAGTAGGTAGTTGTTCAAATATTCGCGTGTAAATCCCGAAGACTACGTATGAGTAACTATAAACCGCGAAAGCCTAAGAATAACATCCCAAAATTAGTTCGTCTGATTAGTGTTTCATCATCCAGTTGAATGAAAAATAATTGTTTGTCAACATGCCTACCCGTCTCTTTTTGTTTCTAACCTGTTAACTGCCAGAACCAACAGTTTTTATAAGGAGACTAGCTTTCCGCTCGCGGCTTCGCCCGCGTGGATGTCGATTATCGCCACAAAGTCTTTTTTAAAGTGACGGAGTTTACTTCACTCTCCACTCCACTCTCTACTCTACTTTACACTCCACTCTCTACTCAAATCTCCACACCACCCACCACTCCTCTCTCCTCCCCTCCCCTCCGCTTTATTCTCCCCTCCTTCACTGATGTAGGTACCTATCTATATCTATCGAATCTGTAACATTACAGGCGAATGCTCGCGATTAGGGAGCACTTTAGAACAAATCTTTGATATAAGTATCAAATTGTACGAAAATAGAGTTTATTCTGTTGCTTATCTCACTAAACTAAACTAATCTATCTTTAAAACTATTTTATTTGAATTTCGAAATTTAGGTAGTTCTATGTGCCGTCGGATTAGATCTAAACTTTATTAAAAACTAGCTGTACCCCGCGGCTTCGCCCGTGGCATACTTCGTTCCTGTGGCAGGATAAAAAGTATCCTATGTCCATCTCCTATTTCTAAGCTGCCTTCCCATCAATTTTCAGCCAAATCAATCCAGCCGTTCACGCGTTATGCCGTGACCAAGGGAAATAGGGATTCATTTTTAAATATTTAGATGTTAAAGAATTTCGGTATTTGTAAGTAAATGCAAAAAAAAATTCAAATCAAAAGCGCAAAATAACTTCCTACCTCTTTTTGACCCCATTAGGGAGTTTTTTTATAAAATTTTATACCTACACGTGTCCCATCAATTTTATTAAAACAAGGATTTGCGTTGCCCCATATAAACTTTGCCCCCTTTTTTCTCACCTTTAGGTAAAGAATTTCGAAAAATTCTGTCTTATCGGATGCCTACGTAACACGAAGAATACACCCTCTATTTCAGGTTTCTACGATCATCAGCGGTTTAGGCTGTGCGTTGATCCGTCAGTCAGTCCGTTATATCATTCAGGACAAAGCATTTTACGATGTATAGATGCAAGTTTTATCACGTGTTAACGGATTAACGATTAACGTTAACTTGCGTTAAATTTTCTGAAAAGAAACGCTTTAACTGTTAACGAAGTTAACTTTTTCAGTAACGGATTAGCGGTTAACGAAGTTAACCATTTGATTAACGGTGCCCAGCTATGGTAATTTTCTATCCTTAGGAAATTGTAAATTCAAATCATCTCATGTTCAATTCAATTAAAAGAAATACTTTTAGCTTTTATAATGATAAACGTTATTTGTTATAAAATAATTCTATATTATGCAATGGTAAAAAATATAGTAATTCGTGAATTTTTACAGATTGTACCACTCGTGATTCAAAATATCAGACGCAGAAGACATGTATTGGTTCCTGTGGAGCAACCTAGAATATACAGAAAGATGTTCAGTGTAAGTAATTTTGAATTTAATGATAAAAATCAGATCAATTAAGGTGAAGAAAGAAAGTGGAATGCAGATGATGTCAGAGTGGTGTAAAGAGATTGAAGATGTAATGATGATAGATCGAATGTCTAATCAAGTTTGTAAGATAAAAAAATAGGCAGGTAGGTAGGAATTGATGTCAAAGAAAAGATGGCAATCCCAATTTGATAATATTCTAAAAAAGAATAGGTTAGAAGTATCTGAAACAATGTGGTTAAAAGAAAGGTTTAATTGGTTTAATCATGATGGAAAAATGTCGAAAAGAAAAGGACAATTCTTTTTTTATATCTGTCACGTCAATATGACTTCACCTCGCCTGATGGTAAGCTAAAGGTAAAGTCTCAGGAAGGGGGTCACCATTACATACACTGATAATGCTATAAATGGTGGCTTTCAACTTGACGGCCTCATGAAAGAAGAGGTGATTGTCGTCGCAGCACTGCGTGACAAAGCGCAGATATTGATTTAGTCTACGCCAATCAATCAATTCTGTTTTAAAATGTATAAGTACAGTAATTTTATCGTCGCCGAATAAAGGCTTAAGACCCAATTTTTTTCTTATTCAATTCGTTGAACTTCTTATTGAAACGTATAAAGTTGTAGTTGTAAGATCGTAGCAAGTGGAAAGATGTTGTCTCTGCCTACCGCGATGGGAAAAAGGCGTGATTTTTATGCATGTATTTGTATGTATGTATGCTTTTTTTTTTTTTAAATCTTAATTTTAATTTAATCACATAAATTATATAATACCTTACTTATTAATTCTCCTTATTCACCACATGTCATCTTAATAATTATGCTTTTTTTATAGTGCTTTTATTAAATTTTGGTTTCTTTACAGTTTACTGTATACTCAGAAACTGATAAGGTATACATATATGTGAGAGGTCGCAGGCCAAATATTCAAATCGTCAATGTAGAAGGCAAAAATGTGGAATTTGAACAGAACATGCATAGAAATGGTGTATTGGTGAGTGTTTCAATATTCCTCAATCTCTGAACCTTTTTCCCAACTCAGTTGGAATCGGCTTTCCAGTCTAACTGTGATGCGGCTGAACTTTGATTCAGGGGTACACGGAGGAGGGGGGGGGAAGGTTTACTTTGAATACATGCAATTTGATCGACACAACACGCGTCTTAAGTGCGTCACCATCTTACGTTTTATATCATATCATATAATCATTATCAATCAATCAATCAGTGATTCTACCGATGTCCACTGATTTTTTTAACGTATGGAAACCCATACGGGTGCCCCTATCGTTATGTCGGAATCGGACCAATTAAAGCCACACGGTGTCCCGTCACGGGTACCTACCTATTACGGGAGGAGCTTGGGTATATCTTAAAAAGGAAATTCCCCAGGGACCCTACCGCTTGATTGCTAAACATAAGTCTCTCCTAATAATCATGTCAATATGTTTAATTTCAAATATTTGTTGACAGATCGTAAAAGTTCAGAATACCAAACCTGGCTTTTATGCAGCAGACGTAGTCGCCGCATCAGATATATCTGTACAGGTCCTCGGCAGCACCAGCGTAAACTTCCTGGAATGAAACTGAATGATTTTATAGGTTTCTTAACCTCATAAAAGCGTAAGTACATTTTATATTTGACAGATTAAGTATACAAAATTCATTCCAAATTTACCGGCGGGCTTGCATGAAAGGCTTAATGACTGTAGATGAAGCGCGTGAAGTAGGTATATAAGGACAGAGGCAGATGGCGGTCTGTTGTCTCTGCCTACCTCGGAGGGAAAAAGGCGTGAGTATAATGTATGTAGGTATGAAAAATTACTTTTCATCGAATTGAAATCACATCTTTTGAGAAAATGGCGTTTAATAGTGTAGAAGTATAATGTTACTACCCTACACCCGAGGTTTTTCACAATTTTGACTATATTTCCGATACTACTCAACCGATTGTGATCAACAAGCATACGATTTTAAGTCTGACTAAGACCGTTCAGTAGTTTTTAGGTCTGTCGCTAAACAGCCATTAGAATTCTAATAAAAGATATTTTTATGTTCATAATCGTTCAAATACCTAACATAAACATAACCCAAACTTTTTTAAAATATCTTTATTTTTAATTTATTTTTAATTGAAATAACAGCTACCTACTTTATAATTTTATAATAGTCTAGCTAGATGCTCCTAAAATTCTATGTAACAAGTTATATTTCTTTCGTTTTGATTTTTAATGTGAATGTTATCTCAATTTTTCAGGCAATACCAAACTTCCAGTCGCCCACCGTATGAGAGAGAAAACCGCCTTGATCACCCACAAGACTGAAGTCATCATTCGTGGAATCCAATAGTGTTATATTTGAGCAAATACTCAAATCAGTGATAAAAATATAATCAGAGGTTAAACTGAAATTGTTATTATTATGTTTAATCATCAATTATGTAGTTACGTTTTCTCTTTCAATAGTTTTGTTTATATTATGATAAGCTAGATTGTAAGTCTTATAAATAAGAATCAATAAAGTTTTTTTTTATTTTTTCAGTACGTGTTTGATTACTTTTCTCATCACCATTAAATTATTAGTCCGTGGAGCTCAGTGTACCTATATTCTACCATGCTTTGTCCCTTTTGGCATATAATTTTGCAAAATGATGAATTTACAAAATGTTGAATTTGCAAAATGTAGAATGTACAAAATGTTAAATTCGCAAAATGTTTTCAGTAACAACTAAATAGCTGATATTCGAGACAAATAAAGATTACACAATTATAATGTAAGTAATGATAAAAAATGTAAACAGTATCACAGTTATTTCCTTTTTTTGTTTTATTTAATCCATTTTTGTGAATCCACTGCGTATAAAACTGGCTTTCATAACAAAATACTCAAATGAGATGAACAAAAACGCCTCTCATAAGTCCAACTGCGTATAATATTTAATAGAATATTGCTCTGAACTTAAGTCAGGCGCTTAGTATTTACGATTGTGGGATTAACTTTGTGTTGAAGGAATAAACTTCACACCCCATTCCTTGACAGAGCAAACCCTTTGTGATGTGGCGATACCACAAAATATCCAGCGCCATCCAGCGCCATCTAGTGTCAGCACGACGAACTACTTCGATACTACAACTACGTCACTACGATCCTGAATCGCGAAAGTGCGTTTCGCGCGCTAGTGTAGCATCTATCTATACAAGATACCAACGATAACCGTTGGGCCGCGGCCCGCCAGGCGTGATCACCTTGCCTGGTCGGAGGATCCTCCCTTTGTGTTGGAGGGACGTCACATCCCGTTCCTCCACAGTGATTATAATATATTATTGAATAATAACAAAGGGACAACATGTCACACTCTCATCTATACATATAATAAATCTGTAGATAACTGATCGGTTCCATGTACATGGAAGATATATGAGAAAAAAAATAATTATGGTACTTTATGAATGTAATAGATGGCAAAACAATGATTTTTAGAATTTTTGACTGTTTGTCTCTATTTGTCCGCACCAAATTTTTGTTCACGCTAAAATCAAAAACTACTGGAGGGATTTTGATCAAACTTGGTACGATTATAGTTCATAGTTCTGGGCAACATATAGGTCACTTTTTATACAAGCTGATAACCGATAGCGCTGCCTACCCTCATACCCATTCCCATACGTGAGTTGGGGTAGTTAACCGTAGAATATATTTTACAGTCTGGCTCTCTCCAATGAATCCTAGCATTTAAAAATCTGGTCAAATACGGCCCCAAGGTTAGACTCAAATCATCTGTCCATCGCGTTTTTCCTTTAGCCTTGGTTTCATCCTTTTCTACATGTTGCTAGTCTTGACTGATAAAAAAACTTGATTCTGCTGTAAACACGTGATATGTAACTTTATTGCTATTGTTTTTTATATATAAAATATGAAAATTACACAATGGAGCACTAAAGCCATTATTCCAGAATGATACTCAGGCACGAATCTCACCTTGAATAAGCCTTGGATAGTTTAGAACTAATTGTGTTCTAGAACTGCACTTGAGAACTGGTTTCCAGACCGGATTTCAGTCGATATTCATAAGAGAATAGTTCTGAAATCCAGACCGACAAACTTCTAAAAACCCATTTTCACCAATCAGATCATACATCGTTTGTGAAACTTACGCTATTTTTGACAACAAAGATTTTTTAAGAACATGGCAAGATCCTGCGAAGCTAACATTTAAATAGGGATTGCTAACTAATTCTCAGGTCAGAAATGAGGTTTTTCCTTCATAATACTTAGTAACTTGCAATACAATAGATGGATAGGTCCGTGAGAAAAGAATCAGGGAATCAAAACTCATGCGACGCTTTTCCAATTACCTAAATACAATGTTTGGTTTACAGATAGACAAACAATAAAAAGAAGATACTGATTTACCAAGATACCATAAGAACACATGCACCGAACAACTTACTTGTGGAAGGTGATACTACGCGCCTGGCAACCCAACCAGGTCATTATCATGTCATGAATAATTCGCCGGTTATTTAATGATAAACGTGTTTACCAGTCAAGCGGGCTCCGCCGCCGAGTCTACACGTTCACGTAAGTTTTTCTATTTAACAACTTTGTTTAAAGAAAACTTTACTTTATTTCCAAATTATAGTTTATAGTATTGTGTGAAATTCACGTTCTAGATTACGGATTATCGTCAAAGTTATAACTGTTAGCTCTAGTATTTGGTTATCAACATTATTGAATACGGATTTGAGCTTCTGAACTCAAACTTGGATAGTTGGTTTTAAATTTCATTTAAGTGTTTGTGTTATATTACATCATACGTCAGTGTAATGTATTATGAAGTGTACTGTTACTACAAGAATACTAACATCTTATTCTTGTAGTCTAAGACTAACTGTTTATATACTGTTAGCTTAGTATTGAATGTACGATTATGTCTTCCAGACAACCTTTATGTTTTGTTTGTTATGAATATGGCCTTGAAAGCGAATCACCGAGCCGAAACGTGTTCAAAATTTGGGACAAGAAAAATCTTTTTTTAGATAGGTATTTGCTAGTTTCTGATAAATTGTCGATTTTTTGATAGTATGATCATCGATTTTTAACGATTTCTATAGTTGATTTTGAATTCAAGTATGTATTTAAATAACACCTACAAAAAACAAACACATTATGTCGTCATCTTCGAATCCTAACTAGTACTTCTTGGGTATCCCCTTTCTACCGGGGCCCGGTATAGGTGCCTTGGGTAAATATTTGTTACCTACTACTAGACAGGCGATCAACGCCAGTCGCCTTTGCTAGTGCGGACACGTTATGTCCGCACTAGCAAAGGTGACTCTCCTTTAATTTACTTATCTGAGCTGCGAAGTTTTGTATTCATAGGTATAATAATTATAATGTGTGTGTGTGTATGTGGGGTTAAAGGTTAATTTTGTTATACAGTTTAATATATTTTTACTAGGTTTTTTTACCAAGTTTAACTCGCTGTGTTATTTGTTACTTTGATTGTCTGTTAGTTTTTTTAATATTGGTTAAAAAATTTCAAATTTTGGAAGCCGTATTAGAACCATTTTCTGACGTCATATTTGACTCAAATTTGGTATAAGTACTTGCGTATCTATACCAAATTTGAGAATACGATAAAATATGGTACTACCTATAAAGATGATCTGATGGTAGCGTCACAATATAGTGACAATATGATAATAAATGGTCTATGAAGCTGGTCTGATTATAGAGTCCATTGTCCATTGAAACTTATGAACTAAAAAAGATAACCCTAGTTTACGCTCATTAGTTTTGTCTTGGCAAATACTCTGACGCTTAGCCCCATCCCCGTATTCGCCCCACCCCCTCCCTAGAGGATCCAACAGTGAGGATGCAGCCCCTACACACCTTTTTGCCAAAATTTGGTTAACTATTGTTCGTTCGTTCTGCAACACTTACTTGCGTATGTTTATGTATTTTGTATTCATATAATATATATCCTGGTATAATAATTTGAAAACAATTGTATCTTCCGGGCTTGCAACTAGTGTACTGTACAATCATTGTTAGCCTGTCTGTCACCAAATAGGTGGATACTAATTTATGGTTATTCTTTTCAGATCATGGGCCTTTTAGTCAAAATACTAGTGGTTGCTGTTGCCGGCGCGGCGGCATGGTTCGCCTGGAAGGGTTGCTGTCCAAAAACCATCCCAAAATTCGACCCTGAAGAGTGGTGGGGACCCAAGGAACTGGCTGGCAAACAAGACAAGAGCATAAAGCCGTTTAAAATCAAGTTTGATGAGGAGGTTCGTTATATTCAAATTAATTTGTTACCTAAAGGTCGTTAATTGGCAATCATTTTAATTAGAGCTCATTCCTCCCCCACTCCACCTCTTCCTAGATAATTGTCTTAATTCTAAATCTTAATATAATTTAGATTTAAGATAAGATAACCACCACAAATTGTATTATACAACATCTTATACTTAGTACTTACGATACTAATAGCCGTTGCATGAGCTGCATTGGTCTTTCCTTTCCTTTCATTTATCAGTTCCTCTCCACGCCAATTTTGACTCGGGGTACTCGGCGTGACCCATAAGACTGGCTTAGTCTCCAATCTGCACTCACCTTAATGTACTGTACTGTATACACGGATGCCGGCACTTAACTTGGCCAGGTTTTGGAGTAGTGGGGGTAAGTTCGCGCATCGTGCACTTTGAGCCAATCAAATGATTCAAAGTACGAACGAACGGAACGTTGATTCGCTACAAGACGTCTCTCGGAGACATATGATTGGTCCGTCAAGTGACAGACCAATCATAATTATGTCCGCGACGGCGCAACCGCGTCTCCCGCGACCCGCTCATACCTATAAATCGACATTTGCGGATATATGACGCTTCTTGCCAATTTACGTGCCGGCATCTGTAAGTACAATGCACAGTGTAGAGGACAATGAGCTGTATAATCTAATCAACTTCTCTCTCCAAAATTGCCACTACATTAACTCCTGTCAAAACAGCTTAATCAACTTCTTCTATAACTTGTTCAGATGATAAAGGATTTGAAGTTCCGTCTCAAGAACCATCGTCACCCAGTACCTCCTCTCGAAGGTGTCGGTTTCGAGTATGGCTTCAACAGCGCGCAGCTTAACTCCTGGGTGAGCTATTGGACAGACAAGTACAACTTCAACGAACGGGAGAAGTTCTTGAACCAGTTCCCACAATTCAAGATCAATATTCAAGGTCTTGATGTGCATTTCATCAGAGTTAAACCACAGGTACGTGTTTCAGAATCTTATTATTACTACGAAACAATGACTTCTATACCAAATAATCTGGTTATCAAATGGGTGAAGGCCAATCTTCAAAGCTGTTTAGAATTTTTGCTGTCTATTCTGGAAAAGCTATTTAGAACAAAAATGATGTCACAGTTCCTGTGTAAGGCAGGAATTAATTTTGAATTTCGAATTGAAACAGGACTCAGAAACTGAATAAATAAGGAAAAACGAACTACTTTTGGAGTTCCTTTCATGAAAAAAATTGTAATAAGGTTATATATGGATTGCAATAGGTTACTGATTAATTATACCACATTTTGTTACCAGGTGCCCCAAGGCGTTGAAGTAGTTCCTATTCTGATGGTACACGGATGGCCAGGGTCTGTCCGAGAATTCTATGAAGCGATACCTCTATTGACGAAACAGACTCCAGGATACAACTTCGTGTTTGAAGTTATTGTACCAAGTATACCTGGTTATGGATTCTCTGATGTAAGTATATTTGATTATAACTCACGCAACTCCAATTATTATAAGAAATATCCATGGAGTTCAATCACTCCTGCCCCAAAATGATTAAGAGATAGGCCAAAAATTTACCGGAGCGTGAGGGCGTTTGGTAGAAGAACTACTGTACTATTTGGGCATTGTCGAGAAAGATCGTATTCAGCATGGCCGTACAGACTTCCTGTTGATCGGGAGCCTCTCAAGATGAACTGAAAGGCTCTTTAGGAGCAAACAACAGACCCCACCCTTCACTTGTCGGTAATCTCTTGCACGAGGTTCAACCTTTATTATTCTTGATGCTAGATGCCCACACCGCTCCTAAAGGTAGGAAAAGGTGCCGGAAAAAGATAGTCCTGGCTAGACGAGTAACAGTCAGCCGAGGTGTCAGAGTGGATTCAGAGAATCCTTATCATTTTTTAGATCTCTCATATTTTATATCGCAACTCTTCACTAAATGATGCTACCAAAATTTTAAGTGAGCATAAGTGTAAGCAAAATGTAGAAGTGATACAAATTGTTATAGTTCAAAATGCCGAACTCTACATTATCTTGAGATTAAAACTGAGAGTAACACAAAGTAACAGATATATTATGAACAGATAAAACAATTGACTGTCATTATTTGTAATTAATTTATCGCTTACGTTTCAACTTGTTTATTTTTATTGTCAAGGACGGCCGTCATTGCCCAGTCATTGTGATGTAGAGATCTCGCCATGACTTGCATATTCTTAGTGCCTAGTTGAGCATAATAAGAAAAAATTATGAAAATAATTTAAGATTAAAATGTATAAATGAATAAATCGGTAAAGCGACTTAATACATTAAATAAAAAAAACGAATCTAAATTCGGAATAATGAAAGTACTATATTCTTAAATATTGTCTTTTAAGAAGTGTGCACCAGTCACAACTACTTTTTTCTAGAGGTGTCGATGATACTAATAAAGTCAGCTTGAAAAAAATAATAATTTTACGCATAAAGTGGGTGAGTCAAATTTGTGTGAATCAATATTAATCTTGAGGTTGTTGGGTAATTCAATTGAATTAAATTTATTACAAGGTAGGTACAAGGTAGGTAGGTACCTACGTGTAGTTTTGCGGAACCGAAAGATTTACACTAATAGCAGTTAACCTTAATACTCAGTAATAAAATAAATAGTAATTTCAAAATTTTACAAAAACACGTTTTAACAGCGTAAAGTCGATGATTATATATTATTGTCGTAAGTATCACCCCCACGCTTTTTAACAATAAAAAAAATCTCAAAAGTCATCAATAATTATTTTTTGCTTTTTAGTGTGATCTTCTATTAAAAGGTATTTTTTTCAGTCCCTTTCAATCTCGAGTTCTTTAAACGGGTGAAAAGGCATTTACTTAGGTTTTCAAGGTAGGGACCGTTATTTTAGGACTGATGGTGTCTGGAGTGAAGGCCTGTACTTTACCCTGGCTTTTTAATATCCAGCGAAGCAAGTAAAATTAACGGGCTAAACATTTAAAAAAATACCGTATCATTTCTTTACACTTCCCTTCACAGCCGGCAGTTCGTCCAGGCCTTGGTTTACCACAAGTGGCTGTCATATTCAGGAACCTGATGAAAAGACTGGGCCACCAGAAGTACTACGTCCAAGGCGGAGACTGGGGTGCAGCTATTGTGTCAACCATGTCCACCATATTCCCTGAAGATATTCTTGGACATCATTCCAACATGCTCGTATCTCAGGTAAATATCGTACTCTTATTTTAATACTAGGTATCCTTCGCGGCTTTGCCCGTGACATGCTTCATACCCGCAGCACTTATCTTACCTACACATACTCGTAATTTATTATTCTGCAGTTATGTATGGCAATTTGCCCAATTTTTTGACATAATATATGGTTACTCATGCCTCGCTCCCTCTGGTAGTGGCGTGATCAAATGTAGCCTATAATCTTCCTAGATAAACTAGCTTTCTAATACAGAAATCTTATTCAACTTGAATCAGTTGTTCCTGAGATTAGCACGTTGGTTAATAATGGGTGCAAGTCCCGTCCTGGATGATCATTTTTTCCGATCGGAAAATCTTTGGTTAATTTTAGTATCGATAGATGCAAATGAGTCCTATTTGGGTCGAGACTCTTAGCGACGGGTGTACGAAGTTACACCAGGGAGTATGTGTCCACATCAAACCCTATGGGATCAATCCGACCTCACCTGCAAGCTGTTTACACCTGATAATTGATGCATGAGGCTCTGGCTCAGGCTTCCCTCTCGTGGAGTTACACAGGAAGGGCTATAAACTGCTCAATTACTGAGACTCCTCTTTCCTTCAAAAAAGTAGTGACCACACTTGCCGAGCCGAAAGACGAAAATATATCAGAAAATTACAAAATAAATATGAACATGCCAAATAAATAAAAGGCAGATCGCAACGACGATCGCATCACGTGACGTCATTCGTGAGTCACATAATATTCTTTAAGTATTGAGGGGGTCTCTTTTCTCTGACGCTGACTGCACCTATGTTATTTTTTATATCCACAGCACAACTGTTCATGGATGAAACTTCTCTTCGGTTCGCTCTTCCCTTCACTGGTAGTAGAGAGTCATCTGGCTGATAGAATGTACCCGCTGTCGAATTTCTTCGCCCATTTATTGGAAGAATTCGGGTACATGCATCTACAGTCAACCAAGCCTGACACTGTTGGTAAGTTCTACTAATAAATTTGAAAGTTTGATTGGATGTATAGATTTTGCGGAAAAATGGCTGAATGAATCCGACTGAATCTTGTTTTTTTTTTATATAGAATACGTCAACCTGACTTCACCTCGCCTGAGGGAAAGCTAAAAGTAAAGTCACTACATACACCGATAGTGCTATTGTGGTGGCTCCCAGCTTGACGGCCTCATCAAATGCTTTTTCACGCCCCGCTTAAAGAACCCGGGATTATAGGAATCGGAAACACTATCTACCCAACTGTGTCGTATGGAACAGCCTACCTGAAAATGTTGTTTTGGCACCCAGTGTTGATAGTTTCAAAAACAGACTTGACAAAATCTCCGGATCATGAGACACACACGCTTCAGCCTAATGGCTGCTAGTGTGTTCAACATAAATAACATAGGTAAATAATAATAATAGGAGGAAAGAAACACATCCGCTGGTGCAGGGATAGATTATAGCCTGGAATTAACACATTAGTTTTTTCATTTCTGGAATAGGTTCCACGGATAACAGCTACTTATCCATGTTTTGCCGGCTCCAAAGTGTATATTTTGCATGCAACTAGCATTTTACGTTTGGGTAATGATGATGCTTCAATTATTTTTTGAAGATAACAAGCGAAGTGACTTTCGTATCTGTCTTAATAGTCTCTTTGTCAAGTTTAAAAATATAAATGATATCAATAACAGCTTATCTTTTATTGTTATCGTTTGAACAAACATGACTACAGACAAAACGACCAACTGACATACTGAGATCCATGTGTAGTTATTGTATTTTTAACATTAAGAAGTGTCATTTATGGCATCAAGTTTGTCAATCTTTACAATTCCCCTTCAGGGTGGGCAGCGCATGTGTGTCACCCTTAGTGTTGCACACGTCCATAGGCCACGGTGACCGCTTCCCATCAGGTGGGTCGTGTGCTTGTCTGCCACCTACGTAGTATAAAAAAATAAAAATAATAAGTAACTAGTTTTAAGGGTATGAATCAAAGACGATAGATAACTATCGTTATCTATCGTCTTTGGTATGAATAGACCTTGAGGTCTTTTATTTGGGCAACAAAGGGACTTCACTAAAGTCTTTGGTGGCCAAGCTAGCCTGCCAGTCGGTACTTGCTGATAAATAGACAAGGCTTTTATATAGGCTCTCATGTCGAAGTTGGGGGAAAGAAAGAGTAGAAGAGTGGATCTCGAGCTCCAAAGTACAAACTCTGGATGCAACTGGAAGTGGCACTCGAGTGAAGATGATCTTGACCTTTTTTGGATTCTGTAATAGAAAGTTATTCTTGAACAAAGTCTATATTATTATCAGCAATTGATAAGTGGAAGATTACGTGAATATCCCTTAAAATTGGTTTTATTCCAACTAATACGTTTGTTTATACCCCACAGGTGTAGCCTTGACGGACTCTCCAGCTGGGCTCCTCGCGTACATCCTGGAAAAGTTCTCCACTTGGACCAACGTGGCATTTAGGTCAAAACCCGACGGTGCACTTGGTTTTAGATTTACGAAAGATCAGCTTATAGACAACCTAATGTTCTACTGGTCCAGTAACTCCATAACGACATCGATGAGGTTCTATGCCGAAAATATGAATCGCAAGATGCAAGAAACCGGTTTGGATCAGTACGTAGTATTTTTATACACTTTTTTTTACTAATGTATGTTTATTAGTTTCAGCTGCCTCTGAGCCTTTTTCCAAAGGGGTTATCCTAGCCCTCTCCCCTTCCCATCAGGTGGGCCGTGTGCTTGTCTGCCACCTACGTAGCATAACAAAAAAAACAGTCTAAGCGTGAAGCGACTGCCATTTGACCTCCATAACCCACTGGCGACATGGAAATCTGTAGTTAGACCGGTACTAGAAATTTTTCGGGCTCAAACTACCCATAACGAGTGCCACAGATTTTCATAAGCAAACGGGACTAGCCAGAGCTCACTGTGCCTTTCCTCCCCCCCCCCCCCTCCCCGTTCTAGCCTCACCGCCCCTACCCAGCCATCCCCCTTTCCTTCAGGGTAGGCAGCGCGTGTGTTTGGTTAACGTGGTTAACACCATTAGTGTTAACCACGTTGATGGGCCACGTTGACCGCTTCCCATCAGGTGGGCCGCGTGCTTGTTTGCCACCTACGTAGTATAAAAAAAAATAGAATCCTGCCTCTTTAAAATACTTCTGCCCCTTTCTCCAGACATCACCAATCTGACCGGATTTATTTTCTCATAGAATTCCAACAGCGGCACCTACGTGGGCGCTTCAAGCGAAGAATGAACTTTTCTACCAGTCACCAACTCTCCTAAAGGATAAATTCACGAATATCATCAACGTAACAGTCCTGGATGACGGAGGTCACTTCCTGGCCTTTGAGCTGCCCCAGATCTTCACTCAAGATGTGTTCAAAGCAGTCAAAGCATTCAGGGAGTGGCATCAAAAGAATCAGAAGACTGAACTATAATTTGGTTAAGGATGAATAAAATTGTTTTTTTATGGTTTTATATCTGTTGTTTTCTTTTCTTTGATTTAAACTCACAAGGTAAATAGACAGACAGTGCAATCAAAAATAATAAGCAAACTTCTTTGTCTAAACTTTGGATGCCACTACAAAATCGATATAAGCATAATAATTCTTGTACATAATAAGTTTATTTGACTTGGCAGGTTTTCGTGCTGTAAGTAACAATTGATTAATTGTATAATTAAATTAACCCCGCCGAACCACCTGTACCATTAGTCAGTACCATTGATGGTACGATTGGCACTGATTTATCCCACTAGTACCAGGGAAATAAATACAAGTTTTACACTCTACGTTACTTAAGTTCAAATTTAGAAGAAATTTAGATGATTATGATCGATTTTAAAGTGCATCTAAACTTGGCATTGGATTGGATTTCAATCCTTTTTTAGGCAAACCTTTAGCTGATAGGAACTTGGACCCCTTTTTAACATACATATTATGTTTTTGGTGGGATATTATTATACCCCCTTGACGGCATGCAGTTTCAATCGGTTATAGTCTGATATTATAAACTCACCCGCTCCCCGTATGCAAAAAAACCCGACAGTGGTCTCTATGCAGTTATATTATAACGCTCAAATTATTCAGTAACCATAATAATATAAGATAGTTGATACCTGACCTAGCGATACACTTAATAGACATCCAACCAAAGTCAAGGTCAAATGCTTTATTACGGCTCATGAACACGCAATAATTTAATGACCGGCCAAGTGCGAGTCTGATACAAACAGTCATAGGTGATATTCCCGCGAGGAGGTTGGTTATCATTTTTCGGTCATATCTGTGGTTCTACTATAACCAATTGCAATCAAACATACAGCAGATTTTGAGTCTGATCAAGACTTTTCTAATAGAAAAACCGCATCAAAATCCGTTGAATAGTTTTAGCATCCTGATCACCAACAAACAGACAAGATTTCCAAAAAATATTTTTTTGTGTTCAGAACCTGAGTATTTATCCACACTAATATTATAAATGCGAAAGTAACTCTGTCTTTCTGTCTATTACGCTTTCACGCCTGAACCGCTGAACCGATTTTAATGAAATTTGGTATAGGAGTAGATTAGACCTCGAGAATGAGCATAGGCTATGTTTGGTCGCGATAACCGACATCCACGCGGGCGAAGCCGCGGGCGGAAGCTATTTTAAATATCTCCAATACAGTCGTAACCACTGTACGAACTACTTAGAAACGCAACTGTTTAAAGACTGCCTTCGAGTACGGAACCCTAAAAAGCAGACAGTTTAAAAACCATAATTCTTGGACAATACATATTATTATCACCACACACGTTAGTGAACCTACTGTAAAATACTTTGTATCATGACTATCTAAAACGATTATTATGTAATTTTATTGATAAACATAGATATGTCAGTCAGTGTGTTGTACACGGCTGGAGATAACAGTCGTGTGTGTAGTTTATTCCTGTGATGTTGATTTAAATATTAATAATAGTTGTGTATATTAAAAGACAAGGTAAGGAAGCAAATAGTATGGACGCTAAAATGGTATTTCAACCAACTACTGGAGCAATGACTATCCCTAGAATGTGTAGCCGTTATCGCTAAATGTTACAATAATCAGATAAACTTATTAAGAATTTTTCATTATCCTCATAGCGATTCTGTAGTGGCGTCCAAAGTTTGCACTTTAGAAAATGAAGTCCGCTTAATATTTTTGATTTACGGCCTGTCTGTCCTGTTGTTTACCTTCTGAGGACAAACTGTGCCAGAGCCACGCCCTTTAATTAGTAAGTGCTCCGACCATAGAACTCGTACTTATTATGAAGAGTTTTATAGCTCCGACTAGCATGTGAGGCTGTTTTGGGTCTCAAAGATGTAGATACTTAGAGAGGACCCTGCACTCCCTGTTATTTTTTAAGGATTAACTGTCTGCCGGGATTGGTTTCCACCTGGATCAATCCAGAACCAAACCAGATAGCAATCTGAGCTTCCGTTTCACCAGAGATCCGTTAATAAACAACTTGATGATGTACTGGTTAACTGTCCCGGCAAACTTCAGTCTGTCTTAGAATAAAGTTATGCTGGTACCACGGCTGGTACCTACCTTATCAGCCATAGATGACTCAGGGTTAGCCGGGTTGCTTATTGGGCCACCAAACTCCCGGTATAAGAGAACCTTACGTACCCTCTGGATTTTACCCTAGCTTCTTACCATCCAGCGGGGTTAAGTCAATTGACGGACTGAATATAAAAAAATTGGTCAGATTTTTGTAAATCCCGAATAATTCTAAGAATGTTTCAATTTCGGAATAGAGTCATACATACATATACATGTGCTCACGCCTTTTTCCATCCAGGGTAGGCAGAGACAACAGACCACCATCTGCCTCTGTCCTGACATACTTCACGCGCTTCCTCTACTGTCATTAAGCCTTTCATGCAAGCCCGCCGGTTTCGAGTGCTTTTGACCTGCCCTTTTTCAACAATTCTTTAATTTGGTCAGTGTATACTCTGCGAGGTCAATTTACTCGTAGATTTGTTACATTGAGTATCGGATAATGTCCGCAATACAAGTTTCATGATCTCGGATGCACTGTCATTATTCTAAATTTATGATTTCTTTTTAAATGTTTTATGTAAATACATAATATATTTATCTACATCTACTTATCTTATCCCTCCAAACTTTTAAACATCAATGTTGATAGATGACTTAATATGTACCCTAAAGCAAATAAAAAGCCGTAGAATAATCGTGTTTACATCATCTAGCCGCAAAAAAAGAGGCAAAAACGCTCTAATGTAGACCTTAGTAACAAGAATTTACACTCGGCGACACGCACACAAACGTAATAAAAATGTTGCCAGTAAGTAATATCGCCCTAAAAGTAGGGAAACTATATTATTCTTTTTTGTGATCTGATCTTATTTATCCAAAGTGAGCATACTATTGCCTATCCTGCGATGTGACTAAAGCGACCAGGTGGACATAGTGAGGTTTAGTGGGTATGCCCTTTAGGGAGAGTCCCACATAGGTCTACGGGTTTTCCCCAAACTCGGAGGCATCAGGCATAAGCACGCATTCCTCACTTAAAAAAAACTTTTTATTTTATAATAGTAGTAGTACCTAGCTATAGTAAGCTAAAGATAACTTCATTTTATTATTCACATTCTAGATGCGCGTACTAATTTTGGTGGCCTTGTTGGCTAAATTGTCATTGTTAGTATATTTCTTATTTCTGAAGTCACCTCCGCCTATACCTAAGCTGGATCAGAACGAGTGGTGGGGTCCTGGAAGCAGACCAGCTAACCAAGATACTAGTGTCAATTCGTTTAAGATCAAATTCGATAATCTTGTAAGTATTACATGTATTCGCGCCATCTAGTTATTTTTATGGAACTAACAATCCTACATCACGCAATACGTTTTCGCACTGACTAACATAACTGCAGATTTATACAATCATGCGAGGTAACAACAAAAAAAATGGAAAGTAAGCCGCTTCAATGAGCGGGTTCCACGAAAGCCAGTTGACGAATAAGACACAAAATCCCATTATCACGCAGTGGACCCTTTGTCAGTTGTGATTGTTATGTAAAGTCAAAGGATTATTCCTTTGAAACACCCATTCCTATACTTTTATATCTAAGGCTTATTTGAAAGTATGCAGTTAACAAGGACTCACTACCGAGGAGAAATGATAGGGTACAAGCAAGAGGAGTAGGGAAAAAATGAAAGGCGTTAAAGAAAAAGAGTGTGACACCCCTGGTGTTGCATACGTCCATAGTTACAGTTGCAGTTGGACCATATACCTATGATACTTGTATGCCAATTAAATGCTATACAACGGAAACGGAACCTCACTTTCACGATCAACTTAGTAGCTCAATCCATTAAAAAATGTATTATCCTTCCTTCGATATGAATTTCAATATCTTGTTATAACTATTTCAGGTGGTAGCTGACCTAAAAGCCCGTCTACTGAACCCACGTCCGTTTGCCTCTCCACTCAAAGATGTCGGTTTCGAGTACGGGTTTAACAGCCTTCAGATGGACAGCTGGCTAAAGTACTGGGCAGAAAGCTACAGTTTTAGATTGAGGGAGAGGTTCCTCAACAAATTCCCTCAGTTTAAGACTAACATTCAAGGCCTTGATATTCATTTTATCAGGGTTACTCCAAGGGTAAGCACACCTTAATGAAGTAACAATTAAAGTCAGTTAAAAATATTCAGGTTTCTAAGAACTAGTCTGAACCTCCGCAATATCGAAATTCGAAAGTAAGAAACTCTATATTTAAATAAACCAAAATGACGCTTCATTACAGGTACGAGCAGGAGTGGAAACAGTTCCTCTGCTACTTCTCCACGGCTGGCCAGGCTCCGTGAGGGAGTTTTATGAAGCGATCCCCCTCCTCACGGCTGTTAACCAGAACAGGAACTTTGCTATCGAAGTCATTGTACCTAGCTTACCAGGGTATGGATTCTCTGACGTAAGTATTTTTGAAAGTTTCTTAGATTAGCATTTCCATGTTTGAATCATAAAGCTGATGGTCAGCAAAAAAACCACACTTTGCACTTCAGTTCGAGAATAGCCTACTCTGATAGTGGCTCGTCTCTTTTTGTTCCATAGAAACATTGCTATTGCTAACAGTACATCGCCTGATAATTCTACCTGATTAATAAAAATTTGGATGTATGAGGCCACAAGACCTTCGAGGCCAAGCGAACTACACCTGCAAGGAACACCTGCTGACTGACGTATGAGACGTATGAGCAAGCTATCCTTTGAAGATTGAGAGGTCAGATGATAATGGCTCCCTAAAAGCCGTATAAGGCAAAAAGAGTAGGAATAATCAGACCTTGGACTCCAAAGTGAAAACAACACATGCCACCAGGGAGAACGCTAAGGTCAGCAATGACAATGATGCTTTATACTAAACTTGGCTTCTTGATTTCAGGCCGCAGTTCGACCTGGACTCGGTGCTCCACAAATGGCAGTGGTCTTCAAGAACCTGATGAATAGACTTGGCTTCCAGAAGTTCTACGTACAAGGTGGAGACTGGGGTGCAGTAATTGGAAGCAATATGGCTACACTCTTCCCTGAGGTATGAACTTGACAATAGATTCTTTTATATCCAAAAGTTTGAAATCTAAAGCCAGCACTTACTTAGGCAACAACTTAGTACATTATGGCTAGGGAATAAGATAGAAAGATAAGTCAATTGACAGAGGACCAAAGCTTCCCATTAGGTCGTAAAAATTTCAATAAAATGTCTCCAGCGTCGCCCGAAGTCATTTGCACAATTGCACAGGAGAATTTCGAATTTCGAGGTTCGTGTTCAGGTAGCTCAGTTGGTCAGAGTATTCCTTCTAGCAAGAAACTGGTCACAGGTTCAAGTCCTCCTCGATATTGACTTTTACTTAAATATAAACTAGTTCAAGAGGACACCAGGCTCTGAAGTGATGGCTTGCCAGGCCGGAGATGGCCCGGGTCAGCCGGGGTGCGAGGGAAAAGCCTCTTGGCCCACCTTACACCCTGGTGCTAGAAGACTCGAGACGACGTGCGGTTTTAGTCGGTCCAATTCCAAAATAACCCACCCGCTCGCCGCGGGGGTGGAATCTGGGAATTGGATCACACAAAAAAGTCTCTGAAGTGAAGGCCTTGGATGCAACGAGGACTTGAAGCTGAGGTAATGATCTTAAAGACTCAAATATGAAGTATTTTCAGGATATCCTTGGCTTCCACACCAACTGTGCCATGACAATGACTCAATTGGGCACTATGATAGAACTCGTCGGTGCTGTGTACCCTCCATTGGTAGTGGATGCCCATCTTGCAGACAGAATGTACCCCCTGAAGAAAAGATTCGGTTTCCTCCTAGAAGAAAGTGGATACTTGCATCTGCAGGCAAGCAAACCTGATACTGTTGGTAAGTTTGTTATTTCAATTGCCCATAATGATACAGCTGAGTCTTATATATATGAGAACCCACCAAGATCTTCTAGTCAACTTCACTCTGGTACACTAGAGGAAAACCTGTGCCAAGCGCCCGTTTATCATTTAGCAGACGAAGCTGAGTTTACCCCTGCACATCTTGATAGGATTCCTATACATGCAAATCTTCTGGTATTTTGCCAAACATAAAACTACTGCAATCCATTAAGGTATACTTAATTGCTGTCATATTTTTTCCAGGTGTGGCTTTAACCGATTCTCCAGCTGGATTACTAGCATACATTTTAGAGAAGTTCTCCACCTGGACCAATCCAGATTTTAAAGCCAAACCAGATGGCAATCTGAGCTTCCGTTTTACCAGAGACCAGTTAATAGACAACTTGATGATGTACTGGATCCCGAAGAGTATCACCACTTCTATGAGATTGTATGCTGAAAACTTCAATTCCAAGGTTATGGGGCTGAAATTAGATCAGTAAGTGATATGATTTCACACAATCCTGACCGCATTAACCGGATCGCTGACCGGTTTCCTTACCCGGACCACTGACCACTTGCCTTACATCGACCACTGGCCGGCAATGTTGTTCATTCATGCAAGCTGCGTTTAATATGACCTGACCGCAAACCACAGAACGCACCCAAAGTGTGGCAAATCCTTATCATCATAAATTTCAGCGTAATTCACTAGCAGAACATTTCTCTGGACACACATTTTTTTTGAAACTACTAGTTGAAATTAAATCTTCTGATCATCCCTTGTACTTTTAGAATACCAACGCCAGTTCCAACGTGGGCGATCCAAGCAAAGTACGAGATAGCTTACCAGCCGCCCTTCATCTTGAAGCTTAAGTACCCAAACCTGGTGAATACGACTGTATTGGATGATGGAGGGCACTTCTTGGCTTTTGAGCTGCCAGAGATTTTTGCTGAGGATGTGCTGAAGGCTATCGGAGAGTTCAGGAAAGTGAGGAAAGATGTCAAGACTGAATTGTAAAGAATGTTATGCTGTTGAGTAAATGTTTGATATTAATAACTTTTGCTGAGTTCTCTTTTCAAATAAGGCAAGTCCGTGTTTTTGAGCAGGAAATTAAATTAGGAAAGTCAATATTCAGGGCAGGATGTGAATCAGTGTTCCATTTGAGTAGGGGAGTGTGAAGGAGAAATAAACAGGACGGCACCGAGAACAAGATTATTTCGGGTCGGTTTTGTATTGCCGACCCGTCATCGGTGACAGGCGTGCGGGTGGACACATAGCCTCCAGCGATGACGGACCGATGTGCCGACAATACAAAATCGGTGCCGTCCCGATAACGATGGCGGTGGACAAACGCTCTAAGTACTCGATCGCAGTGATTTTAAAAATAAACTAAATCTAACCACCAAATCGCGTCGAACGCAAAGAATGGCTTGGTACGAATAACTCGTGGTATGGAACGACTAAACACCCGAATGATGGCTAAACTAATAAAAAAAAATATATTAACCTTTTCTATTCTGCTCCACATCTCCCCTAATCCAATAATATCACACTCCAACCAAACGTATTGGTCTAATAAAAATCAATTACGCCTTATCTCAAACACCCCATACATTGGGAGTTGAACGTCGCTGCGCCACGCGACCGGCGGCGTTTGCGCATACACAATACGGATTATGGGGCCTATCGCAAAGTTATTATTTGTCATAATTTGCTATTTATATTTGAGCAGGCGTTTGGTGTGAACTGATATTGTGGGAGATTTTTTGAAATATTTTTTTTATTATAATCTCTTATGTGTTTTCTGAAGTCTGCATCGTAAAAGTCAACTGAGGTGGAGAACTGGCACTAAAACTAAAAAAAATACCGTTCGTGGTCAAAATCTAACTCGCTATAAACTTCATTCTTTTGATAAAATTTTGGAACAGATTGATTTAAAATTTACTTCGACTGAACTTATCAAGGACCAATAATTATGTAATAATTACTTGATAGCAACCTATTTATATGTCCCACTGCTGGGCACGGGTCTCCTCTCCTCTAACGAGAGAGCTGAGAGGGTTTAGTTAGACAGACCTTAATCCACACACGCTGGCCTAATGCGGGTTAGTGGATCGGACATGTGGGTTTCCTCACGATGTTTTTCCTTTTACCTTCAGCAGATGGTAAATCATGTGATTAACACTCCTAAATACCTATACGAAAATAATTAAAAAAAAATGTTTATATAAAAATTATTTTAAAAAGTTTTTTAAAATAAAATGCTTTTATTATTCATCATTTATTCAACGATTGTTTTTTTTTTCAACTTTTTTTTTTACTTCCTTCATATTAGCCAGCTGTCCTTCACTAATAAAAAGAAGGTATCATTCTTGCACACGAGTTCATCCCTTATCTCGCTGGTACACTCGGTACATGTTTACTATAAGGGTGAAAATTCATCAAAATGTTTCGGTAGGGTGGAAAGCTCCGCCTTATTCATAAGAAAGAGAGAAATGATATGAATTCTTTGAGAGTGAAAGAGATAGATTTTGGTGAATAGCCTTTGTTAAGTCAAAAGTCAATACTTGATTTCAGTAAGTATTTTGTTGTAGGTACTGGTCTATCTTTTGTTAATGAAAAGGCACTGAAATTTAAGAAGGTAATTAAAATATTAATTACCTTCTTAAATTTATGGTAAAGCAGCATTGCTCAAAACCATGAAATCATGTAATTGATGCCGCAGGTTAGTCTTTATATCTAGTTCGGCTAGTTCTAGTTAATTACTTAAGTAGGTACTTACAATGTTCTTTGCTTGCCTATGTTCAATATGATTGAACTAAATTACAGTTTTAATATTGAGTTTTTTTTAAGTCAGTATCAGAAATATAAATGTTATAATAGATTAACTCCAAATTTAACTTATTTTTGTATGTAGAACCTATCTCCAAGGCCTACGAATAAAATAATTCTTTCTTTGTTTCTTTTTTTCCTTCTATCTTTCTATTTTTCTTTCTAATTACACGTGAACGTAGTCACCAGTACAGCTAGCAACACATATTTGTATTCTTACGAGCATAGCAATTCTGATCTACGCGGGTACCTACACTTTAGGCACGGACAATCGCAATATGAAATTCGTAGCTGTAATAAACTTATAGAACCGTAATTCAAGTAAAATGAACAAAAATAAAGTCAAACTCAAGGTAGTTGTTATCTACAACAGTAATTAATCCCCAACACGGAGACAACCCATGGTTATTAACAAAGTTTCGAAAGAAAAATTAATCTTTATCGGATTAAAAAGTTGGTTTTTTAATCTCGAAAACGTGTCCGAGATTTAGATGGCCAGCGACTGAGAGGATAATTGCTCTAAATAAAAGGATTTGCTGTCCATAATTTAGGGCGGCTTCTATGGGATATGGGTGAATCTTTGGCGTACTCAGTTTTTTTTATACTACTTAGGTGGCAGACAAGCACACGGCTCACCTGATGGGAAGGGGTCACCGTGGCCTATGAACGTGTGCAACACTAAGGGTGTCACGCGCTGCCTACCCTGAAGGGAAGAGGGGAGGGCTGGGAAGGGGTGGGGAGGCTATGAAGGGATGGGAGGAGGAGGGGTACAGTGAGCTCTGGCTACCCTACTTACCGGCGGGAACAACACACTATTGATTCCCCTGGCGCCCACTATTTGTTTATTTTTAAATGACATGTGAATGACAGCAATGAAAATGACTGAGTGGTTACCAAGAGAATAAGAAAAGGAGATAAGGCAGACAGAAGAAAAGATGGCGGAATGTATTTGGTGAGAGAGTAGGAACAAGTTTGAAGCAGCACGAGATAGAGAAATTATGGAGGGATTTGGGGGAGACCTACGCCGTAAGGCAACTTCTACCAATAGCAAACTGCGTTTAATTTTAAGCATGTAAATTGTAATTTTAGGTAGTAGAAATAAAGGCTTTTTTAAAGTACACCACACTTAGCTGTAACTTAGGGTTATCGGCCACCATGATGTTCTAGGTCCAAACCAACCTTATCTACAAACCAGTACTACTAATTAACGAACGAGGCTCTGTCGTCTTTCCTCTCGATGCTAGGTAATCAGACGGCAGTCACTCCGGAAGCCAAGATATTATGCCAAATCTAGAGTAAGAGTAGTAGGTACGAAGAATCCCGGTCTTCAGATTGCAAGTTTTGTTTGCGACCGGGACTAACGTTGTGAAGATGCTGATGATAAAAAGAACTGGGGAGTAGGATCACCCCAAATTGTAATTGTATTAGCTTTCGTAAATTGGGCCCAATGAAGTGAGGTTTTCAGCTTAGGCAGTGTGGACCACTGCTGAAAATCACGAAAGTAAAGGTGACAGTGAGAGACTTTGGAGGGTTTTATGTCGGACACGTCAACATGACTTCACCGCGCCTGATGGTAAGCTAAAGGCAAAGTCTCTGGAATGGGAGTCACCATTGCAAACACCGATAGAGCCACAATGGTGGCCCTCAGCTTGACGGCCTCATCAAATGCTTTTTCACGCACCGTTAAAGGACCCAGGACTGTATGAGGAAGGAAACACATGAGCTGGTAAAGGATTCCAGGTTTTGAGGGTGGACTGTAAATTCGTATTAGGTTGCAATAAATCACAGTATTTCAATAATTAAGTTTTAATAAGTATATTAAGTATTAGATAATAACAAAACGACAATAAAATTATACAGAAAATAGCTATAATGGACCGGTGGGTATGAATGAAAGAGTATTTTCCTTTTGACTATCAAAATAGACTTCGATCTTAATTTAAATAAAAATATAAGTTTAGTTTCTAAATTATTATGAAGTTGAATTACAATAGGTATTTTTAGCGTTAAGTTTTCTGAGACTTAAATCTGTTTATGCAAGTTAAAAAAAAACATTAGATACAAATACAAACAATATTTCTCAAATACATCTTAATTTAACATTTTTATTTTTACTCGATTTCAGTTACGCATAGGTACATTTTGTAAAAACTTTTTGTATAATACATTAAACAAATAAATAAAAAAATGAAATAGGTATACAAAATAAACAATATTGAATAAGTACCTAATAAAATATAAACAAAATAAAAAAAAACAAATGTCAATAAAATTTTAGATTTATTCTATATCTGCTACTTTTTCTAACATTCAATACCTACTTAAAATGAACGAACTTTAAACGAAAAAAAAATAACTTAAAAATAATGAACAATGAAATAACTCTTTTATCATTGCTTCATTTGCCATCTTTCTCTATCTTTTCTATACTACTATGTCCATTCTGCATCTTCCTATCATTATCTTCTCTCCCATTCTGAGCTGGAGCTATCATTAGCAAATTATTTCCATTCCTGTCAGCCAAATTTCTGAACGGCATGTTCTGCCGCCATCTTGGCGAAAAGTAATACTGGTTGCGTAGAACTCTTAAATGTTCTTTTGCGAAGAAGAATTCTGGTCGAGTCCCAACAGTTCTTTGAAAACTTCTCTTAATTTCTTCATTTTCTTCATTGCCATATCTCTGGTAGTCGCTAGTTTCATGGTAGATTTTTGCTCGAGGACCATCCTCATCGTTGAGATAAGGTCTTTTCAAACGGAGTCTTCTTGATTGTGGGCTCAGTGGTGATTCGCATTTGATCGCAAGACTCGCTGAGTTTTCTTTATTCA
This sequence comes from Lithosia quadra, assembly GCA_963576445.1. NCBI lineage: Eukaryota > Metazoa > Arthropoda > Insecta > Lepidoptera > Erebidae > Lithosia > Lithosia quadra. Next base: position 8,300,654 of record OY754899.1, on the reverse strand, counting down.
TTGATAGACCGTGAGTCTTTTGCCATTCTAAGACTTCGCAGAGAAGACCAATATACCTGTGGAATTCATTGAAATGCTTAAATTCATTTCACAATTTATTTTTTATTTTTTTATGGCTCACGTCAATACGACTTCACCTCACCTGATGGTAAGCTAAAGGTAAAGTCTCAGGAAGGGGGCCTCCATTACATACACCGACAGTGTCATAACGGTGGCCCTCAACTTGACGGCCTCAGCAAATGCTTTTGCACGCCCCGCTTAAAGGACTGTAGTAGGAGGAAGGAAACACGTGAGCTGGTAAAGAAATCCAGGCCTTTATGGTGTGGCAAAGAAAAGAGGCACCACTTAGTTCTTGATGGAATTGTTTGCACGGTGATATATCAACCTCGCATGTGTTTCCTTCCTCCTAATAATCCTAGGTCCTTTAAGCGGGGTGTGATAAAGCATTTGATGAGGCCGTCAAGCTAAGAGCCACCACAGTAGCACTATCGGTGTATGTTATGGTAACCCCCGGTCCTGAGACTTTACCTTTAGCTTACCATCAGGCGAGGAGAAATCATGTTGACGTGACCAATATAAAAAAAAACGCTGTTAGAAAATTTATGTGATCAAAATTTATTTAGATCAATCATTAGTACCTTATAGCCATCCTAAGAATCTCATTCTTGGACAGTTTCTTATCAGGTGGATGAGTTGGCACCAGTCTCCTGAGCTCAGCAAAAGCCCCACTCACATTTTGCTGTCGCCAGCGCTCGCGGCAGTTGGTGAACAGCTTCCGAGGTGGACGGAGCACGCAAGAGTTGAGATGTTGTAGGTCTTCAGGATGATTCTGTAGAAGAGACGAAATAGTGAATGAATGAACCCAGTGGTCTTATGAATGAATGAACAACATTTTTAAGACCACCCTAGGAGCCTTTTCTTAAATTGGACACGTCAATATTATGACTTCACCTCCACAAGCAAATAGACCACCGGTTCGAAATACGGCCTAGACCTGAGAAGATTTTATAAATACAAATATAAATATTCTACGACATTCTACACAGCGCTCCCTAGACCCAAAGTAAGCATAGTATAACTAGCTTGTGTTATGGGTTCTAGAATACTGATAAACATTCTTATTTTTAGTTTTTTTTTGTAAATACATACTTAATATACTTACATAGAAACACCCAGACCAATGCAAGTAAATATATTCATGCATACAAATATTTGCACTGAGCGGGAATCGAACCCGCGCCCCCTGCGTAGCAGTCGCATGCACTACTGCTACGTCAAAGATTCCGGCAAGAAACTCAGCAGGCTGTTTTTACGGGTGTAAAATCCTGATAAAAAGCTAACCTGCATATTTCTAGAGGACTGTCTGTCATCATCGCTGTCCGGAAGACAAAGATCGTCGCTCAGCATCTCGCTATCTGGTTCTTCATCCGAACAGGATTCTTGGTCTGACGCCATTGTAGATGGGAAGACTGCTGACAAAAAATGCTCAGACTGAGATAATACGTAATCCTACAACCCTACTACCCCTACATCCTGCTAATAAGGGCAGGTCAAAAGCACCCGAAACCGGTGGGCTTGCATGAAAGGCTTAATGACAGTAGAGGAAGCGCGTCTAGTATGTCAGGACAGAGGCAGATGGCGGTCTGTTGTCTCTGCCTACCCCGGAGGGAAAAAGGTGTGAGCATATGTATGTATGTATGTATGTATGTATGTATGTATGTATGTATTATATGAATGTGAAAGTTGGTGAAGATATTTCAATGTTTATATGTTTAGATGTTCCAATATTATAATATTTGTTAAATCATCCCTAAAGGCTGGAAGGATATGGCTGAAATTTGCTATATGGATAGATTTATATTTGAGATCGCGGGCGATAGCTAGTAGGTACACCAATAAATAATAGATTTTTATTTATTTTTCTACTCTTCAGGGGACAAATTTAAGATTTTTCAAATTTTGTTCATTATTTTATGTAAAGTTTTGGAGGCAACTGTTAGTGGAATTCCAATTTCATAATATATAAGTCAAAGTCAAAGTCAAAAATCATTTATTCTGTATAGATCTAAATGGCGGAACTTACAAAACGTTGAAATCAAAATTATTTAAAACTAGAAGCAAATGGACCACCCGGTTCGAAACGCGGCCCAGACCTGAGAAGACTCCCTTTCGGACCCACGCTACCACCGCCGCCGCCGGCAAGAAACTCAGCGGGCTGTTTTTTTTTGGTCTATTTACAACAATTGCTTTAGTCTAGTTACAGTATTAGTTCGAGTAACATAGTTGAGTGAACAGTACAAAAGTGGTCTTGTAAAGCAATATCCTACCATACAGGCAACTTGGTACCTACCAGGCAAATGCGTTCCAGAAACATTCGTATCCAGGCATTAAACACTAGTTTCTATATATAAAGCAACAGTTATTGTTGGTTATCACAGGATACCGTTATCACAGGAAGTTGCTATAATTAAATTAAAACAGAGCGAAATAATAACTATACCTACTGTTGTTTTTATCAGCTTTGAGGAATATTTTTAAGTCGATTCCAAGTTTGATCGCAGCCATAAGATTTTTTTTTTAATATTATAAATATTTTACGACAATCTACACAGCGCTCTCTAGACCCAAAGTAAGCATAGTTTAACTAGATTGTGTTATGGGTTCTACAATGCGGATAAACATACTTATATACTTTTTTTTGTAAATACATACATAATTGTACATAGAAACATCCAAACTAATGCAAATAGACATATTCATGCATACAAATATTAGCACTGAGCGGGAATCGAACTTGCTCCTCCTGTCGTAGCACTCGAATGCACTACCACTACGCCACAGAGGTTTAAATGCGATTTAACATAAGAATTATTTGCAGTACTTGAAGAAAAGAAAGTGTCTTGGAGAGCACGCTAAACCATCGGCTCATGGTTATATTTGGGGTCGGCAGCGCGAGTGTGACGCCCCTGGTGTTGCACACGTCCATAGGCCATTGTGACTGCTTCCCATCAGGTGGGCCGTGTGCTTGTCTGCCACCTAAGCAGTATAAAAACCAGCCTCGGTTGCTATACGAACATCTGTGATAGTCGTTATTGGTAGTTATAAACTTTTGTTGCGATGAGAAAATTTGTATCTACTCTTGCCAACGGCCATACCACGTTGAATACACCGGTTCTCGTCCGATCACCGAAGTTAAGCAACATCGGGCGTGGTTAGTACTTGGATGGGTGACCGCCTGGGAATACCACGTGCTGTTGGCTTTTTGCTGTTTTTATTTTTCATACATGATTATAAATATCTTTACATCATTAAAAAATCTTTTTTTTTCGTGTTTGTCATGAAATAAAACCGAGCAATATAATAAATAGAACCAGCGGGCGGTAAGCATGAGAAACAATTTATTATTAAAGTAGAAAAAAGGTGTATGTCAGGGTCGTGGCAGGTGGAAAAAATTGGTCTCTGTTTACCTCAATGGGGAAGATTTTTATTTTTTATACTACTCAGGTGGCAGACAAGCACACGACCCACCTGATGGGAAGCGGTCACCGTGGCCTATGGACGTGTGCAACACCAGGGGCGTTACACTTGCGCTGCCGATCCAGGTGGTTGGGGGGAGGTTGGCGGAGATTGGAGCCTTTCGTCTCCCCGCTGATAGAACAGAATCCCTCCAGTGAGCTCTGGCTACCCTACTTACCGCCGGGAACACAACACGATGGTTATTATGGCCGCGGTCTTCTGTAGGGCGGAGGTACTTCCCCAGTCGGACAGCTCATTTCGGACCAAAGATACCCTCGTGTCCTGCCACCATTCATGGTACATTGCCATCGTATGGTGGACATTCTGCTAATACGCACGAATCGCTTCAGCAATACGTTCATTATGTGTACAGCTAAGGAGTGGAATGCCCTGTCCGCGAGTCTGTGTTTCCGGAAAGCTATAACCTTTAAGTCTAGAGTGAACAGGTTGCTTATAGGCAAGCGTGCTCCATCGTCGACCACATCGTCACTTACCATCAGGTGAGATAGTGGTCAAACGAATATAAATGAGGCGGAATGAGAGCAGTATTCGACTTCTGTGTGTGCCTGGGCGATGCCTAACGGAGAGTTTAATAGAACAGGAGCCTGCGTCATACTGCGGGTACGCGCTGAAGGGGTAGCATAAGTATAAGTATAAGTATAATCTAAACTAGTGCAACGTAATTACATCTTTTTGACGTCAAAACTACTTAATACTAAGTTTACCACCGCTTCCTAGGCGCTAGTGGAGAAGAAACGGCGCAACAAACTCCACTGCTGCATTTTCAGACGTCATACATAAATTAATATCTTAAGACTAAATATGGACGAATGTACATTTTTGTCTCGTGTCAATATAAATAAAGGTATATAAAAAAGTTACAATAAAAATTTAACCCATATTAAACGATAAAAAAATTTAAAAAATCAAAATATAGTAAAAAATAGGTCGCGTGCCTACTACAATTATTATACTGTTTTAAAATGTTATGCTGTTATTATGCTATTATGCCAAGTTTCAGGTCCACTCGACAAGGCGCAGAGTATGATACACCACAGGGGTTTCTCACTATCTTCTTCTTCAACCTAGCGTTTATCCCAGTCGTATCCAAAGCTTTCGTCTCGCGAGTCTGGGGTCCGCTTTACCAGTCTTAACTGTGGATTTGGCTGAACCTCGATATTTTCCGTGAAGCGACTGCAATCTGACCTTCACAACCCAATGGTGACATTAGGCGATATCGAAGCATTGCAGCTAGACCTCTGTTGTTGGACTTTTTAGGGCTCCAACTACCCGTATCGACTGCCATAGATATTTGTATGGCAACCGGGACCGACGGCTTAACGTGCTCTTCGAGGCACGACCAGACCAATGCAAATACCCATATTCATGCATACAAATATTTGCAATGAACGGGGATCGATCACGCGCCTCCTGCGCAGCGGCCGCGTTCACTATCGCTACGCCACAGAGGCTGTGTGGGGTTTCCCACTATGTAACAAAAAAAATCCCTCAAATCTTATTGGAAACTCATTCACGCAATAACTAAGCAATAAAATATACATATTCCTTACCGCTAGTCCCTGAAATATCTGTCACAGTTGGCATAAAAACGTAATCACTAAACAAAATTAAATACAATTACGCAAATCAATAAATATTAATTAATCGCACAACACTATGTTCACACTACAACGTATCGACACCGACTGACAAAAATCTATAACAATATTTAAATTGCGAAGGGGGTTGCGGAAACGCGACTTGATTGGTCGGCTGTGGGGACGAAGTTGGCCAATCAGAGCGGGTAGAAGGCGGAGTAAAGTCTTTTCTTTCATGGCTTATACGTTGTTTTGGGATATTGCCTTATCTTAATTCCCATATTGTTCAGGTCCATCGCGTCGTATTAAAATAAGCTCACAGGTTATATCCTAGCAATCATTACTCCAATCACCATCATCAAAGTGAATTCCCAGGATGACTCGCCTCTCAAACGTCATTCGATTCAGTCTGTTTTAGTACCGAAGCTAAATCAAAACACAGTATCTATGTGTAAAGAAATTGTATAAAAGCTGTAAGTAGTAGTGACAGCAAGAAAAAATATCCAGAAATCACTTCTCAATTAAAATTAACAATGCTCTTTGGGCCACCTTACACCGTGGCGTCAGAAGACACTAGTCAGCGTGCGGTTTTAGTCGGTAAGAGATCGACATAACCTGCCCCGCTGACCGCGGGGTGGGTATCCATGAGGATTTCCGCACGGAAAAAAGGGGTAACACGTTAGGTACAATCCAAAATTCACTCACACATCTTATGCCACCGCCGCCTTTTTGTCAGTCTCGTCTTCAACGCTTTCTTCAAAGGTTTTATCCGTTCATATATATCTTAATATATATAAATCTCGTGTCACAATGTTTGTCCTCAATGGACTCCTAAACCACTTAACCGATTATAATAAAATTCGCACACCATGTGCAGTTCGATCCAACTTGAGAGATAGGATAGTTTTTGAAACGGATTTCGACATCAATGCGGGCGGAGCCGCGGGCAACAGCTAGTATACATATATATGTATATTCTTAAAAAAACATTACCCTCCTTTCTTCGGCAGTCGGGTAAAAATACAATAACATTCACAAAACATTCGGTACCTACTTGTGAACACAGTTCATTACACTGTTGTACTAAAATTCCAACTATTTACGCGGACGTAAGCCAAAACTTTGACCTACTAATGCAACAACGCACATAACTTGTTTTCAAACATAAAATTAGGTATTGCGATAAATAAATACCTAAATACTATTCCAGAACATTATTATACATGGCTATGCTCGCGAATACGCCCGCGATGACATCGGTGTTTGACCCTCTGATCCTACTCTACCGATTGTGACCAAGCGTAAGATTTTAAATCTATATCTATACATATAATAAATCTGTAACTGATTGGTGTCTGTACCTACATGGAAGATATATGAGAAAAAAAATGATTAGGGGACTTTATGAATGTAATAGATGCCAAAACAATGATTTTTAGAATTTTTGTCTGTTTGTCCGCAAATCTTTGTGCGCGCTAAAATCAAAAACTACTGGAGGGATTTTGATCAAACTTGGTACGATTATAGTTCATAGAGCTGATACCCGCGGCTTCGCCCGCGCTTCGTTTTTAGGTCGTTTTTGGTCATATCTCCGGTTCTACTTAACCAATTACAACCAAACATGCGGTAAATTTTTAGTCTAATCAAGACCTTTCTAATAAAAAAAAACCGAAAACCGAAAAAGTACTGAACGGGGTTTGATGCGGTTTTTTTTATTAGAAAGGTCTTGGTTAGACTCAAAATCTTACGCAAATATTTGATCATAATGGCTCATTAGAACATGCGATATAGTAAAAAAACGCGAAAATCGACGTCCACGCGGGCGGAGCCGCGGGCAACAGCTATCTGACCATATGTTTACAAACAAAAAAAACCGCATCAAAATCCGTTCAGTACTTAGTTTTAACGTCCATCGCGAGCAAACTGACAAACAGACACATTGAGGAACAGACAAGAATCCCAAAAAACATCAAATGACAAAACCCAAGTTTTTTTTATATCTCCAATGTAAGTATAGACTCATCTGCTTTATATTAATTTAAATATCGTGGTTATTTTATTATTGCTAAAATAAATTACCATAATAATGAAGTATATAGTAGCTCATGACAATACTCTATCAGACGTACGATATTTTAAGTCTAAGAATTTTAATAAAGTATAATGACACAAAAATTAGTAATTTTTGCGTCCACCGCCAACATTTGGAGGTCGTACGGGTACCAAAAAAGAGGTCGTAAGGGCACTTTTGTAAAAGGGTCCAAACTTTGAGGTCGTACGGGTACGTCGCCAACAAACTGACGAGAATTTAGAAAAGAAAATGTTGTGTTTTGATTCAGAATTTAACAACCCGACGCGACTTACTTTTTAATACTTACTGTAAATGTCCAAAAAGTTTTTAAAAGTAAAATTTAATATCTAAAAAATTTGACGTACCTAACTAAATTTTTCACCACTTCAAATTATCTATTTTATAATCACTATCATTACTAAGCATACATCATAACGAGTAAAGCAGCCTATTTGTCTAGTTAATCGATAAACTAATGCGTGCTCAGTTCACTGTTGATAAAGCACTGCCGAGTGCCGACGACACAAATAATTTAGTATCTTGTTAATCGACTACGCGACTACGCGTCCCTATCAATTCTATATTTGAATTTCGTGTGAATTAAAAAAAATAATTGTGTTGAATTACGAACTCTGTGAAAAAACTGAAAAAAGAACAGTTCTTTTTTTGAATATTAAAATTAGGAGTGTATTTTTTTTTTTGTAAACTGTTATTCTAGTGTTATTTACTTGTGATAAAACGTGTTTGTGGTTAAAGTTGAACAAGGTAAGTAAGAATAATTCGTTTTTGAATATTAAAAATCAGAAGTGTTTAGGTTTTTTTTTCGTACCATAAAGTTTGTTTTTTTTTTGTAAATTGTTATAGAATTATTTATTTGCGATATATAACGTGTTTGTTATTAATAGTTGAACAAGGTAAGTTTAATTTTAAATTTTAATTTATTTGCGCAGCTGCTCTTGTTTATAATATTCTGAAGACAAAGGAATTGAAGAAGTTATTTTAGGTTTTCTGTCGTTCGCTTTAGTATTTTGTTTAAACCTTGACTTTGTTTAGATATTCATAAACAAAAAGACAAACGCGTGTTCTCGTTAGGTGGCGCCAAATGATGTGTGACAAGAAAATTTTCATAATCATTGACAATTTTTTTGAATCATATATTATGAAGAAATTTAACATTATCCAAAAAAAAATCATGGATTTTTTTTATACCACTTATGTGGCATAGGTACAAGCACACAGCCCACCTGATGGGAAGCGGTCACCATGGCCTGTGGAACTATTCAAATATTCTACGCATGCTTAGGCTGTGGCTGTGGTTTTCCCAACTACAATAATATGGGTTCTTCAAGAAGGGTATTAGAAGGTTTTTACAGGGTCGCCCCTGGAGTTGCATATCCATGGGCCACAGTGAGCGCTTCCCATCAGGTGGGCCGTGTGCTTGTCTGCTACCTAAGTGATATAAAAAAACTAACATGCTTTCGCAAACACAATATTACTCAGGTTTCTAAATTATTATTTAGTTTCTTTTTTTATATATCGGTCACGTCAATATGACTTCACCTCGCCTGATGGTAAGCTAAAGGTGTAAAGTATACTCTATCTATACTATATTAATTTTAAAGTATCGTTAGGTACGAGTATTTAATTGGTTAGGTAGGTGCTTAACCTAAATATTACTTAAGAGCTGATTAAACCATATCTTGAGTAGTTTATTGTTTGAAAACATTTTGGGGGTCACAGATCGTTGATAGATTTATAATTTATGATTGCCTGGTAATATACAAATCCGGCTATAACGGGATCGGGCTCAAAATCATCATCATCTTACCGGTAATGCCGGTTACAACCGAGACTCCCGGGCTCAGTCCCATTTTCAAACTGACTGCTACGTCCAGGGGCGCGGATTCGATTCCCGCTCAGTGCAAAAATCAGTACCTATGCATGAATAATATGTCTATTTGCATTGGTATGGGTGTTTCTATGTATGTATTTACAATAAGAGTTTTTTTTATAACGGTCATGTTAATATGACTTCACCTCGCCTGATGGTAAGCTAAAGATAAAGTCTCAGGAAGTGGGTATCCATTACATACATTGCGAGTACCATTACGGGGGTCTTCAACGTTTAAAAGTATGTTTATCCGCATTCTAGAACCCATAACACAAGTCAGTTAAACTATGCTTAGTTAAAGATGCTATAGTTTGGATCCAGAGAGCTGTATAGAGCGACTCGGACCAAACCTTACTACCAAGCATTTCCACCAGTGGAAAGGTTACATCTAATCAGGCGTAGCCTTCCCACTGATGCAAATCAGGTCACCAGTGGAAAGGTTACACCTAATCAGCAGTAGCCTTCCCACTGCTGCAAATCAGAAAAAAAATGTGTTGTAAAATAAAAAATAACCACAGGGGCGAAATATGCCTACCTACCACAGACCGAGCCGAGAGGCACAGTTAGTATACCATGAGTCATGCATGAGTATTACGCAAAAATAATGATAATATAACATGTTTTAATTATATGCAATAGTAAATTATTCATAATACGTAATTGTGTTCTAATCGCTTAAACTGAAATAATAAATTAACCGACAATAATTACATAGTTATTGTTTAATTACTCGTTTCAAATAATAATAAAGCATTTATTATAATAGTAAATCGTCTGATAACCTCATTAGACACAGGTAATGATGATAGCAACCCATTTATATCCCATTGCTAGGCACGGGTCTCTTTTTGCCTAACGAGAGCACTGAGAAGGTTTAGACCTTAATCCACACACGCTGGCCTAATGCGGGTTGGTGAATCGGAAATGTCCTTAGAATTTCTTCTAGGATATGTAGGTATGTGGATTTCCTCACGATATTTTTCTTTCACCGTCTTTTACCATCGCATACCATACCATATGTCAAAATCATCCCAACTTTGATTTAGGGGTACAGGTTTATTCGAAGCTAAGTTACAATGGTATAGTACGTAATAATAATTAAAAATACCAACTTAATGACTAGGTACTACAGTCATAATCCTGGGCTCTGTTAAAACAAGCCACTGTCATGCCACTGACACTTCAAAAATGCCATTTAATTTTTGGCATCAAGTCTAAAATTAAACGGTATTTCGTAGAGCGATTTTTTCATTCGCTTTTAGAATTTAACTGTAAGTATTATGGAAAAGTCTACAATTAAATAGCATTCTTTAGAATGTCAGTGGCATGACAGTGGTTTGTCTTTAACCATGTATAGTATATAAAAAATCATGTATAGTCTGGCAACTACGATCAACTTTACCTTTTATCTTGTTTTCGTCATCAGTTGAGTGTAACAAAAATGAACCGGTTCCATTGGATTATTTGTTAATTCCTTTTTAGTCATGGCCACTGTTTTATGAATACTTAAGTATAAATACATATTATCGGCAGACTGACCAGAGGCAAAATGTCATAAGCGACATTGATGTCATGTACTTAAATTAATTTTTTAAGTAAAAAATCTTTGCTGAAATAAAAATTTTAACGTCTTATTATTTTAGATTACGCCGTGTAATGAGTACATCAACATTAACTCTTATCTTTTCCTAAGCTAGTTTCATCATTAGCCGACTGTACTAAATGTATCGGTCTCATTTGATTACTCGTTAAAACCTCTTTAGTTACACTTACTGTTTTGTTTACTTAACTGTGAATATTTATCAACAGAAGCAGGTAAAATAAAAAATGGCATAAGCGACATAATATTATGTAATGATGGTTGTAAGTGAAAATGTACCTTAAATACTTCTGAAATAGAGTTCTTATCTCTTTACTGTCCCACCTGAATCACCTGTTATAAAATATGAAATATGTCCTGTCTTGTAAACGTATAATCAATATTTACAGAAGTCAATAACCTGAGATCAATGACGCAGCTGAAAGCGATAGTAAATACCGGAATAAAATTTTGGTGGTTACATCAAATATGTTGTAAACACCAAAATAGCACTTTATACAACTCTCGATACTGTTATTGTTTAACACGTTTTAAGTTAGGGTCGGGTTTTTTGTTTTTTTAAATTATTAGTTCTTGCTTTTAAACTGTAGGTAGGTATAGACTACAGAGATGGACCATAGGTATTAACTTTTATTATTTATACTTAAAATTAATTTAGTTATGGAATTGTTCTTGAACTCAAATCTTCTTAATACGTTGACCTTTTGTTGATACTACAATCACAATAGGTCACCCGTGACGAGTCACGTCTGTACGTCTGTACGATGAATTAGATAGGCGACTAAAATAATTATTGAACTAACTTCGATATCGCCAATGGGTTGTGGAAGTCTGAAGGCACTCGTTTCACGAAAATTATCGAAATTCACACGAAGTTAGACTGAAAAACCGACCCCAATTAAGTTGAAAGAAGGCTCAGAGGTTTGTTTTAAGTGATAATTTTGCTGAAAGTATTATTAAACATTGATGGACTTAAAATATGAATTGATAGTCTAAACATGGTGTATATTAGAGGGTAAATACAGTTATATTTATAAGGAATATTAGATGCGTTTATCATGACAAACCAGTAAAACTTACTTAAGTAGATGCAAAAATAATAAAAAGCAAGGTTATTTTTGCATCTAAGTTTTGCGTTTGACACTGTAAAGTTCCATCATCTACTAAAACTAGATCTCTACTGAATTTAAAAAGGCTTAAAAATGTATTACATTTTATTTGTGGCATAAAAACCTTACCTAGAAATTACAAGGAATGCAGGTAAAAAGAAATTAAAATTAAAATCCACTTAATGTTAATGTAGAAAAATGGTTTGCCACAGGGCTCCTTTCTAGGTCCTTTATTTTAAGGAGGAGAATGCTAGCCAAGTTGAATTGGTTATGTTAGGAGTAGGCTAACATCGGTAGTGTATTAGCCGGGGTTCGAAACCCTCTCGGATTCTAGTCGGCCACTAGAGGCTACTAAACAATATAATAAAAAAAGAATTAATTAAAGAATAATACAGCTTTATGAAACAGAGTATTGAAACATCAAATGTTGATGATTGATTGATTATAATTTTAAAAGCATAACGTTTTAACACTTATAACACATTTTATAAGTGCGCTATCATTAACATAAGTAGCTACAATATATTAAAAGTGTGTTATCTGTTTCGTAAACAAAGTCTAGCGGTCCCAGTGCTTCAGAAATAATACTGTATACTTATTATATTCTTGGAAACCAGTATTTGGGACAGCCTCTAATAGAGGGAAGGGAAGAGGGCCTTCAAGGAAAACTCAACGTCTGATTATAGCCGCAGTCTTCTGTAGAGCGAAGGTACTTCCCCAGTCGAACAGCTCATTTCGGACGGGAGATACCGTCGTATCCTACCTCCTTCATAAATATAAATTAATACATTATTTATTGATATACCTACATCACAGCATACCTATGTAGGTAAGATACAAATCAGACGCAGGTTATCCAGGCCTATCATCAATAAAGCAAATAATAAACTCAGACAGTTTGAAGTGTTTACTTGAGACCGAGTTCACAGATAAAGATAATGTGGAATGATTGAATACAGTAGTTATAATTAAAAAATAAACCGACTTACATACATAGTTTAAAGGAGATGTTTCATTTTAGGCCCCCTAATTGTACACAATACAAAAAAAAGAGAAATACTACCGGTTATTGGCAAAAATACAATAATTATTTGCCTCCGAAATTCAAGGCCATAAATTAATAAAATATGAGTACCTACATTTTTTATAATTTTAGTCAAAACTCATAACCAGTCAAAAGTACTTTTAACTAGCAAAATCAGTCAAAAGTACTTTTTAACCGTAAGTCAAAACTCTTAACCAGTCAAAAGTTCTTTTAACTGAATAAAATAGGCAAAAGAATAGCCTTCTTACCTAATCTATCCGAGTCGAGGTACTCTGAGTCGGGGTGTTTAACACAACTTTTGACCAACCTGGTCAGTCAAAATTACTTTTGCCTATTTTATTCAGTTAAAAGTACTTTTGACTGGTTAAGAGTTTTGATTGCAAGCTTACGGTTAAAAGTACTTTTCACTGATTTTGCTAGTTAAAAGTAGGTACTTTTGACTGGAACATAATATACAAGATCCCAACGATAACCGTTGGGCCGCGGCCCGCCAGGCGTGATCACCTTGCCTGGTAGGAGGATCCTCCCTTTGTGTTGGAGGGACGTCACATCCCGTTCCTCCACACTTGCAAAAACAACCGATATTACACTCCTGTTATCACTTACTATTCGCTAAAGTAGGTACTTTTGGCTGGAACATAATATACAAGATCCCAACGATAACCGTTGGGCCGCGGCCCGCCAGGCGTGATCACCTTGCCTGGTAGGAGGATCCTCCCTTTGTGTTGGAGGGACGTCACATCCCGTTCCTCCACACTTGCAAAAACAACCGATATTACACTCCTGTTATCACTTACTATTCGCTATAGTAGCAAAATGGTATTAGGAACATAGTACGTAGCGCGTGCCCCACCCGTGTCCATAGATAAAATAGAAAGTGATTTGGCTTATCTATACGCATGTCCACAGTATCAACGGGAAATCATATCTGAAATTGTCTGTGATGCGAGTCTGGAGATGATTGATAAAAAAAAATTGTGATTTGTAATCAATACCTATATCTACAACTAGCTAGAGCCACTGCAGCCGCGTAGAGACATTGCCTCATTGGCAGTATTTTATCGTCTGTACCATGGTGAGTGTTCCGGTGAGCTCTTCCTATTGATACCTCCCTCTACCTTCTTGTCCCGGACAACACGTGCAGGACTTACGTGTCATCCAATACGGTGCAGTCCATGCCATCGCGAACAGAATATAACACACCACAGAGGTTTTAGTATGTTAGTGCCACACATAACCCCGCGGCCTCATCGCGTCAAGCGGTATGCCGTAGGACATTCCCCTGAAAAAACCAAAAAGAAAACGCTGTATAAGTACTTGTTTGACACTTATATAAAAAAGATGGTCAACGTACCTAAACATGCATTGCCAAAATCAGTCTTTTAGCAAAGAAAAATAGTCTAACCTTGAATTGTGATAATTTTTTAGGTATACACAAGATGTTATAAATTACAAAAATTGCGATTATGTAACTACACTCCATAGGTACCTAGATATTTTGTACTGCGCAGAAATTGGTATAATGTGTTTTTTTTATAATGACATCTGTATGACAGCAACAAAAAGTTGCATGTTGTTGCTGGTATTAGTCTTTCGCGATATCAAATTCCTCAAATCCTTAATTTTGCCGTAAATTCTTCATACATTCATTCTTCTTTACTTCTTAGAATTCGTTACTTACTAGCGGTACTATCGAATGGTGCTATAATACAGGAGGATTTTTTTACAAGCCAATGAGTTCGATACAAGGTTAGGACGATTGATTTTTGGAAAATCGGGTTCGAGATTCCTGTGACCATTTTTCGATATTATTCATTGTTTAGGATATGGCCATCCACGCCCAGTTTAAAGATTCAGTCTCTACACCTATCCACAGAAGAAAATAAGTTTTAATTGGTTAGACTATTTAAGGATTTTTCGATAGTCTGAATTATTTTTCAATAAGTATAGATACATTACACCATATGGACTAAATTTTTCCCTTCACTATCAAAAAACGCTGTACCTACGCTGTACGCTCGGTAGGTACTCCGGAAAACGTACCTCTATCTACACTAATATTATAAAGAGGAAAACTTTGTTTGTTTGGTTGTAACGAATAGGCTCCGAAACTACTGGACCGATTTCAATAATTCTTTCACCAATAGAAAGCTACATTATCCACGATCAATATAGGCTATAATTTATCTCTAAAAAATTTAGGGATCCTTACTAAAACTTCAATAATGTAACCCAAGGTGTAAAAAAATGACCTAAAGAAATTACTTACATCGCGTGCGCTGCGAAAACTATTGAAGATAGAACAAAATAATGTACCGTGGAAATGTATAACTTAAAAAGGTCTACATAAAAGTCCGCGATAGCATATGTCTACCTAATAAGGGTGGCCCACAGTAACCATTTTTATCTTTACAAATTACAAAAAAATCATGTGTCATTTTCGACGCTAATTTTACCAATACAGTATTATTTCTTATCCAATTAAATACGTTAGATACGTTGTACGTTTAATGTAGATCAAAATTGCCATTCACACTATATAATTACCATAAATAGTTTGAAAGCTATCGCAGTATGAAAAATAATGCGCGGCGAAATAAATACAAGTTGAAGTGCGGACGTAAATCAGACCAATATACTTCGGGACATTATAGGTACGTAGATAGGTATCTAAACTGTGCTCAAAATATTATGCAGAAAACTGTTACTGCGTGTACAGTAACAGTTTTCTTGGGTGCCTTTGAGGATAGCACGGGGTGCTACAGCACTGGACGAGCTTAAATTCACCAATCATGGATTATTGCAAAACAATCCACTCGCACCAGGACGTCGTTTGTCTCGCGAATTATACCTATCTAAAATTATGTTTCCTGAGGTAGGTATATCTTTGTATTCCCATCCAAATAAATTATATCTTAATCAAGACTTTCAATTGTGTAAAAATTATTTAAAGACTGTTTGAGTTATTGAAATCGGACGAGCACACTGCCCACCTATGTGACCTATGCACCTATGGACGTGCGCAACACCAGGGGCATCACACTCGCGCTGCCGACTCTGCAAAATCCTTCTAATGCCCTTCTTGAAGAACCCCATATTATAGCCGCCAGGGAAAACCACTGCAGGGAGATCGTTCCACAGCCTAAGCGTGCGCGGAATGAAATTTCTTTAAAACCTTACAGTACGTACTGCAGGCGGATGCAACGTGTGGGGATGAATTTCCCTGCCTGTGGCGAGCGGTGCGATGATAGAAAGTGGCTGTAGGCATCAGAAATCAAACAATTCCCATCCCAGGGTCAACTGGGGAGCGCGGGATATGCACTAAGTAATCTTATACCCCGGCAACTGAAGACTTGAGACGGCGGCGTGCGGTTTTTATCAGGTCTGAGCGAGACTTAACCGCTCCTAAAAAAGGAATTTGAAACAGAATCCGAAATCCACGCGGGCGGAGCCGCGGGCAACAGCTAGTACAGAATAAATGAATTTAGACTCATAAGTCATTGCATTTTAGGTATATGGAATGGACCTAAATTTTAACTTAGACTTACCGCACAGAATGCATATTAGTATCGACTCTTACAGTGACTCAATTAAGTATTTTTGTTACAGTTAACTGGCAGATGTGACAGAATATTTTGGCGGAATAAGGTGATGTGATACAACCATGGAATCCCACGAGCTAGAGCCTTTAGAGGGTAAGTCTTACTATTATCTCTAAACTAAGTGGTAAAAACGCACACGTTTACACAGTCCAGGGCCTCGATTCTGCTAAAAACAAACCACTGTATACCAATGACACTCTAAAAAGTGCCATTGTAGACTTTATTGTTATCCGTCTAAAGTCTAAAGTCAAATGATATTTTGTAGAGCGAATGAAAAAGTTAAATGAATTCTTTTCATTTGATTTTAGACTTTAACTGTATAACGGTAAACTCTACAACTAAATAGCATTTTTAGAGTGTCAGTGGTATTACAGTGGTTTGCCTTTAGAAGAATCGAGGCCCTGAATTGTTTGCTCGGTATGAGGGTGATATCTCAGCTTCGCACGTGTTGTTCTGTATAGGAAAAGAGAGGGTGGGACTAGTTGGTAGAGCTCATCGGAACACTCACCATGGTAGAGGCGGTAATATACTGCGAAAAAAGTAATATCTCGACGCAACTGCAAAGGGTAATTGGTAACCTCAGGATTCTGTATAATACGGATCGCGCGATTGGTTGGTGTTCGGAAGAGCTCAAACCGGGTGATAGATAAACGCTCAATTAAAGTAAATTATAAATATTTACTTCTTTATATTGATACCAAAATTTTGTTCATAACACTATGCTTTGTCCACAGCAAACTACCCCCGGCCTCTACGTCCCTCAATCGCCCCCAAGAACTGCTACCTCGCCCCTCGCTCCTGCTACCGAGTTCCGCTCAAACTATGCCGCCTACTAGCCATGTTGATCATACTACCCAGCCTGTTTATATTTATACCTTTATATTTAAGGTAAGTTACACTTTTGAAGAAGAAAAAAAGAAAACATTTTTATTGCCACTTTTTACAGTATTAACATGAAGTATGCACAGATTAATATAATTATATTTCATTTTTGGAGAGTGTCAAAGGGACACAACTCAGCAAAATGTTAGGGTGCACCCAACGCTAATTTTCAGTTGCAACCCAACCTTGGAACCGCAACATGCATGCGTTGCAAGACATCGTATATATTATTATGTACACATACAAAGCCCAACGTTATCAATCAAAAAAGTAAAAAAAAAACATGAATAAAAAACAATAAAATTAGGTATTGAATATTTGTGGGTTATACCTGAAACTCAAAAACGTTTATATGCCTCGGTGACCACTTCCCATCGGGTGAGCCGTGTGCTTATCTGCCACCTAAGTTATATAAAATACTAGCTTGCGCCCGCGGCTTCGCTCGCGTGGAAGTCGGTATTGCCACCAATAAATGACTCTCCACTCGACTCTCCACTCCACTCTTCACTTCCACTCTCCACTCTAAAAAGAAGTATTTAAAGTATTCTATGTCCGTCTCCTGGTACTGAGCTACCTCCCTACCAATTCTCAGCCAAATCGGTTCAGCCGTTCTTGAGTTATAAATAGTATAACTAACACGACTTTCTTTTATATATATAGATATTTACATTTGAAGCTGACCATAGTACATATCTATGTCCTCGCCTATACGTCCTACAACTGTCTTCAAGCAATCAGATCTTAACCCCATAAAATAATAGTGACGATACTTCAATCTGTTATCTATCACTCAGCTTTTACTAGAGCATACGTTTATCTACATGCGCTACTTGACGTGGAGTGGAGTGGCGGTCGATAACCCATTATTTACTAAGGAAGGCTGGCTATAATTATTATAGAGCCATTATTATATCTCACTCTACCTTCCTACTAGTTAAATAAATAAATATTCTACGAAATTCTACACAACGCTATCTAGAGCCAGAGTAAACATACCTTTTTTTATCGTACGGAAATCCCCATGGATACCACCTCCGTCGGCCATCGGGGCTGGTTATATTGGGATCGAACCGAATAAAACCGCACGCCGCCTCGGGTCCAATTACCGGGGTGTAAAGTTACCCAATAGGCATTATCTGCGGTTTTAAGATGACCCAGTTTGAAGAGGGTGACAGGCGGCCGTCCTGTCACCCAACCGTCGGCGCGCGGATGATCAGCTCGCCCCCCGCTCGCTCCCCATTGTGCCCTCTGCTAGTCAAAGGGACACGTGGAGAGCCTCGGAGCAGGCCTCCAGAAGACCACTCCCACCCAGCAGCATCTCCTGTGGGGAATAGGAGGCGCTGCTCACCTCCATTGCCCGGGTGCACCACGTGGAGGTTCCGGCCCGCACCCATGTGATATCTCAGCCTGGCACGTGAAGTTCTATAAAGGAAGGGGGGATTAACAAAATTGGTTCAGTAGATCCGGAAATTACCCCCTACTCGGCAACGGCAACGTCACAAACTCACAAACTATACCTCTTTAAAAATATTAGTAGGTATAGATGATAGATAAATAATATTAGCAAATATTTGGCCCTCATGCAGCTATCTCTGTCTATTATTCCAGTCAGACCGATAAGGCATCGTAAATTATGGCTGTAGTGCTTGTTCACAACTAGTACAACATACATTATTATAACTACGTCATAATCGTGCATTGAAATTGAAGTAGGTATTACACGTGTAACTTGTACTTCAACTCTGTAGCCATATTCACAAATAAATAAATTATTGATTGAACTATATTCAAAGTTTTTGGTTCTTATCCATTTCATATTCATATTGGATTTGTTTCATAACGCAGAAATAAAAAAAAAATGATTAAAACGACAAAAAGCCAACAGCACGTGGTATTCCCAGGCGGTCACCCATCCAAGTACTAACCACGCCCGATGTTGCTTAACTTCGGTGATCGGACGAGAACCGGTGTATTCAACGTGGTATGGCCGTTGGCGAGAGGACTTTTAAAGTTTTTCAGCACTACAAAAGCTAAATCCCACACTGAGTCTGTGTTTCCGGAAAGCTATAACCTGGGAGTTTTCAAGTCACGAGTGAATAGGTTCCTTCTAGGCAAGCGTGATTCATCGTAGACCACATCGTCACTTACCATCAGGTGAGATTGAGGTCAAACGTAAGCCTATCATGAATAAAAAAAAATATATTTTCATAGAAAAATAGAGATTTAAGAGTAAATTAATATTATAAATCACTACATAGTATAAAACAAAGTCGCCTTTTCTGTCCCTATATCCCTATGTGCGCTTAAATCTTTAAAACTACGCAACGGATTTTGATGCGGTTTTTTCCAATAGATAGAGTGATTCAAGAGGAAGGTTTATATGTATAATACATGCATCATATTCTAAGGCTAATTTAGTATCAGCATTGCACCCGTGCGAAGCCGGGGCGGGTCGCTAGTTAAATATATAATAAAATATAAATAAAGGTAAAAAAGAAAAAAAAATTAGTTATCATGGTCTTTGATATAGACACAACAAACTTACAATTTTAAAGTAGTATAGATAGATAACCTAATGCCTCAAATACATTTTTTGGGAAAAAAATTTTTTTTTAAAAATTCAGGGGTTGATTTAGCCCCCATACTCAGCAGCCAGGTCTGCATGTCCGTGTTGAGGTATAATTGGAGAGGTATGTGACAAGTTTCCAGCTTGCCTCAAACACCTACCTACTCAAAAATTGGTACCAGCTCTCAATCTATAAATATTATCTAACTAAACATATTGTTTCAGATACCGCGTGTTCTCCGGCCAGATGTACCCTATGAGCATGACGGATATGAGACTGATAGACAGTAAGATATCCACTACTTGGTGTCAGGTAGGTGTGTAAAATTAATCAATTCATATTCTAGTTAACACATGACGTTTTCCGTTTTCATCCCACATTTTTCATCCCACATTTTCATCCCAAAATTTTCATCTGACTTTCTTCATCTCACATTTTTCATCCCACGTGTTTCATCCCACAAATATTTTTGCCGGTACAGTAGGATGGCCACCTGTGGGTCTACACCGCTCGCCTCACCCCCTTTCTGGGGGTCGAGGCGGCCATCTTAAAACCGTAGATGGCCCGGGATCAGTTGGGGTGCGAGAGAAATGGCTAATGAGTAACCTTATACCCCGTTAATTGAGATCGGCGTGTGGTTTTAGTCGGTTCAACTTAGACATAACCACTTTGCTTATCCGAATTTTATTGGTACGTCACACCTCTTTCTTACACAAGCATAAACAATAAAAAGTACTTATAAATTTCCTAAAACGCAATTCCTAAAGACAGAAAATAAAAGTAATAGGCGTATAAATAAAAGTTTATTACTTTATCCGATAATTTCTTTATTCCCGCCAATAAGACAACTATATAGATAAAAAAAGATTACATTATGTGCTAACTTGTTTATCGGTCGCGACACATTTTATTAACTAAAGAAGCTTTTCAAAGCAAATACTATCTTGCTTTATGAGAGCTAAAGTGTATTTTTCTGCGTAAAATATTTCTAGAAAATATTTACACACTCGAACATTTTAAATTTCGCAATATGCGAATAAATATTTATGAGAATATGCTAGGATATTCCACACAGCGCTATCTAAATCCAGAGTAAACATAACTTAACTAGCTAATATGGTTTTTAGAACACAGTTAAACATACTTTTCTTTTCCTTATACCGCTTTTACGAGAGCGGCCTGGACCCCGAAGACCTCGGTGAGACTTCCACACACCATCATCATTTTCTGGACCTTTTTCCCAACTCAGTTGGGGTCGGCTTTCCAGTGTAACTGTGATGCGGCCGAACTTCGATATTTTCCGTGGAGCGACTGCCATCTGACCTCCACAACCAATGGTCATTATGACCAATGGGGATATCGAAGTTCCAAGTTAGACTGGTTGGACTTTTGTGGGCTCCAACTACCCGTAACGACTGCCATAGATGTTTGTATGGCAACCGGGACCGACGGCTTAACGTGCTCCTCAGCAGTCCATTACCCAAACCACTAGGCTACCGCGGTTTTTTTTTCCACACACCATCAGAATCATAATCATTCACTCTTAATTTGGCTTTTATGGCAGTGACTGCCGTCACAGACAGTCCGTAGACTGTCTATAGATAATTTCTTCTGTCTGCAGACAGTCTACGGATAGTCTACGGACAGTCTACAGACAGTCTACGGTCAGTCTACAAAGGTCTACGGACACTCTATGGACAATAGCAATAGACTATTGCTTTACACAAATGTATGAAAGTGCAGCCACTTAGTACAAAACAAAAGTATTATACCCGCAAGTGACCTCGAGACACAACTGTCTAAAGACTGTCTTATCTCAAATGTGTAGAACCGGACAATTAATCCCATTTTCCATTTTCAGAGACAAGTAGTCCGATCAAACGCGACGTTCAACGCATTTGTAGTCCCAGGACAGCCGGAACTGAGTGAAGAGTTAGTGCCAGTATCTATGACAAGAGAACTGGAGTTAGGCGATGATATGAAGGAGTACTGGGGGTTCTACTTGCTGAAAGGGTCATCAGTCACCGTTTCTACGTGTGTCAGGTACGTATGTAGGTACCTATAGTAGTTTTTTAAGTAATTAAATAGCTTAAAAAACGAATGCTTACAATCTGAAAATGATCATTATCTATTTTCTGATGTACTTCAGTACGATTTATTATCGAGTGTGACAAATAAGTTTTGAAAATATCGTAATGCAAATTTACTGTCTCCATTATAAAGTGGACTTTTCCGGCGCCGGATCAAGTAACACACCGTTTCCAAAACGCGTGACTTTAATTGGATTAGAAAGAAAAATGGAAAAAAGCTTTGCTATTTGGTACATCTACCTACGCTACATCTAGCTTTGCTATTTGGTACATCTACCTACGCTTTCGGGTGATTATCAAACTTTTAAAATAACTCATAGTTTGATTATAAATATCTCAATTACTGTAAAAAAATATATCTGTAAGATTTCGTAAGTTTTAAAATCACACTTTTAAAAACGTAATTTTATTGAATCAGTTCCCAGGTAGGGTTAGGTACTAAATTTCACTCTTATAATCTGGATAATTTCTCCACACGCAGATATCCAGGCGCATCTCTCATAATGATTAAAGGCTACAAACATCTCCAAGAGTGTGCCTACATCGGTGATGACTCCTCAGAGGAACTGGATGAGCTGTGGGAGGCTTACAGTCTGGGGCTGATGACGAACACGACACTCTTCGAGAAAATACAGAATCTAAAGAAGTATGACGGAAAGGCGAATGATCCTGGTAAGAATTAAATTTAGTTTCAGCACCATTCTCATTATGTGGCTTACACTTCATAGCTCAGGGGCCGCAGTCTTGACATTTATCATTACGACTTTGCTACCGAAATCGCAACCTAAGATAGCGACAAACATCGGTTGCAGTAACGATTCTTGCGTCAACGGTAGTCTGTACATTTGGGATGGTCAGCAATATGGAGATACCGATAAATCGTTAAGTTTGCGATGATATTCGTTAAGATACCGACCAAAATCGTTAGTTTGGATGTAGAGACTACCAAATATCGTTATGTTTGCATCGCTAAGAGTTATCGACCGAATTCGGTAGCTAAGGCGTTGCGATAAATTTGGAGACTGTCGCCCGTTCGGTTTACTCCTTCTCCTCCTCTTGGTTTGGTTTATGCAGCTTTTATGAAAGCGTCTGCCTTCTGACTGCCACCTGATTCTGTCTAAGCAGACAAGCACACGGTCTACCTGATGGAAAGCGGTCATTATAGCAACGCAACACAAAAAGGTGTGCAACACCAGGGGTCACACTCACGCTGCCGACTGTGGGGGAAGATGACGGGGGAATTGAGTTGGTGGGGGGGGGGGGGGGGGGAGAAATAGCTCCTGTGCTTATAACGCAGGAGAATGGTCTCCCTGCTGAAAGCACAGAAACCCTAAAGTGAGTTCTGGCTACCCTACTTACCGCCGGGAACACATCACGATGATAATTATGGCGCGGTGTTCTGTAGAGCGGAGGTACTACCCCAGTCGGACTGCTCAGTTCAGACGGGAGATACCGTCGTGTCCTAATTCCATGATAGTTTCAAATAATTGACAAGTGTATTAATCACACTATTGACAGGGGCGATGCGCCGGCACAAAGCAGGGGTGAGCTTTCATGATCCGAAACGAGCTCAGAATGTGACGTCACCGTCTAATGAGAAGGGCAACACCGTAGCTGACACCGATCCTGATCATGATCCTAAGGTACGTTTTTTTATATACTACGTAGGTGGCAGACAAGCACACGGTCCACCTGATGGGAAGCGGTCACCGTGGCCTATGGACGTGTGCAACACACGCACTGCCTACTCTGAAAGGAAGGGGGCAGGACTAGGAAAGGGGCGCGGAGGCTAGGAAGGAGTAGGGAAGGAGAGGTACAGTGAGCTCTGGCTACCCTAGTTACCGGCGGGAACAAAACACGATGGTTATTATGGCCGCGGTGTTCTGTAGGGCGGAGGTACTTCCCCAGTTGGACAGCTCATTTTGGACGGGAGATACCGTCGTGCCCTACTTCGGTAACATGGTCAGGTTTTGAACTCAAAACTCTTTTGATTTTAAGAATGCTAATATACTCTATTTTTATCAAAATAAATTTATTAATATACAGGAACTTTGAAAGATCTTAGAACACCTGCAAGCACAGCGGGAGGCAGCCAAGAACCAGCACTTCAAGAACTACCACCTACCTTCTAACATCGTTCCACTACCAGCTCTTCACAGGCACAGATACGCGAATGTCGATAAGGAACAGAGGCAGTGGTTGTCTTTCCAAGGTACAGTATATGTCTTCCATCTTGAAATTTGAAGTTTGTATTTTTTTTATATTGGTCACGTCAATATGACTTCAACTCGCCTGATGGTAAGCTAAAGGTAAAGTCTCAGGAATCCCCATTACATACACCGACAGTGTCATAATGGTGGCACTCAGCTTGACGGCCTCATCAAATGTTTTTTCACGCCCCGCTTAAAGGCCCCGGGACTATAGGAGGAAGGAAACACGTGAGCTGGTAAAGAATTCCAAGTCTTTACAGTGCGGTAAAAAAAGAGGCATCGAACCGTTTAGTTCTTGATGGAATTGTTTGTACGGTATGAAGGTGATGTCTCAGCCTCGCACATGTTGTTCTGTATAGGTCGAAGGGTCAATTCTTGCAATAAAATTTGTTCAAAATACAGATATCTCACACAAATATCAAATTATTATTGTTAAAAAGTTTTGAACATCGTACAATATACTGTAACTAGTTACTATACTCTAGGCAATAATCACAGCTACCTGTGTTCTGGAATGCAAATAAATATTATACCTGTTTGTAAAGTATAGCATCGTAATGTATTTAGATAAATTCAGCTCGCGACTAGAAATATTTATAACCTACAATAACTGATAGCTACCTAAGTCCTTATAGCAACCAGTTTCAGTATATTTTATTACTTTAGGCTCAGTAGTCATAAAACCATCTTTATGCTAAGCATTCCTAAGCTCGGTTTTATGACTATGTAATTCTTTGTAGTCTAATCCACTTACCGGACTTTGGATTTTAAAGCCTACGCCAGCCTTGTCGGTAATGCTATCGCGGATCTGAAGTGTCAGAACGCCAATACACGTTATTGGATATTAGTTTATAATGACGGGTATTATACGTGGAAGATCCGTCGATCCGTCACAGAATTTATATGCAAATGTTACAATGTAAAAACATGTTTTTGAGAAAACATGAATTTTATTATTACTTTTAATAATGACTACTTTAAAATCGGTTCTAATGAAATATTTGTAATGCAATGGTATAAAAATATCAATACTTAGTGTTATGGCAATTTTTGCCGGGAATCAATGTAGCGTTCCAACGCGGAACATCCGTGCCAGCATTTCCATAAACTGTGGCATAGGCCTTAGTCTGAACATATTGCAATATATAATGAATAACTGAATCATAATCTTCAAATTTTACTTTCTACATTTTAGATATCGATGGAAATAACAGTCAAGTAGAAAATGTAGTTAAACCCAGCACAGACGTTTTCGAAACAACTACAATTAAAACTACAGTGACTCATAACGTACAAACGAATACTGGAACAACAGCAAATACTGGAAACAATTCTCAAGTTGAAGATGTCAAGAACAAAACAAAAGAAATAGTAGGTGATGAAGACAGTCTCAGTCTTACGGTCGATGATAGTATTGAGTCAAAGAGTTCTGGTGACAACGAAGAGGTTGAATTAAAAGAAGTTACAACTGAATACATAAGTAAGGTAATTGATGAACAATTTAAAATAACATACTATTTACCATCACATTCCATAGAACTTCAAACGTTTAAAATCTTACTTTCTGCTAATCTACGAGTACCTATACATAGGTATAATAAAATGATAGAAAAGTCAAATTGTGCATTAAATATTTTTTGAAAAGAATTACTTAGGGTGTGATATACAATCGATACCGAAACCAAAAAAGTTTTCAGAATTTTTGTCTGTTTGTCGGTTTGTCTGTATGTCCGTCCAGGATAAACTTAAAAAGAACTGCATGGATTTACTTCAAATTTGGCACGAATTAATATTCGTACAATCACATGATTTACCATCTGCTGACGGTGAAAGAAAAAGATCGTGAGGAAACCCATATGTCCTAGAAGAAATTCTAAGAACATGTCCGATCCACCAACCCGCATTAGGCCAGCGTGTGTGGATTAAGGTCTCCCAGCTCTCTCGTTAGAGGAGAGGAGACTCGTGCCCGGCAGTGGGACATAAATGGGTTGCTATCAAAGAGCTCTATTCACTATAATCACATTATTCGTTAGTACAATAACATCATTATGAGTTAGTGTAACACTCATACAGTCAATTAGTGGAATACAATTATTACTTTGTGAATGGAAAAGTTCTTATCTGCGTGGATTCCAGTTATCTGATATATTGTTTGAACCGTATAATTGTCTTTATACAATGTTCTTGATAGTTGAATGTGTTTGTTCGTCTTAACAAATAATTTCATATCGTATATAATAAATTCTTTCTTCCCTATAATCTTTGACGGTCTCTGTGGCGTAGCGGTACTGCATGCGACTGCTACGCAGGGGGCGCGGTTTCGATGCCCGCTCAGTACAAATATTTGTATGCATTGAATATGTCTATTTGCATTGGTCTGGGTGTTTCTATGTATAATCAGTATGTATTTACAAAAAAAATAATAAGTATGTTTATCAGCATTCTAGAACCCGTAACAGAAGCTAGTTAACTATGCTTATTTTGGGTCTAGGGAGCGCGTGTAGAATGTAGTAGAATATTTATTTATTTATCTGTATAATATGCCGAACTAACCTTGAAATTACGTAAATATTGTTTTTTATTTATTTACATCTATAGATACATCCGTCTTACAGAATAGGTACAACACGACAATGTAGTTTTCCTTATTTATACTATTATCTATATGTACCTATATATTTTTGTTTAATTACGCGAATTTAACTTGCTTCCATATTTTGCCGCACCATAAAGACCTAGGATTCTTTATCAGGGCCTCGATTCTGCTAAAGACAAACCACTGATATACCACCGACACTCTAAAAAATGCCATTTAATTGTAGACTTTATTGTTATCACGTTAAAGTCTAAAGTCAAATGATATTTCGTTGCGCGAATGAAAAAGTTAAATGAATTCTTTTCATTCGATTTTAGACTTTAACTGTATAATGGTAAAGTCTACAATTAAATAGCATTTTTAGAGTGTCAGTGGTATTACAGTGGTTTGCCTTTAGCAGAATCGAGGCCCAGTTCATGTGTTTCTTTCCTCCTACAGTCCCGGGTCAAGTGAGACGTGATAAAGTATTTGATGAGGCTGTCAAGTTGAGGGTCACCATTATTGCACTGTCGGTGTATGTAATAGTGACCCCCTTCCTGAGGCTTTACCGATAGTGCTACAGTGGCGGCCCTTAACTTGACGGCCTCATCAAATACTTTTTCGCGTCCCGCTTAAAGGACCCGAGGCTGTAGGAGGAAGAAAACACAAAAATTCCAAGTCTTTATGGTGCGGCAAATAAAAGAGGCACCGAACCGATTGGTTCTTGATGGAATTGTTTGCACCGTGTGAGAGTGATATCTCAGCCTGGCACGTGTAGTTTTATATAGGATCTGTAGATACCTAATATACTCGTACAACATTATTATGCATCTATGTCTAAAACAAGTCTATAAATAAAGATAAATATTGCACCTACACATATGGGCACACAGATTGCACAAGACTAACATGAATAATATTAATAATTACTGCATTGAATATTAATAAGCAGTTAACGTAGGTACCTATACAAGTCAGGCATAGCACAGGTATGAACCTTCGTGGTTTTTTATGTGCTAGCACTAATATTGTAATGTTTTGCTTTTAATAATAAATGAATTTAAAATTATCTAAAAAATATTAAAAAATTAACCGCGGTAGCCTAGTGGTCTGGGTAATGGACAGCTGAGACGAGGTCTCGGGTTCGATCCCAGGTTACCATGGCACACACCAATGACTTTTCGATGCTTTTCGAAGTTATGTGTGTATTTATCGCAGGTTTATTAGTGCCTCGGAGAGCACGTTAAGCCGTCGGTCCCGGTTGCCATACAAACATCTATGGCAGTCGTTACGGGTAGTTGGAGCCCACAAAAGTCCAACCAGTCTAACTTGGAACTTCGGTATCGCCATTGTTCATAATGACCATTGGTTGTGGAGGTCAGATGGCAGTCGCTCCACGGAAAATATCGAAGTTCAGCCGCATCACAGTTAGACTGGAAACCCGACCCCAACTGAGTTGGGAAACAGGTTCAGAGAATGATGATGATGATGAATAAATGAATTTAAAAAAAAAGTCGCACATATTTGTTAAGCATAACTATATTCAACTGTGACACAAACATACGTAGTACGCGTGCTTACTCATATTTTATTGTTCAATTTATAATAAACTACAAGTCTATGCCCGCGTGGTTCCGCCCGCGTGGTTCTACTCAACCGATTGTGATCAAACATACGTGAAATTTTAAGTCTGACCAAGCGTTCAAATCAAAATCTTCAAAAAAAAATTAAAATCTGTTTAGTTTTTGTGTTCATCGCGAGCAAACAGACAAGGATTTTAAAAAATCTTTGTGTTCAGAATCGTTCATATAATAATAATAATAATAATAAATTTTTTTTTTTAGATATATTTAAAAATGTAATTTATATGTGTATATTTAAAATAAAGAGTACAATAATAATAGCAACTCATTTATGTCCCACTGCTGGGCACGGGTCTCCTCTCCTCTAACGAGAGAGCTGAGAGGGTTTAGACCTTAATCCACACACGCTGGCCTAATGCGGGTTGGTGGATCGGACAATGTCTTTAGAATTTCTTCTAGGACATGCGGGTTTCCTCACGATGTTTTTCCTTCACCGTCAGCGGATGGTAAATCATGTGATTAGCACATAAATATATATTCCACAAAGTGAAATTCACATTGATTTTGTCCGGCCGGATTTCAAACTCGATACCTCTAAGTAGAGGCCGCGTCCTTATCCATTCAGCTACCATCGCATCGTTCATATAAATCCTAAAATCCTTTTTTTTAATATCTTCAATGTACAGACACAGGTACTTAACAATTTTATAATAGTAAAACTTTAATCAAAGTCAAAGTCAAAGTCAAAAATCATTCTGTATCATCATTGTATCATAGACCATTGAACGCGGCACTTTTGAAACGTCAAAATTAATCACTGGATTGTATTACAGGTTGAACTAGAACCTGCAAGTGAGCCCAACTCTAAAGAGGTATTTGAGGACGTTTTGCTGAAGCTGCAGGCTTTGGGAGACAGAGGGAAGAGAGTGCTGATGAAACTCCACAAAACTATGGGAGTCGAATACCATGAAAAGGTAAATTTAATTTCTGAGATCCGTATTTTACAATGATTTTTTTTACCGCTTAGGTGGCAGACAAGCGCACGGTCCACCTGATGGGAAGCGGTCACCATGGCCTATGGACGTGTGCAACACCAGGGGCGTCACAATCGCCTTGCCGACCCTGTAAAAACCTTCTAATTCTTGATGCTCCATATTCCGCAAATACTCGTGATAAACCTAACCTAACCTAACCTAACCTAACCTAACCTTCGGGCTCCAAAGTGTAAACTTTAGAAGCAACTGGAAAGATGTTATGGGAATGATGATGAGTCATCATTATCATAATCGTATTGTTGTTCTCGGTTGAATCCCAGGTTTATGTTTGAAGCGCGAAGTGATGTAGAAAAGTCCTTTATTTTTGACTTAAACTACACGATGTCTGTCACATCGGCCTGTGTGTCCGGGGTATCTAGTGCGCCCTAGAAAGGATATCCTAGAGACCCCGACCGGTCTTGGCCCCGACTTGTTGTTAGGGATTCAATTCCCCCCTCCTCTGTAGAGAGGCGCACTCTGAGCCTACTTCTGCTATGGCGACGGGTCACTCCAAAGCCAGCGTTCATTAAGGATCGTTTTGTGGTCTTTACCGCCCGATGCGCCTTCTGCGGCACGGGAAGGAGCCTAGCCCTCTCCCGTTCTTTTTCCGCCACCTCTTTAGCGTACATTACTGCCTCGCAAAAGCTTTGTTTAATATTATTTATAAATAAAATTTTCCAGGCCCCATCTTCATCTTCAAAGTCAGATATCATGTCGGTGGTGACTGGGAGCGGTGAGGAGTTGGACAGACTTCGGAAGGTGCTCGTCGAAGCTATTGATGAGGAGAAGACGAGGTCAGAGAGGCGAAGTGAGTGTTGACTTTGAGTACTTTATTTTTGTTGACAATTATGCTTAGATTGTAGTTTTTGAGCTACTAACTCCATCTCGTGGTAGATGCCTGTTCTATCTCAAAACACAGTGGAAAACAATGCCATCTGTTGAGATTTATAACAACTACCCTACCTATGTATGTAGTTACAATTTCGTTACCACAGATGGCACTAGTAAAGTGTACATCACATGAATAGCTATGGTACTGTCGTACTTATCTTTACTCATGTGGTGTACATACCAGCGACTATTATGGTACATACCAAGAACATTAGAAATTTCCTACATACATTATACTTTACATCCTTGCAGACAGAACTGTATTTTCTCAAACCAGAACAGGTTCAGGTAGCTCAGTTGATCTGAGTATTCCCTCTAGAAAGAGACTGGAAAATATCAATATTTATTATATTTCACTGACTTTTACTATGACTCTGACTTTAACTTTGGCTTTGACTTTTACTTTGACTTTGACTTTTACTTTGACCTTGACTTTGACTTTGACCTTGTCTCTGGAATGGACATTTGACTTTCAATTTGACATTAACTTCGACTTCGAATTTTACTTTAACTTTGAAGGAAAAAAAGATAGCATGAAAAATGGTGACCTAATAACCTATTTAGTCTTTTCACATTGTCCATCATTGATTGCTTTTAGAAAAGCGTCAGGAAGCGATGGAGCAAGCCAGGGCAAAGCGGGAAACTATGCTGGGACGTATCGAGCTCCAGAAGTCACTAAACGAAGATGATGAAGCCAGAGACTATGCTGCAGAAGAGGTAAGCTTTTTTATACCACTTAGGTGGCAGACAAGCACACGGCCCACCTGATGGGAAGTGGTCACTGTGGTCTATGGATGTGTGCAACATCAGGGGCGTCACACTCGCGCTGCCGACCCTGAAACTCCTCCATTATAACCAACTCTCTAGATTTAACGACCTTTATGGTGTAGGGTAGACCATTTTTTGACTGCAAAGTCAGAGTTCATGGGTTCGATTCCCGCTTGGTGCACATATCTTTATGCATGAATATGTAGTATTCATTCATACTACAAATAATGTGTTCATACATACAAATATTGTACTTACAACTAATGTATTCATACATACATACATACATACAAATAATCGAACCTGCGATCTCTCACTGAGCAGTCGAACGACATTGAGCAAAAATGACCACAGACTATTAGCTTTATAGATTTAGGATTTGCCAGAATCTGTCAGTTTTCCTGTTTAAGTCCTAGTCCTAGTTAGAAATCCTACCTAGATATCTAATTTGAGATTGGTCACACTGAGTGGCAGACATATTGAAATCGTAAGAAATATTAATTGTACAAATCAATAATTGAAATTTCGAAGCTATGATAATTAAGCCGTTTCATAATGAATAGTAATTGTTCATTGCTAATTATTGGTGCTCCCTTTTGATGAGAATTAGGATGCGTTTCCATATAAGCGGAGCTAAGCGAAGCAGAGATGAGATTTTTTTGGGTTTATACAGGGTATCCCACGACAATGGCACATGGGGGAAAGTGTCTTAAATAATGTAAAAAGAAAATTTTACTGAAAGAAGCATCCATGAACATATCTTTTTAAAAACATGGAAAATTACTCTTAAATAAATGGAAATCCGTTAGGTTATCTATGTATATTATTTAAAATACTTCTCCTCCATGTGGTATCGCCGTGGGACATCTTATAGAGATCCCAACAAGAACTTCGTTGGCTCAAGCTAACCTTAGGTACCTACAAGCCAGTAGGTACCCCTGCTAATTAACGGATGAAGCAATGGCATAGTTTTTGCTCTTTTTATCGCGAGTTCAGATGCCGTTCGTTCGTGTAAAAGCCAAGATATAGCCAACTAAAATAGATTGAGTCTGTATTTCCGGAAAGCTACTACCTGGGAGTCTTCAAGTCTAGAGTGAATAGGCTACTTCTAGGCAAGCGTGCTCCACCGTCGACCACATCATCACTTACCAACAGGTGAGATTGTGGTTAAACGCGAGCCTATTAGCAATAAAAAAAAAGATTGAATAAGTTTTTTACTAATTACATAATTTCGATGATGGTTAATTTTTGGACGAGTCATCTTCGCTCCGCTCATCTCAACGTTTAAACGCAGCCTTACGTCAATACCTAAGTAGGATTTTAACCCAGATAAGTAGGTCTTTAGATTTATTACAAATAGATATGATTTACAAATAGTTGGCATAGATACTCACGACTCTATATCTTTAAAGGTGTGAACAGAGATGTGTCACATTGTTATAAGTACGCGTGTCCTTAATTATTTCCATACTAGCTTTTGCCCGCGCCTCCACCCGTGTGGAATTTCGTGCCCAGTTCCGCTTCCCATAGCATCCTATTCCAGGTATAAAAAAGTCCCCAATATGTCATTTCAGACTATGATCTATCCCTATGTCAAACTTCAGCCAATTCGGCTCAGCCGTTTTTGCGTGAAAGAGAACCTAACAAACTTGCATGCATAGATACTCATAAGCCTTAGTAACCATTTATTATAGAATCGCTGAAAGAATGCGTTCCTGACAGGTTGTGAGCGAAAGGGCGATGTAACTTTGAACTGGTGTATAATTTACGGCAAAATGTTAAATATCGTTTATTGACCTTATTAACGAGTGATAACATTTAAAATTTAATTACTGTGCCAATTTACAATACACATATTAATTTTGGGCTAAAATGATTAACAATTAATTAATTAAAAATATAAAATCAATAGTTTTTAAAACTCATACCACGTCCAACCACGTCAAACAGCGCTGTTTCAAGATTATGTCAAATGTTCGCTTTCATAGTGATGAGACAAAATAACAAGGCAATTGTAACCGCATATTGTAGTAATCTTAATAATAATAATTTGTTGGTTGAAGAATATAAAATAGAACGTTATAATTTCATAATAATGTAATTTTGTAATAAGCCCAGGCCCAAGCTAATAGAAAGAATGAATCATATTTTTATAATGAATGAAATGAATATGATTTTTTTTTATTTCAGGTAATAACCCATCATTACAATTAATAATCACATAAAATTAAATAAGTATGAAACAAAATTAAAAATTAAAAATTGGAAAAACAAATAGGGCAGATAGATAGCCAAATTAGAATAAAATTAAAATTAAAATGAAATCACGTTGTCACAATATTGCTGACTGTGATTATTATTATGTTATTGTAAGTCGGGAACAGGTTTAGAGAACGGTTCTAGGTACAAGTTATTTATTGTACATAACTAGTCATGAAGTATTGACATGTGTCAGGAACGCATAGTCTCAGCGGCCAAACTGTAGTGTTACCCACGTTCATAGGCCACGGTGAGCGCTTCCCATCAGGTGGGCCGTGTGCTTGTCTGCCACTTACGTAGTATAAAAAAAAGCTTTCATTTTTATTATATTAGTAGAATTAGCCAGGCTATCGCCGTCTACATTGCAAAAAAGTACCTAGTTGAGAAACTAGATCAAAAATATACCTAGCTAAAGTACGTCAATATACCTCTGCCTATCCCTCTGAAATTTACAGGCGTCATTACAGTATCACTCAAATAGCTAGGTATTTAATTTATTCGCAATATTAGGACTTAGGAGTATTGCAAATTGAATAGGCAATTTCAGAGAACTCCTAACCTAATGTTATTTCCAAGTAATTTGGTACGATCGACTGTTACCAAGAAAGACGGAAGGTCGGTCTGTGTGCCTATTATCGTAAGTGTACCTACCTACCTACTAAAATATGAATTATTGGCAAACGCCGCAATATAAACTTAAGCGTGGTTATAATAAAGTCAGCGTTAGTCCCGGTAACTTCCTAGAAGATCTTGAAGTCCCGTATGCACTTTTCGCCTTTAACTCTACTTTGCAATTAAGACCCGAGACGGCGTGCGGTTTCAGTCGGTTTCATCCCGACATAACTACCCCCGATAGCCGACGGGGGAGGTATCCAAGGGGATTTCCGCTTGATAAAAAAGGCTTCAAAAAGCGACCTTTGATTGAACCAGCATTCACCTTTGAACCCTAATTCGTTCCCATATCATCAAATTAATGTTGGTATTTTTCAGGGTTTGGAACCAGACGGCATCGCAGAACACCATATGCAGATAAATGAGACCAGTCCTCTAGACATGAGCAACTCGGAGTTCTGGTCATCATTCTCCAGCAGTGAGGAGGCGCTGCTAGAGTGCGACGGCTTGATACTCAACCTCCCTCTGACTCCTCACACGTCGTGCGTCAAGAATGCTTCGGAGAATCTATCTTTTGCTGCTGCGAAGTCCAATGCTCTGACTTATACGTAAGAATCTTAACATCTCTCCTTTTATACGTAAACGGGAATTAACGCGATCACGTTAAAGGTATATACATACCTTTGGATGCCTGACGTTTCGACCAGGTTACACCGGCCGTGGTCACAGGCTGACAGTTTCAGCCGTGCACGCCCTCCGTCGTCGAGTCCGTGAGGTAGCCGGTTCTTCTTCTACCCGCACATTTTCGACATTTTTTATATTATCTTGTCTCCAGGTACCGTCACATACCACACTCACAGGGTCCCTATTATCTCCTTTTGATAACCTGTGGAAATTATTTTATCTATCTTTATATATTATACTCGTATAATTCTTCTGTACGTGTGTTGACAGCAAACGCCTCCTAAACGGCTGGACCGATTTGAATACTTTTTTTTTGTATACGTTTGTGTGGTGCCTAGGAATTGGTTTTTTTTTATGTCGGTCATGTTAACATGACTTCACCTCGCCTGATGGTAAGCTGAAGTCTCTGGAATGGGAGTCACCATTGCAAACACCGAATAGTGCAACAATGGTAGGTGGCTCTCATGTTTATATCAATCAATATCAATCAATCAATATCAAAAGGTTTAGATTACAAATCAGTCCGACCAGATGGTGCTGCAGTCGAGTAGAACAACGTCTGTCGGGTCAGCTAGTGCTTACTTAATATTATAAAATTGTAAAGTAGCTGTGTCTGTATGTTGGAGATATTTAAAAAAAAACTTGGGTTAGTTATGTTAAATGAACGATTATCAAAAAAATTTTTTTTTGGAATTATTGTGTTTTGTCTGTAGTGCGCGATGGACGCAAGAACTATTGGACGGATTTTGATGCAGTTTTTTTGCTCAAAATCTTACGCATGTTCGTTCACAATCGGTTGAGTAAAACTTAAGATATATATTCAAAAGACGCGAATTTTTATAAGTAAATCATATTTTTATGTCTAGGGTTCCAGCAAACGGCTACTACTTCTTCGTCTTTTCTTCTGAGAACGAAGTGAACACGAACTTCATCCGGGCGCGCTTCGATCTGCAAAAGACGCGCTACGACATCGCGCGAAGCACGCTTCGGGAATGCACCAACAGTACGGAACGCTGCGATTTACCACTGGACATCTTTAGTACTCAAAAGGTATAATGATACTTATTAGTGCTTAGACAATTAACACGTACCACGTATCACACTTCTATAACTTTTTTAATCGTGCGGAAATCCCCATGGATACCACCCCCGTCGGCCATCGGGGGTAGTTCTGTTGGATTCGAACCGACTAAAAATGCACGCCGTCTCAGATCTTAATTACCGGGGTGTAAGGTTACCCAATAGGCATATCCCTCGCACCTGGCTGATCCCAGGCCATCTACGGTTTTAAGATGGCCCTTTCGACCCCCTTCTCGCTTCGCTTTCACTATTAATATTATTTCTATGATTGCTACCAACCATTGGTTTATAGATAGTGTTAATTCAATTAATTCCCTTTAACATTACAGGTTGTTTTGGAACTACCATTGAGGAATAACGACTCATTATGGAACGAGCAGTTCGTGATCATATCGGAGTGTGAGCCTAGAACGTCCATATACATGGTGTGTGTAATTGCTGTACCAATTTTGATAGTCGTTTTTGCTTTCCAGTAATGTATTATTGAGGTCAATCGAATTTTAGAAGCATTTACAGTTTAAAAAATTGTGAAAATTAAAAAAATTATGTACAGGAAGTTGAAAAGTTAATATGAAATTCGGAAAAACAATGAAAAAGACAAGATGTACTAATTTAAGTATGTGCATTATTTAGTTCCTATGTGGTACTATTTGGTTCTAGTCCTAAATAAGTACCAACTAGTTCAGGACGGGACTTAAACACCATGCATAGTCCTTTATAAGTAAAACGCCACATCTAAGCTATCTGGAATAAAGTCCTTAATTCAAGTGTGCTGTAGGAGTCATTCTATCGAAATATTATAAACTAGTAAATAATGAATGACGTCACAATCATTTATTAATAAATATTTTGTATGATGATTTAAACAATACGAAAATATTTTTAATTATTTTAGACGTACGTTCTGTCCAAAATGTCGACTTTTGTAATATAAATTTATGTATTTATATTGAATAGTACAATTAGAGTGAGTATTGCACGAGATATATAAATGAAACTAAATGCATTATTTAGTACCAATTTGGTACTATTTGGTAAGTTACAAATGGTAACAACTT
Organism: Lithosia quadra; assembly: GCA_963576445.1. Taxonomy (NCBI): domain Eukaryota; kingdom Metazoa; phylum Arthropoda; class Insecta; order Lepidoptera; family Erebidae; genus Lithosia; species Lithosia quadra. Next base: position 8,263,929 of record OY754899.1, on the reverse strand, counting down.
AAGACTTATATTAAAAAATATTAATGGCATGTCTACGAGGAATATAAATTAAAATAATGGTACTATTAAATACCAATTTGCTACTATTTGTTATCTGTACTTGACCAAAACTAGTAAACAGTGAAGTATTTCAAAGTTTTGATAGGACTTAAATAATTATTGTATTATATTAAATTTATTTTAATTAATAAGATTTAAAAAGACATATCTATCATAGTGAATGTTGTATATTTTTAAGAGTTAAAAGCAATTTTCAGGGTGATTATGTGATAAATTGGACTTAAGTGCCATATTGTACAAATATTTGTTATTTTTGTTAATGTTTTTAATATTAGAACACAAATAATAAAAATCAATAGAAAAATAAAAATGTTAATGATTTATTCTTTACCTTTTTAATGGTGTGGAAATCCCCGTTGGCAATCGGGGATGGAGAAGGCGCTGCCCCCTGCGGCAAATGCCGACCGAGGCGGGAGTGGCCCTTTAGAGGGCTGTTCCGATGCTCTACACGTGTCCCTCTGATTTATTATTTACATACCTTTTTATTTTTTATATATCGGTCACGTCAAAATGGATTCACTTCGCCTAATGGTAAGCTAAAGGCTCAGGAAGGTAATCCCGATTACATACACCGACAGTGTCATAGTGGTACACAAATAAAAGAAAATATGAAAAAAAAATGAAATATGAACTTCTGAGCTGGCAAGATAAGCCAATCGAGTTTTGTCTTTAGCAAATGCTTTAATGCTACGTAATATTCAGGGTCTCAAGATGGCGAAAACGATGAGTTTGGAAGGTTCACCCTGCCTGATGGTAAGCTAAAGGTCAAGTCTCAAGAAGGGAGCCCCCATTACATACACCGATGATGGCATAATGGTGGCCCTTAGCTTGACGGCCTCATCAAATGCTTTTTCACGCCCCTCTTAAAGGACCTGGGACTTTAGCAGGAAGGAAACACGTGAGCTGGTAATGATAACTTATTCTTTTATTCACTGGTACAAATTTCAAACTACTTAACAACTCATTCCTTATTCAGTCCATTCCATACATTGTCGTAACAACACTATGTACACATATTTTAACATGCATTCTGCAATTGCAGTCATTAGCATAGAATACTTGAAATGGACTGATTTATAGTACTCGTACAACACAAACAATTAATTTTATATATATTTTTCGCACGTAGGTTGCAGACGACAATAAAAGTCTAACTGTTTGCCATTTTATGTCTGGAGCACAATACAGAATAGTTAAGTTAATAGAAATATAATAATTCATGGTCCTGTCTGACTGATTCATAAATGCAGAGCTTAACTACTGGGATAAATACTAAAGTAAATATATTTACTTCAGGTGAGAGACAGACAGATAGACACAGACTGTCTATCTGTCTGTATCCCTGCCTGTAGCTCTACCGTGAGTTTTCACCACAAAATAGATAGCAACCCATTTATGTCCCATTACTAGGCATGGGTCTCCTCTCCTCTAACGAGAGAGCTGAGAGGGTTTAGACGTTAATCCACACACGCTGGCCTAATGCGGGTTGGTGGATCGGATATATCCTTAGAATTTCTTCTAGGACATGTGGGTTTCCTCAAGATGTTTTCCTTCACCGTCAGCAGATATAAATTCCACAAAGTGAAATTCATTCATTGGTACTGTCCGGCTGGATTCGAACCTCTGAGAAGTTTTGCATGCGGTTCTTTTGATGTAAGTATGTATGTCTGCATGTGGTCCATACAATTATCATGTTAGGACTATTAATAATACCAGTTATGACTTATACTGGTTATTTAAATCGTCTTCACCATATATTTTTCAGACGTACTTACAGTTTGAGTTCTGTTTGTTGCACAGTCGTACCTACTATTAACGCCTATCGTAAAGATCACAGCACCATATCATGTTATATAATTGTATTATTATAGTTAATTAGCTGTGCCCCGCGACTTCGCCCGTGGCATACGTTGTCCCCGTGGCAGGATAAAAAGTATCCTATGTCCGTCTCCTAATAAGTAAATATGGTCGTTAAGTTTTCCTAAATTTTCTAATGTCCCGCGCAACTTTCTTGACTTTTTCTTTCATAAGAACCTTCTCCTGACAATAACAAACACAACAAAAAAAGAATTAACGAAATCGGTCCAGCCGTTCACGCATGATGCCGTGACCAAGGGAAACAGGGATTCATTTTTATATATATAGACTAGCTGACATTTAAAAATGCCGTTGGGTATTTATCTCAACTTACTGCAGATTATTCAAATTGAGTTAGATCGCCTGATAGTAAGTTAAAGGTAAAGTCTCAGGACCACCACTACACATACCATGGTAGTACCATAGTGGCAGCTTGACGGCCTCATCTAATGCTTTTTCACCCCGAAGGGGTAGGCAGAGGTGTTAGCACCCACATTTCGCCAGGTCCCAATGTAAGAGGTGGCGAGCCTATTGTCATTAACCGGGCACTTATAAACCTGCGATAAATACACACATAACTTCGAAAAGCATCGAAAAGTCATTGGTGTGTGCCATGGTGAACCTGGGATCGAACCCGAGACCTTGTCTCAGCAGTCCATTACCCACACCACTAGGCTACCGCGGTTACATTTTTTTGCTTTGCTTTTTGCTTTTTCACGCTCCGCTTAAAGGCCCCGGGACTATACTGCCCCACTAATCACAAAAGCGGTATCTCAGTGAAAGGTAGTTTCGAGATAATTGATGTTTTGTAAAATTAGGTTTTTTGTTAATTTATCGATTGTTATTTTTGGTTATTATATGTAGTGTATGTATAATATTAGGTATATTTTCTATTCCAATAGTTAAAATATGTAAAATATACATGGAAATGCCATAATCGTGAGTTACTGCTACACCGCTTAGTAATTACAAACTTAAAATTTGAGTTGCCGCCTTTTGGTTAGCATTCCGCCTAACATTCTTCTATACAAAAATATATTGATTTTCAGTCAAATAAAATACGTATTTTTATATACAAAAAAACAAATCAAAGTGCACTTACAAAGTCTTTTATTATTGAAATTTATAATCATAAAAAAAAATATTAAAAAAAGAGACGTGTTCTATGAATTTTAATCAGTTAAAAGTGGGGAGTTCTCTCCAAAAGGACATTCCATTTTGTGGTATAATATTTTCGACAGATTTCAAAATATTATCTATTTTGTTTGTAGAAATACCTTAGACGGATTCTCTCGGGTTTTTAATGTCAGACGGCAGTCACTCCCATAAAAGTCATAAAAGCCAAAGACGAGAATTATGCGGACGAAAGCAACCAGGAACAAATTTGAGATTATGATGTTTTGTACGCCTTTGGATTGCAGAATATTTGAACAGAAAATAAATTATAATATCACAAATTTGAAAGTAATCCTGGCAATATTTACCTAGGTAAAAAAACCTAAAGATGCTTAGAAGCTTCAAATTCCAATTGAAGCTAGCTAACTGTTACTATCGCTGTATTTCTAATAAATAAGGTTGCCATTTGCTGAGTATCTTTGTATACCTACTCTTTGACTACTGAAGATATAACTCGTGGGACCTTACTCATCTTTAAAAACGCATTACTTAGCAAACAGTGCAGTTCAGTCAAGATTTTTTTTCATCCATGATAGGCCTACGTTTAACCTTAATATCACCTGGTGGTAAGTGACGACGTGGTCTACGAGGAATCAAATTGCCTAGAAGGATACTAATCACTCGTGACTTGAAGACTTCGAAATCAAGAAGTCAAGAAATCACAGTCTTTTCAATTATGTAAAACAGTAATTATAACATGTCCACTTGTTTACAACAACAAATTTACCTATAAACAAGTAATGACACGAATATTAGCCAAGGTAGGGAAAAATCATTGCAAGATGTATTACAAATTCGACCATATGGGACCTTAAAGACCAATTTGACTAGCGGTTGCAGTCGTATCTCATAATTTATGAATCAAGTCAGTATTAAATAACTAAGCGTTGAAGCGGTATGTCATTACACCGCTTATTGGCTTAGAACACGACGCTTCTGTTTTTTGAAAGATTTGGCTGTATTTCAATATACGGCGAGTTGCCTACGTATTATTGATATACCTCTAATAGCCCTAGAAATTTAGGGTAAAACTGAGATAGAGAAATATTTCAAAACGATTTTTTTATACCTTTTAAGTGACATATCGCTATGAGGCTTAGTTCAATAGATGCGTATTTTTCTAAGCTATCCGATGCCATAAAAATCAGAATTTCGACTTTTTTTGAGATACCGCTTTTGTGCTTAGTAGGGCAGTATAGGAGTCCAAGAATTCCAAGTCTTTATGGTGCGGTAAATAATAGAGGCACCGAACTCTTTAATCTCCAAACATCCTTCACATTCCAACCATGGCAGTTAAATTCCTAACGTTTTGCTCACCATCCGTTTAGTAAACATTATAAATTCACGGTCACTATGACACTTTGCACCTTACGGCTGCCGTATGTTTCGGCACGGTTAGTTTACGAGCATTTTATGAGTTGTGGACTTACAAACGGTTTGACAATATGTATGCTGTAATAGTGTACTTATCGTTAAGTATGCTGTTAAGGTAAAAGTGGAGACCGTGACTTGGCTTATACAAGGTCGTGAATAGCAAGGTTCTACATCAATTCAGTAATAATCTCAGTTATATTTAACGCTTACACCCGTTAAACCTACCTACGTCCTTCATAATGAAGGAGTGGGGAGAGGGGGGGTAAACAAAGGTATTTCCACTCGAAAAAAACAAAGGGTCCGAGAGAAAAGCCTCGAACACAAAGTGTCATGGTGATATCTTTAAAAATGAGCACACGGAGGCGCGGGCAGGGCCGGTCAATTTCACCGCGAACGATACGCACACGAAGGGCAAAAAGACCGCGCCGAGGGTGCCCGGCGGGCACTGGCGGCGCCGCGGCGCTTTGTTCTCGCGTTGAGTGCAGTCGCAGGCATCGATGGGCAGACGCGGTCATTATTACTTCGCGGTCAAAAAGACCTGCCCGCTCCGCCGTTTCTTTAACGCCTAAATGTCATCAAAATCTGTTCAATGCATTAGGCGTGAAAGCGTAACAAACAGGCAGACTGAGTACTTTCGCATTCATGAATTATAATTCTCACAATCACCACTTTTGGTCTTAAACCAACAATTATAAAGAACAGCGGCATTATTAGGCCAGAACTCGACACATTTAGATTATAGATAACTGTGTTAGTGTATAACGAACCTTTATATTAGGGCATCATTGCCTCACACAATACAAACACGGGAGATAAAGCATCTTATCGTCAGAAAGCAACCTTTTTAAGCCTCTGGGAGTATTCATTAACCTTGATCTCTTTTAGAGGCGAAATTCTAAGGCGCCTTAAAATAGGAGGAGGTAGGACACGACGGTATCTCCCATCCGAACTGAGCAGTCCGTCTGGGATAGTAGGTACCCTGCCCTACAGAAGACCGCGGCCATAATAACCTTCGCGTTGTGTTCCCGGCGGTATGTAAGATAGCCAGAGCTCCAAATGCCCCCCTCATTCCCTTATCCCCTCCTCCAACCACCCCAAACTTCCCATCCCTTCAGGGTCGGCAGCGCGAGTGTGACGCCCCTGGTGTTGCACACGTCTTTAGGCCACGGTGACTACTTCCCATCAGGTGGGCCGTGTGCTTGTCTGCCACCTAAGTAGTATAAAAAAAACTTGTCTTTGAATGTGAAGACAAAGTAGTTTCAACACCAACACTATACTTAGCGTATTCCTTTTTTTTACACCATTTTGGTGTCAGACAAGCACATAACCCACCTGTACAGAAGCGGCTACATGGCTTATGGACGTGTGCAAAAATGAGAGAGGAGATGACCTGGGTCAAGCCGGGGTGCGAGAGAAATGCCCTTTGGGCCACCTTACACTCTGGCGTCAGAAGACCCTAGACGGCGTGCGGTTTTAGTCGGTAAGAGCCTGCCCCACAGGCCGCGGGGTGGGTATCCATGAGGATTTTTTGATGGCACTTTGGATGGCACTGAAAACCAGTGCTGTGGTGGGTAATCCATCTCAGTGTATGCTGAGTGCCATTCCTAATTTGAGAATACAGCGTACATGATGCGAATTTTGTAATACATAGTATTTGATTCTCATTACCTACTTAATTAACTTTACTCACTGGCAGTCCGTAACGTAATGTTGAACATGTGCTTTGCAAGTTGCCACGTGGCTGCCACATGATATTATATACTTATCTTTAATATACTACACGTGTCATAAATGTCATAATAATTATGTTCACTACAGTTCGCGTCCATAGACAGAGATATACTATTGTCTGTCTACGTTCGCGTCCTACCAACTCAGGCGCGGCGTCCATAGACAAACAGGTCAAAGACGGATTAGTCTATGGGTTGGTGGGTCGTGGATCGTGGGCTTTTGCGTCTGTTGGTGGTAAATAAAAAGAAAATCTTTTGAATTGCTTATAACCTGTGTACGTTTTGTGTTCATGAATAAAGTTAGTTTTCTTTCTTCTTCTTCCTTCTTTCTTTTCTTTCTTTCTTCTTTTTCGCACGAAAATAAAAGGGGCGTCACACTCGCGCTGCCGACCCTGTAAAAACCTTCTGATACCCTTCTTGAAGAACCCCATATTGTATCAGTTATCGGCACTTCAAACAATTATTCATCACATCTGTTAAATAATTCGTGTCAGGTACTTGCCCGAAATGGTTTCATTGCACTCCGTATACGCTGGTGCCTACCGCATTCGGCTGTGGTCCATACAAACTTGGTGTTAAGCAATTAAATGTTACGTGTTGGAGCTAATCTAGGCAAACGGCTTATCGCTTTAGGTGTACTAGAACTATTAAGTATTCTATGAAGTCAGCTTTCAGCTTTTAAACTGAGTTCAAGATGTCAATATAAAAAATGGCAGTCGCTCGACGGAAAGTATCGAAGTTCAGCCGCATCACAGTAAGACTGGATTAGCCGACCCCAACTGAGTTGGGAAAAAAGTTCAGAGAATGATGAATGGTGCGTGAATTAAGTGCGTTACTGAAAAAATCTAAAAAAAATATTAAGCCAATCGATAAATATCGTTCGAACTGTTTAGTACTATCGAGATTTTTTTGTGTGGAAATCCCCACGGACACCGCCTTATAGCGGGGGACTAAAACTCTAACACCGTCTTCATATGCCGCCAGGATATAAGGTGACCTATAAGGAATTTCCCTCCCACCTCGACTAACCCTTGGCAATCTACGGTTTCCAGAAGACACCCTCGGGTGTAGTAACCATGTTGTCCCCATCTTACCACAGAAAAGGAGCCCCACACCTCCTTTTCCGACTGCCTCACCTGACAGCCTCAGGTCTACGCGTTTCCCTAACACCCGGTATTAAGATTGCGTGTCACAATGTTTATTAACGAATTCCTCCGAAACGACTTCACTGATTCTTATGAAATTTTTTATGTATAATTATTTAGTAACTCTGATTAAGCTTCAGGTAGGTATCTAAGCTATTTTTTGTACCCCTACCCCATGTTGAGACCGCGGTAGCCTAGTGGTCTGGGTAATGGACTGCTAAGACGAGGTCTCGGGTTCGATCCCAGGTTCACCATGGCACACCCCAATGACTTTTCGATGCTTTTCGAAGTTATGTGTGTATTTATCGCAGGTTTATAAGTGCCCGGTTAATGGCAATAGGCTCGCCACCTATTACATTGGGACCTAAACATAAACTGGTGAAATGTGGGTGCTAGCACCTCTGCCTACTCCTTCGGGGATATAGGCGTGAGTTTATGCTACCCCATGTTAGTTGAGCCGCAAGCAACAGCTATCCATAAAATAGAACTATTCATGAAATGACCTATTTATTTACATTCGGTAAGTAGGATATCTGAGACTGAAATATTTACTCGACCTAGTTTCCTCCCGTTGAGCAATTTCCTTCGACATAATTACGTATGTCTTCCTTTATAAATCAAACGTCCATACGTCCAATACAACATATTTATTTTACAAGTAACTGACCCGAAAGATGCTGATCTGCTTTAAATATTGACATTACTTCTTCTTCTATCGTATCGATGGCTTTTCTGCTCTTAGATTTTGTTTTCCCAGACTGCTGCTACCTGGATTGCGTTCTCAGAGGCACTCATGAGTTCCTCTGGTGTGCATATACGTGGTCATGTAGCACACGTTAATTTGGTGGACCATAATCTGCGGGATAACTCCAAATTCACACCACATCATTACACCCGCCCGCGCGCCGCCTGCTACCTACTGCGCCCTCTGCCAGTCAGAGGACCACTCGCGTCTAGGCCGGCATTTGCCGTGGAAAGCATCGTCTCCCCTAGCGAATGGGAGGCGCTGCTATCTTCATTGCCCGGATGCACAGCGTGGAGGTTCCCGCCCGCTCCCTCTATTTTTTTTTATTGGTAATAGGCTCGCGTTTGACCACGATCTCACCTATTGGTAAATGATGATGTGGTCGACGGTGGAGCACGCTTGTTTAGAAGAAACCTATTCACTCTAGGCTTGAAGACTCCCAGGTTGTAGCTTTCCGGAAATACGGAAATACGGAAACTCTCTGCGTACCTCGGAAGGAAATGGACGTGTAATATATGTATGTATTTCACTAATGCTTGCCAGTTGCTATTTGACGAGTATAAAATCTTGTTGTGTTTCGTCTATTGAATAATAAACGTTAAGCGTTAGAGGTCAAGGTTATAACGGTACATGATTCGGATCTACAGATAAAATGGTATTCTTCGCACAAAGAATTATTGTTTATGCCTTGTAAAATTTAAATTGATAATTTTGACAGCTCATGCGTATATCGTATCCAAGAACATTAGAAATTTCCTTGTACTTAGCATCTTATTTGGTAAATATACAGAATAACTCAATGATATTTTAAATCAATTAATATATTATGCTTTCCGATAGATTTAGCTTTTTTTTAATAATGCCCGATTAATGCTGTGACAGGGTATTAATTGGGGATAAACCCATCTCTAGTTCCGTCCCGATCGAGTCCATAAATATGAGAATCTAAGGTGGGTCCACGCTAGGCGAACCGAGCACGAGCCGAGCACAAGCGGAGCCGTTCTCGGCTTCGTCGTTCGCGGGTCAAGTATGGACGTACAACGAATCTACAAAAATTACTGTCCTCAAAATCCCTAGTGTTCGTCAAAAAACTGACAAAAGGCGGAACGCAGCCTAGCGCGAACGAAATGCTCGCAGCGCGCTCGTTCGAGGCTTGTAAGTCGGTCCACACTAGACGAATTGTGTTCGGCTCGTGCTCCGCTCGTGCTCGGCTCGTCTAGCGTGGGCGCAACTCTAGGTTCATAAAAACAAAAGTGTGCAAGACATGACCATGACATAATATTAGCTAATTGACGACAAAATAGTAATAATAATTAACTGGCTGTTTTATTAACCCTGTTGCTACTGTCTTCCTATGGTGATGTAAACTCGAGTCATAACTATTTCTGACAAGACCTTGTCAGATTCAAAGACACACAAGTCTAACGTGACGTCAACAATGTCAACGGGATCTTGTTTGAATCACAGATATAAATAAAGATAGAGCTAATTTATAAATCCTAAGTACTAATATTATTAATGTGAAAGTTTGTGAAGATAACATAACATAACATAAAATCACGCCTATTATTCCCGAAGGGGTAGGCAGAGGTGCTAGCACCCACATTTCGCCAGTTTATGTTTAGGTCCCAATGTAATAGGTGGCGAGCCTATTACCATTAACCGGGCACTTATAAACCTGCGATAAATACACACATAACTTCGAAAAGCATCGAAAAGTCATTGGTGTGTGCCATGGTGAACCTGGGATCGAACCCCAGACCTCGTCTCAGCAGTCCATTACCCAGACCACTGGGCTACCGCGGCTGTTAATAAAATAAAATAAAAGATAACACATCTTTACAAACTCAATCACTGTCTAGCGGCTGAATGAATCTGGCTGAAATTTAACACAGGGATAGATTACTGTCCGGATTAACACAAAGGTCACTTTTATCTACGCAATAGTCTAAGAACAGGAACGAAACTTTATGCTGGCGAAGCCGCGGGCAACCTGACACACCCCGTCTGCGCTTGGGTAACTAGCCCGCCCCACTGTGCCCTCTGCTAGTCAGACGAATGCGTGGCAAGTCATCGAGTAGCCCTCTAGAGGGCCAAACTGGCCCGGCCGGTATTTTAGTTACGTCTCCCATGCGAATGAGGGGTGCTACTAACAGTCTCCGTTGCCCGGGTGCACGGCATGTAGGTTCCACCCAACTCAATGATGGACGCTGTCGTTTTTATGAAACTTATTATAAAAAAGGTATTATATAAACAAATACCTATTTAAACAAAACTATGTTAAGTAATGAATGATAAGCTGATAATAATTTAATAAAGAAAACGTAAATATTTTAACAATTGTCATGTTTCATCATTCTGTAATTATTAGATATCTAGTTAGAATTAACAGTAAAGTAAATAAAACTATTCGTATTATAATGAGATATGATATTATGTAAGACATTTTTTTCTTTTCATGGGCATTTTAGGAAACTGTTCCTATATCATCAAAGGTACTATAGTGAACGACATCTAACTCGGCAAGGTTTTGGAGTAGTGTGGGCCCCACTACTCCTTGTTTCTATGCGACGCATTTTGCCACAAACAAGTATAGTGTACGGCATCTAACTCGGCAAGGTTTTGGAGTAGTGGGGCCCACACTACTCCAAAATATTGCTAAGTTAGATGCCGTGCGCTATAGTTGATGGTACAACGCCCTTTGGAGGTCCAACGGGTTCTAAAAAGGAGGTCGTACGGGCCCCTTTTTATTAATTTTTATTTTGGAGGTCGTACGGGTGCCAAAAAAGAGGTCGTAAGGGCACTTTTGTAAAAGGGTCCAAACTTTGAGGTCGTACGGGTACGTTGCCACTCTTCTATTCTAATTGATGTCTATGCATACATCGCCATTGGCCATGACAATGTCTTGAATTGTTTTAGTTCAGCGCTAACCTAACCTATTGTCAATAACTGGTGTTATTACACTTCTATTAACCTCAATTGCAGTATAGTGCATATCCATTATTTCAATCACTGCAATGAGCGGTTATCACGTCTCCATCGAACCATAATTCTTAGGCCTGCGGTACACTTGACGGAGATTCCGTCACGAATCTTCCGCGTTGGAACGCTAAGAACGAGTACACTGCGCGGAAGATCCGTTACTCGCGTAGTGCACACGTTATAAATGTTTACTTACCTACTACTTCACCACATGGTATCAATTTGTCCAAAAATTTCCTGTAATTTATTGGTTCTACAATAATGTATGAAAATTTGTTCGATTGGTTGACATAATAGGTATATAATATGATCGCTACTCCGATCTCCTAAGTGAAGCCTAACCTTCCTCGATGAATAGGCTATCCAACACAAAAAGCACCACATTGACACCTGCGGGGCCAGTTCCCCCAATCTCCTCACCCTCCCCCCTCCCCACCCTCCAGGGCCAGCAGCGGGATTGTAACGCCCCTGATGCCATACCAGGCCACGTCGTAAGCCACAGTGACCGCTTCCCAGCAGGTGGGCCATGTGCTTGTCTACCACCTAAGAAGTATAAAAAAGCAAGCTCATGTACTTACTGATTCATTGACGAAGCTCTAGCGCAATTCTCTCGAGTTTGAGAGGTCAGACGTCAGTCGCTCCCACAAAAGCTGTGTAAAGTCACACCCAAAAGGAGTGAGCATGATACATACAATCAAGGTTACAGTAGTTGTAGAATTAAATAATAGAAACAGTTTATAAATAGCATCTGAATGAAATTCATTCTTGTTGGTCGTAGTTTTAAATTAATCATTTGACATTGATGACATTACAATGTTACTTCAATAAGATTCTAAAACAAAATGAGAGTTATTCTGATCTGTTTTATTCTTCACGTTTTATTGAATGTCACTTTATAATTTTTTTCATTTGTGTTCATGAAAATATAACCTTACCTACAAACCTACCAGGTATGTTGTTACCTTACAAACCTACTAGGTATGTTACCTAGTAGGTTTGTAAGGTAACTCGGCAAGAACCAGGTAGGTATTTTATCTTATACTTTGTAGTTATGACATATATAACGATTATATCTTTGAAATTTCCTTTTAATTTCCTTCATTTTGATACCCTACTCGATAAGTTTAATTAAAAATTCAGCGTACAGTATGGTTTTTCTTTACGTTTTATGTACCCTTTAACGCTCACGAGATATAGACCTTTTATTTGAGACCTCGTGTATTGACATTTATCCAGCCGTTAGGCCTGTGGAGAGGAACAAAAAAAATAGAACAACATACATACGCGCGAAAAACATCAAACAAACTCTGCTGGTGCAGTCGGGTAGGTACCTAGTGTACCTACAAAGAATAAAAGAAAAGACATGACTTTTAAAAATCTTAAATGCCATGCTATAATGAATAAAGTATGCTAGGATTTTATTGTTGTTTTATATGAAATATCTCACGTCTTAGCAAAGCACTAAACTGTATAAATATTGCACCATTCCTCTGGTCGTTAAAATTTGCTGAATTATTATTTGAGTTATAGTTCTGGCATTTTAAAGGCCTCTGTCCCACTGCTAGCAAGGAAACTACTGTGAACTATTTTCTCACTCAAGAAACAGACACTACCAATTATCAATATCACACGACGCGCGACGGTGTCAGGCCGTCATAGCCATTCAATTGCTGAAAAATTCGCTTTATCTTATACTAACAGGTTACATTTCTTAGGCACAATTTTGAGACAACAGAAGTACTTATGTTCTATTATGAACAAATTTTCATGATATTATTCTTAAACAGTTTTGTTCGCGACTGTACAACCAATGGACCCAGTAGACCTATACAAAGTTATAGGACCAAGTATAGCTTCTTATTCGTAGTTAGAGAAAATAAAACAAATTTTGGAATATTTATAAAATCTTCCCACTCACAGTCAAATAATTTCTATTAAGTGCTATATTAGCTCTATCCGCTTCTCTAATCGCTATCAGTAAGACAGGAGCCTAACTGTCGTTAAAGACGCATACTTCCATCTAACATTAGTATCTAAATCTATAGTTATATAAATAACAGTTTCAATGGTGGCATTTCAGTCACAGTACTCGCTCAGTTTGAAGTATCGGCGAAAGGCAGTCGCTCACGCAAAAGCCAAGAAAATCCAAGGCTAAAAAAAAGTTAGAGAACCCTTTTTTTTTTTCCGTGCGGAAGTCGGACTCTTACCGACTAAAACCGCACGCCGTCTAGGGTCTTCTGACGCCAGGGTGTAAGGTGGCCCAAAGAGCATTTCCCTCGCACCCCGGCTTGACCCGGGCCATCTCCGGATTCGAGATGGCCCCGTGTTTAAATATACAAGCTTTGATTTGCACATAATTCTATTGGGAATTTTGGGATACATAAGCACACCTCTGCTACCATTAACTCGATTTAAAGCAAGTAAAAACTCAGCTCCTTTTTTTTGGTAGGACCAAAAATCATTGTACAAAGATATTGTGAAATCGAAGAAACCGCGGTAGCCTGGTGGTTTGGGTAATGGACTGCTGAGACGAGGTCTCGGGTTCGATCCCAGGTTCACACCAGGCACACAGGCACACACCAATGACTTCTCGATACTTTTCGAAGTTATGTATGTATTTATCGCAGGTTTATTAGTGCCTCGGAGAGCACGTTAAGCCGTCGGTCCCGGTTGCCATACAAACATCTATGGCAGTCGTTACAGGTAGTTGGAGCCCACAAAAGTCCAACCAGTCTAACTTGGCACTTCGATATCGTCATTGGTCATAATGACCATTGGTTGTGGAGGTCAGATGGCAGTCGCTCCACAGAAAATATCGAAGTTCAGCCGCATCACAGTTAGACTGGAAAGCCGACCCCAACTGAGTTGGGAAAAGGTTCAGAGAATGATGATTGTGACTGAATACTGGAATATCTACTGCTACAGCATCAAATACCGAAATCAAAACAAACCACAGACTTACTATATATAAACTATTTATATCGTCAAGAACAACCGTTTAATTACCGTAACATCAAAGATATTACTCGCTTGGCAACACAGGCGCGCTGGGTGTCGAACCCAAGTCGGCACGCTTGATTGGCGTTTGAACTATAAATAACTTATATTATAAGTTTATTTTATAGTTTTTGTGATAGAATGGATGCAGTACAGATGCAATGCGCAGCATGTGTGGAGTAAGGCTGAATGCGTATTCCGCCAAAAGATCAAAATGGGAGTAGCCCTCTAACTCTTTTTTTATGACTTCACTTCGCCTGATAGTAAGCTAAAGGTAAAGTCTCTGGAATGCTCCGATAGTGCTATAATGGTGACGCCCAGCTTGACGGCCTCATCAAATGCTTTTTCACGCCCCGCTTAAAGGACCCGGGGCTGTAAGAGGAAGGAAACACGTGAGCTTGTAAAGAATTCCAGGTTTTGATGGTGCGGCAAAGAATAGAGGCGCTGAACTGCTTGGTTCTTGATGGAATGTAAGGGTGATATCTCAGTCTTGCACGTGTTATTCTGTATTGGAAAGGAGAGGGATGGACTAGTTGGTAGAGCTCATCGGAACACTCACCATGGTAGAGGCGGACTCTACCTCTTATACGAATGTTGTACACCACGAATACACCCCACGGGGTGTTTATATTGGACTCGGACCGACTTAAACCACACGTCGGGTCTTAAGACGCTGGGATCTAAGGTGACCTAAGAGACATTTTCCTCGCACTCTGGCTGACCTAGGTCCCATCTCTGACTTCGAAAGGGCCTTCTTTTTTCCATGCGGTATTAAGAGTTATTGATACGTATAATATGCTTATTATATAGTAGTAAACAGTATTATTATAGCGTACTTAGCCTTCACATGTGTGCAATAAGTTACCGTAAGTTTGTAATAATATAACAGTTATTTTTGTAGCTTATTGAAGTAAGTAAGTACATCTTTAACGCCGGGTCATACTTTTTTTACCAACTTAGAGAAGCAAGTCAATGAACCGCTTTTTGGTACCCAATTTACGATGACACAGCGGTAGTGTACTTATATGAAATCCTGGGTTCGAATCCCACTTCTGATGAACTTTTAGCCCGAAGTGAGATTCAAACTTGGGACCAACATACCCACTTGATTTGGGCAGGACTTTTTATAAATAGGAAATTTTAAAAAAAGTTATTATCATTAAAATGACTTCACTTCGCCTGATGGTAAGCTAAAGGTGTAGTCTCAGGCCTAGGACCACTACTACACACACCGATAGTGCCACACTGACGAATAGGTAAGCTACATTTTAACCAACTTCAAAAAAGGAGGAGGTTCTCAATTCGACTATATTTTTTTAGTGTTTGTTACATCAAAACTTTCGTCTGAGTGAACCGATTTTGATGATTCTTTTTTATTTGATAGCTGACGCTTTTCGTGTGGTCCCATTTTAATGTGGTCCGTTGAAGTCAGTTTTTTTAGAAAAAAGATTAGGGGTGCCACGCAAAAAAAATTAACTTTCAAAGTCTAAATTCACGTAAGCGAATTCGAGGTCACAGCTAGATTGATAATGAGCGTGTTATATTTAGAATATATAACAGGAATTATTTAGAATATTACATCACTATTCAATAAATACATTAACCCAATTCCGTCAGTCCCATCTTCGACAATAGCCCCAGATTTTCTTGTTGGCGATGTGAACGGATAGGGCGATGACCGAACTGAATGTGGAATCGATGCATCAGACACGCGCGAGCGATTTTATTAGTTCTAGTTTTATTAGGGTTGTAACTCTGATAATAATACATTTATTAGTGACTAGCTATATTGCCCGTGACTGTTTTAGATTTTCAAGTTTTTAACCAACTTCAAAAAAGGAGGAGGTTCTCAATTCGTACGCTATATTTTTTTGTAGGTATATGTATATGTATGTTACGCGATAGCGGCGCCAATTATGGATGGATTTTGATCGGTTCAGCAATACGTTCATTATGCGTACAGCTAAGGAGTGGAATGCGCTGCCCGAGTCTGTGTCTTTAAGTCTAGAGTGAACAGGCTAATTCTAGGCAAGCGTGCTCCATCGTGTCAAACGCAAGTCTATCGACTATAAAAAAAAACTACCGGAGTGTGACGGAAATGCCTTACCGGAGGTGGTAGGTCTACCACCTCAAACCACGGTATCAGAAGACCCGTGATTTTCTTCTTATTATAATTTTATTATAAGTGACACCTCTGATACTGTAAGCTCTGTGACCGCCTGCCATCAGGCGGGTAGCCTGCTTCTTTGCCACCGTATCGGTATTCTGTAACCAACAAATGATTAATAGCTTATAGCGTGCTAAATATAACGCTGCGTATGATGATGTTAAAATTAAACTGTATTTGTTTATGAAAGTGTTGAAATTGTTACAGGCAAATATTATTGTTTAAACAGTGGAGATGTTTCTGCATGAAATATTTTGTGTGAAAATATTTTTATTTTATTTCCTTTCCGCTTAAAGTAAATAAAACAAAAATATTGGCTTGAAAAAGTATTTGATGACGTCAAGCTGAAGGCCACCTTTGTAGCACTATTGGTATATTCGTATGTAATGATTTTGTGTTTATTTATTTACTAGCAGTTGCCCGCGGCTCCGCCCGCGTTGACGTCGATTTTCGCGTTTTTTTACTATATCGCCGGTTCTAATCAGACGATTGTGATCAAATATGCGTAAGATTTTGAGTCTAACCAAGACATTACTAATAAAAAAAACCGCATCAAAACCCGTTCAGTACTTTTTACGTGCGGACGAACAGAGACACAGACAAAAAGATAAACAGACAAAAGGAAATTTCTAATGTTCTTGAGACAAACAGACAAACAGACGAAAATTCTAAAAATCATTGTTGTGAATGAATGTAATAGATGCCAAATCTATTACATTCATAAAGTCTCCTAATATTTTTTTCCATAGGTATATCTTTCGTGTACAGACACCGATCAGTTACAGATTTATTATATGTATAGATGTATAGATTTAAACTTTCTACACAACGATAAAATTGTGCAAAGGCGGACTTATTGCCTCCTATTTCTGAGACTACCTTCGCTTACCTTCAGGTGAGGTGAAATATTGTCATAACCATAATAAAAAAAACATTATTTTAAATGCGTTGAATATCTAAACGAAAAACGTATTTGAAATTCTAAATCGTAAGGCCAATAATTGCAGTAGCATCCAAGGGTATTATAGTGCGGGGTCCGACTGCCTTAAAGTCCGAACTTTCCTTTCAATTTGATTTCTTTTAGCTGTTACGGGAGCGACTGCAGTCTGACCCCTCAATCTTGAGAGGAAAGCTTGTGGGCCTCATACATCAATTAGCAGGGGTGGCTTGTAGTTAAGGATGACCCCTTAAGACCTTGGTGGGGCCACTTACTCCCAATTTTTTTATTGATTATACCACGAAGCTAAATAAAGTCTGAACTGACAGCCCTATTGATATTATTTAGAAGTAAACAAGATAGAAATGTTTTTACCTGTCTAGACTTCTTCAGGAATTTCAACCTAAAAACGTTTACTTTTTAAATGTGTTGTTAATCAGAGACAATCAGGCTCTCTGGTTATTTTTTTTTATTTATCTTTAACCAGCTGATTGACGGACGAGGCACTGGCGTAGGTGTTCCTACGGCCGCCTGTCACCATGCACCTCACCGTCGGCTAGGTGAAGCGAAACTCGCCCCACCCCTTTTTCGGGGGTCGAAGTGGCCCGGGGCCAGCTGTGGTGCGAGAGACATACCTGCTTTAGTAACCTTACAACCTGATATTAGGACCCGAGACGGCGTGCGGTTTTAGTCGGTCCGATTCCGATATAACCACCCCAATGGCCAACGAGGGCGGTATCCGTGGGGGAATTCCGCACGATAAAAAATAGGCTCTGAGGTGACATGATCATCCTCCAAGCCTTTACACAAACGATTTTTGTATTGCAACCGGGACTGATGGCTTAACGTGCTCTCCGAGGCACAGAAGAAGAAATTAAATGATAATGCTTATCAAAGTAGATCATGAATTAAAAAATACCTGATAAACAAAACTATAAAATCATTTATCACTACGTAGGTATATCAATAACTTCAATAAACCAATGTCTAAGGTTACAAGGCGGTTGTAATTTGCTTATTGACACAAATACTATGATAAATGCTGATATAACAATATGTGCTAATATGTCGTCGAGATGCATAAGGGCGTGTATACATAAGGCTGTTTTTGCCAGAGCTAAGCCAAACTGAGGGTTAATTCTCGTAATAAATTATGTTCCAGATTTAGTTCCGATCTTATCTTGAGCTCAAAAATGGCAAAAAAACTATTCTTGTAACAAAGTTTCTTGTATTACTTATAACGTGATTATGACTGAATTGTGATCGGATTCCAACCGACTAAAACAGCACGCCCCGTCTCGGGTCTCAATTACCGGTGTGTAAGGTTACCCAATAGGCATTTTCCTAACACCACAGCGGACCCCGAGCCATCTACGGTTTTAAGATCGCCCCCTTGATATCCAAAAAGGGGGTGGGGCAGTAATTAGTGGTGATTCCCTACAACGTTCGTTACAGACCGGTTCCGGCTATTAGCAACAAATCACTGCAATACGCCGTAGAACCGGACCGTGCCGTCTTCTCATGTAAAAGCTATCTAAAGGTCTGTGTACATTAAGGGATTTTGTCAAACAATATTCTCAAATGTATCAATACAATACAAGCAAGAATATGCTAATTGATTAATGGTTCTGTCATTTGATTTATTTTGGATTTTGGAGTCGAATGTGGAAAATAAGTATTGTGTCTATATTTCTAAAGCAACGAAGACAACGTACCTGAAATATATTTTTTTATAAAACAAGCTGCTGTTTAAAAAAACGTTTTAAAAACAAGCTTTTATTATTTACAATATTGCATTGTCATAGGACTTAAAATTTCAGCTCAATCGGATAACCAGAAGTGATCGAAAAATGACTTTGAGTCGAAGACGTTTGGGACACAAATTCTACGGACACTGTGTCCCTAAGTGTACTTCCAAATTTATTTATTTTTTCGAAGACGTTACGGACACTATCATTTTATTAAATCGGCTCAGTACAGTCTCATACAAAAGTGTTATAATTACAGTGGGTGCTAGCACCTCTGCCTACCTTTTCGGGGATATGGGCTTGAGTTTATGTTATGTTATGTTATGTGAAAATCGAATATGTACATTTCTTGTTGTTTTTGTATTCAACGACCTATGGGCCGGGGCCCCTGTGCATTGCCAGTGCCAGGAGCTCCCAGTAGCATGTATTACTTGGCATATGTGTATCATGCAAGGTATATTTTAAATATAGTGGGTTATCATGATCTATAATAAAATCAATTTTGCATATTTTAACATCAGTTTTATTGATTCATTTGGTACTTATTACTAAAATACACATGTAACGTATGTAAAAATCACAGATAATAATGAGAACAAACAAAATAAAATCTATCCACATTATTATAGCCTAGACTAGAATCATTACAGTATTTAGAATAGTTGTCATGACACTCCAAAACTTATAAAAATAAAAATGAAACTCATAGCTACAATGTAAAAGTACTTGAACCAGGCGTACTAAGGTGTAAATATTAATGAACATCTGATAGTAGATTTTGTAAATATTAATAATAAAAAAAAAGATAATTTAAACCATGACTTTGTCATGACAAAAAATGAAAATAACAGTTTTTTGTTACAAATTTCTAAAATAAACATTAAAAAAAATAACTTTAAACCAGGGGTAACTAGGACATTATAAAATGGGTGTAACTAACAAAAACATTAATAATCAATGTCTTTTTTGTAAATAATTAATAACACCGGCAATAATTAATTACGGCGCCGCGCAGCTGGTACAGATACAGGCACGTTACTTGGCCAGGTTTGGGGTAAGTTCGCGCATCGAGCACTTTGAGCCAATCAAATGATTCAAAGTACGAACGAACGGAACGTTGATTCGCTACAAGACGACTCTCGGAGACATTTGATTGGTCCGTCAAGTGACGTCAAGTGACGGACCAATCATATGTCCGCGACGGCGCAACCACGTCTCCCGCGACCTAAAAATCGACCTTTGCGCATATGACGCATCGGGCCAATTTACGTGCCGGTATCTTTAGGCTTCATTAGATAAAGATATACCTAGATACAGTGCTGTTTATGAACCTTAATGCTTCCAATATAGAGTATAAATTAACTTTGCAACAGAAACACGCTTCTCACGAGAGGCTCGTTGCTACTTATTGCAAGAAGAAGTAGCAACGAGCCTCTCGCGAGAAGCGTGTTTCTGTTGCAAAACTAATTTATACCTACTCTATATTGGAAGCAATATTCTTCATTTTTACACAAATAAAATATTTTTACACAAATGAAATATTTGATTTTCTTGTAAAATCTTTATGGAAAATACAATTTTATCGCTAAAATATTTTAAAAACTCATTGAATAGGAGTAATCACCTATACTCTGTCTAATGTAGGATGATAAAAATGACAATTCATGTCTTTTTTTCTTGATATCGTATTTTTTATACAAAATCATACCCCTAAAATTATTGTATTACATAGACAAGCCCCGCCCACTTGTCATAGTGAAGCGTCTTGCAAGAATATAGCACAATTGACTATATACAAATGAATCGAATGAATCGAATTTAAAATAATTTATTAAAATTATTAAGTACCTACTTATACTACTAAAATTTTTGTGATATAATTTGCTTTTTATGGTACGACTCATAAATATTATACTTACCATAAAACTTCTCTTTTGTCATCCTGAAGTAAGTTACCTAAAATAATAAAAAATAAAAAGTTTGTGTTTTTCTAAATATCGACGACGCGCGACGCGCACGCGACTCAGCGCCTCTGTAGGTATTTGAAGCGAAATGTATTTATAAACAACTAGAAGTTTTCCATCCGACTGTACAAAACTATCGTTTTATATTGGTGTCCGTAACGTCTTCGAAAAAATAAATAAATTTGGAAGTACACTTAGGGACACAGTGTCCGTAGAATTTGTGTCCCAAACGTCTTCGACTCATGACTTTGATTACAGACAACGGGATAAGTGAAACTAAATAAAAGTTTTTAGAATAGTTTTTATAAGACCAAACTACCTACACTAATTAATAAACTATTTAAATGACAAGTTAATTAACAATATCAATAACCAAAAAAGTAGGTAGTGAAAAGTGCAAAATAACTTTTTTTTATACCACTTAGGTGGCAGACAAGCACATGGCCCACTCTGATGGAAAGCGGTTACCGTGGCCTATGGACGCGTGCAACACCAGGGGCGTCACACTCGCGCTGCCGACCCTGCAAAACCTTCTAATGCCCTTCTTGAAGAACCCCATATTGTAGCCGCCAGGGAAAACCACTGCAGGGAGATCGTTCCACAGCCTAAGCGTGCGCGGAATGAAAACTACTATACTTATAATAACTTACCTATAATTACTTATAAGTTATTAAAAGTATAGTAAGGACTTATAATAACTGAATAATCCATTAAATTTTAAAGTAAACACTGTCTGCACCGGCCCTAATACGAGTACATACAGAAATTAGAAATTATCTCTCTCGGCCATCGATTTGAACTTCAATGAGACAGCAATGATGTATCTATACACAAAACAAACGAGGAAAATTCTAGCACATTAACACCAATTAAAAATGAACCTTAAAATCTCGGAAATAGGGTACAAAATCAAAATATATTTTGACTTCGAACATGCGCGTGCGCTGATTCCCAGTAAATTGACCGTCTCAGGAATGTTTGTGTTATGCAAATTTCCTCCTTTCCAAACGATTAGTGTGCCGAGATGTAGGCACGTGGAAATATTGAGTATTCAAAGAAATTAGGTAAGTAGGTACAATCAGCAACAAAAGTAGCTGACACTACGACCATTAGTAAGTTTGTCATCATTATCCTCCTATGGTCCAAGCGTATCCAAATTCAGTTCGGGTCGGCTTTTTCTGCCTAACTGCGAAGTAGGCGAACTTTGAAGTGAAGCGATTGCCATCTGACCTCCACAACCCATTGGTGATATCGAAAAACTATATAGTTGATATATAGAGGTAGGCCACGACGGTATCTCCCGTTCGAAATGAGCTGTCCGACTGGGGTAGTACCTCCACCCTACAGAACACCGCGGCCATAATAACCATCGCGTTGTGTTCCCGCCGGTAACTAGGGTAGCCAGCTCACTGTACCCCTCCTCCCCCACCTCATCCTAGCCCTCCCCCCTTCCCTTAAGGGTGGGCAGCGCGTGTGTGACACCTTTAGTGTTGCACACGTCCATAGACCATGGTGATCGCTTCCCATCAGGTGAGCTGTGTGCTTGTCTGCCACCCACGCCAAAAATATTTTTTCCACCTTTTTTTTTTCGTTTCCGGAAAGCTGCAACCTGGAAGTCTTCAAGTCTAGAGTGAACGATTACTTCTAGATGCTTCACCGTCTACCACATAATCACTTACCAACAGGTGTGATTAGTGGTCAAAGGCAAACCTACGAATAAATAAAAATCGTTACAGAAATATGGCACATCTTCCGCTCAACATTGTAACTACTCTAAATACAGATCATATCACGTGTGCCTCTAAATAATGCTTCTATAGATCATATCAAGCTCTATTAAGAACCACATGTGGGGCCTACTAAGAATTAGACTATAAATCATCGATGTATAAAACCTATGGACAAAACCCACTGAAGAAAAGACAGTGTCACAAAAATGGCGACGGCTAACCATGTGTCAGGGCGACTACATATGGGGTTCTTCTAAAAGAGCATTAGAAGTTTCTTACAGAAGTAACGCGATGCTCGCATCTCGGGGAGTCGAGGGGGCCATGTTAAAACCGTAGATGGCCCGGGGTCAGCTGGGGTGCGAAGGATATGCTCATTGGGTAACCTGCTTACACCCCGGTAATTAAGGCCCGAGACGGCGTGCGGTTTTAGTCGGTTCGATCCCGACATAACCACCCCCGATGGCCGACGGGGGTGGTATCCATGGGGATTTCCGCTCGATAAAAAAAAGGGTCGGCAGTGCGAGTGTGATGTTGCACACGTCGACAGGTCATGGTAACCGCTTCTCATCCGTGTGCTTGTCTGTCACTTAAGTGGTATAAAAAAATGTGCGAACAATGAATTTTTTTTCTGATCGGAAAAGTGAACATGCAGGACGGGACTTGAACCCACGTCCAGTGCCTTACAGGGGCAATGTTCACTTTTTCCGATCAAAAATCATCAGGAATAACCATACTAATTGCATTAAAGTTTCATTAAATGTATGAACAAATTTAGGGTTACAATGTGTTTTACCTAAAAAAAATGTGATTCCATATTTTTTCTTGCTGTCACTACTATTTTTACACAATTTCACTACACAAGACATGCTGTATTTTTTTCACTACTGAATATGACTGAATTGAATGACGTTCGGTTTGTCGCGTAGTGACTGAGTAGTGTTTGAGTGTGCGTGCCGACTTGTAAGTATAAGTAAGTGGGCCAACTGTTGTATTCTTCAACGCGGTCCGTCCTTTGATTTATAGGTGCATAGTATAAATATAGTTCTATCAAGTGCTCTTCAATGTCAAGGAGGCCACGCGTTATGCTCTTGCGCAGACCGATGATGCAACTACGAATGCGTGCCCTTCACGTAGTTGCACCTAGTCAGTATTGATAGCAATATATCTATGGAAATTGCAACTATAAATAGACATAGGTATTCATATTAAGGTGCGGTGGCCTTACTTCAATTTGTTTCATAAATATTTTTTTACGCTAAGATGAAGATATATTATAGATAACTTACCATCAGGCGAGGTGAAGTCATATTGACGTGACCGATATATTATAAAAAAAATTATGTAAAATCACCCAACTTTCATTCACTATTCTATAGTTCCATTCAAAATTAATTTGCTAATGACCTCTCCCTCCCCCTCACCTACCCAACTTAAAAACCCTTTTCTTATTCAATACATGGTAATAACATGGAAATAATAATAAAGATGTTAATTTAAATACCTAATTAACGTCAATATTAGATAGGTATTTATAGACATTATAAACACGTGTGTATTTTAATGAAAATAAAATTAATTTATTCTTAAACACGAAAAAATTATCACATTTAATGATATTTTATATGCTGACTCTATACAAATTGTATATTTTATTTTTTAACTTGTATTACCAGTTTCCTTCCGTAAAGTATCCTTTTAAATTAGTAACAATTTACCTAAATGCTCACCAAAATGAATAAATTCTTACCAAATTGAATAAAAATCCCCACAAAATGAATAAATAAATAATAAATAAATATTCTAGAACATTCTACGCAGCAGCGCTTTCTAGACCCAAACTAAGCATAGTTTAACTAGCTTGTGTTATTGGTTCTAGAATGCTGATAAACATACTTATATACTTTTTTTTTTGGAAATACATACTTATTATACCTTTTTTTTTTTTTTTTTTTTTTTTTTTTATATAGGACACGTCAAAATGACTCCACCTCGCCTGATGGTAAGCGAAAGGCAAAGTCTCAGGACTGGGGCCACCACCACATACACCGGTAGTGCTACAGTGGCGGCCCTCAGCTTGACGGCCTCATCAAATGCTTTTTCACGCCCCGCTTAAAGGCCCCGGGACTATAGGAGGAAGGAAACACATGCGCTGGTAAAGAATTCCAAGCCTTTATGGTGCGGCAAATAAAAGAGGCACCGAACCGCTTGGTTCTTGATGGTATTGATGCCACCGTGTGCGGGTGATACCTCAGTCTGGCACGTGTAGTTCTGTGTAGGAAAGGAGAGGGTGGGATTAATTGGAAGAGCTCGTCGGAACACTCGCCATGGTAGAGACGGTAAAAAACTGCCAGACACGCTATATCTCTACGTAGCTGTAGAGGCTCGAGGGTGTTCGTGATTTCTGGACTCCCAATAATGCGGACTGCACGTCGCTGCAATCTGTCGAGAGCATCTAATAAGTACTGTGCAGAGCCATCCCAGAGATGAGAACAGTATTCCACCCCGGAACGGATTTGTGTCTTGTACAAAAGACACCGCTGTTCCGGCGTGAAAAACCGCCTCACCCTGTTCAGGACTCCGAGTTTACGCGAGACCGTTTTAATGATGCTCTCGATGTAGTTTTTGTTATTCAGCTTGCAGCGAACATCCATGCCGAGTATATCGAGATTGTCCTGCAGTGGTAATGGTGTGTCCCGAAGAGTAGGGAGCGGAAGGAAAGGAGATACCTTTGCTGTAAACGCACAGGCCTGCGTCTTCTTGGCATTGAACTCGACCAGGTTCTCAGAGCCCCATTGAGAAATGTGATTCAGGACCCGGTCAAGCTCAGTGACAAGAAGCTGCCTTTTTTCCTCGATGTCAGCCTGTTTAGCCGCAGGGTGACCGAGATAACGCCCATGCACGGTACTATCATCTGCATAACAATGAATGCTGCCTACTGACAGCATGTCATTGATATGCAGAAGAAAGAGAGTGGGCGATAAGACGGACCCCTGCGGAACACCAGCATTAACCTGCAAGAACTCCGATGCTTGTCCGTCGCAAAGCACTCGAATTCGACGCTCCTGCAGGAAGCTACCAATCCAGCTGCACAATCGAGGAGGTAAACCAAAGGCAGGCAACTTGGAAAGAAGCGACTTGTGCCAGACTCTATCGAAAGCTTTGGCGATGTCAAGGCTGATAGCCAGTGACTCGCCATGCTTGTCCATAGCCTCACCCCATAGATGGGTAACGTACGCTAGAAGATCACCCGTTGACCGTTTCGGCCTGAAGCCATATTGCCGATCATTAATTAGGGAGTGATCCTCTAGGTGCCGCATGAGCTGTGCGTTAATGATATGCTCAAAAACCTTGCACAGCACTGAGGTGACGGCTATGGGTCGATAATTGCCCGGCTCGGACCGGTCCCCTTTCTTGGGGATCGGCTGTACATTCGCCTCCTTCCAAGCGGGCGGCACTGTACCCGCGATGTAAGATATGCGGTACAGACGCGTAAGCATTGGAGACAACTCCGCTGCGCAATTACGTAGAACAACCGCTGGAATACCATCGGGACCACTGGCTTTCCGGACATCGAGTGATTGCAGCAGAGTACGAACATCGCGTTGCCTGATATGAATATCAGGCATTGCGTGGTCACAAGTGGGCAGTGTCGGTGGCTGCATGCCGCAATCATCGATTCGGGAATTAGCCGCAAAGAGATTAGCAAGCAGATCTGCTTTCTCCTGCGGCTTATGGGCCAGGGATCCATCGGAATTACGCAGCGGGGGCAGCGAAGGCTGGCAGAAGTTTGCTTGCACGGCCTTGGCCAGTCGCCAGTAGCCACGGCTGCCCGTGGGATGGCTCACAAGCTCATGACCAAGCCGTGCTATGCGCTGGACATCCGCTCTAATGTAAGCCCTCTTGCAGACCTTTGTGGCTCTGTTGTACGCCGCTCCGAACCGGCCCACATTTGGATCGTGCATAGTGCGCGCCCTAGTCCAAGCACGGTACGCCAACTGTTTCAGATGTACAGCCTCTGCGCACTCGCGCCCAAACCAAGCACGCACCCTGCGGACGCCCGTGACATCAGTGTAGGGGATGTAGTATTCCATACCCAAACTGATCTCACCGGCGACAGCAACAGCACTTTCCGATGGGACCTTATGTAGGGAAACACCCAGACCAATGCAAATAGAGATATTCATGCATACAAATATTTGCACTGAGCGGGAATCGAACCCGCACCCCTGTCATAGCAGTCGAATGTACTACTGCTACGCCACAGAGGTAAGAAAATAGAAATGAGATAGATAGAGCAAGAAGGTTAATGCGAGAACGCATTTTCTTCGCACTTACCTACCGTACAGAATAATAAAACCTATAGAATCACAATTCACCTCAGAGTCTGGGGTCCGCTTTACCAGTCTTAACTGCGGATTTGGCTAGACCTCGATATTTTCCGTGAAGCGACTGCCATCTGCCCTTCACAACCCAATGGTGATATTAGGCGATATCGAAGCATCACAGCCAGACATTATTAACATTAAAGCTATATTATTTTAATATTACTTAACTTTCATAGTGGTACTATGTACAGTTTCAAGTTTCAAGACCTGTTTGGCGTGGTGGTTGAGTGGTCGACTCCTGTGTCAGAGGTCGTGGGTTCGGCTTCCGCTTAGTAGGTAACGGCTCGGCAGGTAGGTATTGCAAAACGTCAGATTTATATACAAACATCAATCGTACAAAACAGAGATATTATAAGGAAACTGGCAAGTTCCCTTTAATATCTCTGTTTTGCGTGAACTCAAAAACTGCTTCACCGATTTTCACGCTGTTTTCGCGAATAGACAAAGTGGTTTTCCCATTAGTAGCTGGAACGGGATCTAAGTTCAAAATTTGGGATCGGAAAGTAAAAAATGTTTATCACAATTTTCCGATAGTACAGAATACTTAGTTATAGCGGGTCGAAAATGCGTTGTTATGTAAAATGCGTGAATTTAATGTATGGGGCCAAGACAGCATCGCGTAATATTATCCCAGACCCACTATTATTATTATTATTATTAAACTGAACCACTGACAATATACGGCTGCCAAATTTATTAACAAGTTATTTCCTGGCGCCATGATATTTAATACCGCGTACACACCGACGGTATGACGGCGAACAGACATAAAGGTATGAAATCATATGAATGTCACTCGATTGATAACGAATCGTACTCATTTAATTACGCTGTTACGTCATTTACTTTAATCCCAGTTCTTTTAGAAGTTTACATAAACTTCTAAAAGAAGTTTACTATAAGGACTATATTTTTTCTCTTCAGTTCCTATAATGGGAGTACAGTACCCTACTAACACTTTCGGGGTTGAAGTCAACTTCGACCTTTGGTCGGTGCACCTGTTAAAACAACGGAAGAAACTTTGGCGGGGCTGGTAGGCTAAATGGATGCCGCTCTCGTAAAAGTCAACAAAAAAAAACTACCCCGGGTTCCAGAAAATAAAGTTTAGACTTAACCTGGGAATTGTGAAAAGCTTTCGCGGTACTAATTCTATATCACGCATATCACAGTTACAAAAAATTATAAACCGACTAGCTGTTGCCCGCGGCTCCGCCCGCGTGGATGTCGAAATCCGTTTCAAAAACTATCCTATCTCTCAAGTTGCATCGAACTGCACATGGTTTAAGATAGTGAGGTCGCCCTAGCCGCCTGATTCAGCCGAAGTGCGAGGAAAAAGGGTTATATAACACCCCGGCGCTCGAACCCGAGACGTAGTGCAATTTCAGTCGGTTCAATTCGACACAACCGCCTCCGCTGGCTTAGCGAGGGTGGTATCCGCAGGAATTTCCAAACGAAAAAAAGGTCGCACCAAATGAGAGAGATGGTCTTTTTAGCTTTTTTAGGAAAATGACTGCGGGTAAATTCCTGAAATTTGGACTACTGAATACAGGTTCTCTGTCCACAAAGCAAGAGGAGTTCAGGATAGCTATGCTGCGCCACGCCGTAGATATCATGGCCATAAATGAGACGTGGTTAAAACCAGGACAGGAAGACCGGGCACCCACAGTACAGGGCTATAAACTGAGGCACATACCAAGACCAATGAATATAAAAAAGGGGAGAGGAGGAGGGGTGGCCTTCTACATCAAAACAGGAATCAGCGCACGCACTAGAGTGCATCCAGTGCACCCTAGTGTGGAGCAAATGTGGATTACTCTTAATGTTTCAGGGAGGACACTGCTAGTTGGGACTGCCTACCGTCCACCCTGGCTGGATCTGGACATTTTCTTGGATGGCATAACGGACAGTATTATTGCTTTAGCTCCTTATGATTGCGTGATGCTTCTGGGCGATTTCAATGTGAACATGCTGGATGGGGAGGATGGTAAAACACAGAGATTCTTAGATTTTTTGACTTGTATGAATCTGTTTCAAGTTGTACGGACAGCCACGCATTTCACAGCCGAGACTGCTACTCTCATAGATGTGATATGCACTGATGTTAGGACACGCGGCGTTATAGTTGATCACATCAAGGAGTTGGGACGCCACTCGGTCGTGGTGTGCGATACGGTGTTCAGGAAAGTTAAACCTAAGCCCAGAACTATCATATACAGGCCAATAAATGACATTTTGGTAGAATATTTTGATGTGGATAGGGACTGTCTGCCATGGGCAGAAATAGGTGGTATGCGGGATGTTGACTCAATGGTCCTAACTTTAAATGCTTACATGATACAATTGTTCGATCTGCATGCTCCTCTAAAAAAGAAAACTTTTAAGGCCAGACCCACACCATGGATCACGGAAAATATTCGTTTATTGTTCCGCTTGAGAGACCAAGCACAAAAAAGGTATCACAAAACCAAATTAGAGCAGCATCGGAACTACTATATTGATGTGAAACATCTGGCCACCACTTCACTGCAAAATGAAAAGACTGCCTATTTTCAAACCAATATTAACAATAATGTAAACGACTCTAAACGCCTGTGGCAGAATCTAAAAACAGATATTCTCCCATCACATGGAGAAACCTTACTCCCGAGTCATTTTGATGATCCAGATGCTATTAACTTAGCATTTCTGGATGTGCCAGGTCGATCGGCCCCATCTGTCTCCTTACTGACCTATTTTGAATTTAATCGATATACCTCATCACAGTTTGATTTGAAAACAGTCAGTCCAGAGGTGGTGCTGAAGACCATAAAAAGTATACATACAAATGCACAAGGTGTGGACGGAATCAGTCATGATATGCTGCTGATGACCCTGCCATCAACCCTACAGGTTATCACAGGCATTGTCAACACTTCTATCATGACCCATAGGTACCCAGACCAGTGGAGATGTGCAGTGGTTCGTCCGATTGCAAAAACCAGCAATCCACAAAATTACAGAGACCTTAGGCCGATAAGTATACTCCCTTGTCTGTCAAAGGTCTTGGAGCGTGTGGTACATACCCAGGTCATGGATTATGTGGAAAACACATACTACCAGAGCTACAGTCAGGTTTCCGGAAGGGACGGGGTACAGCTACGGCTCTGTCTGATGTGGTGGGGAACATACAGGAGGCAAGGGATGAGGGAGAGGGAACAATTTTGGTGCTGTTGGACTTCTCGCGAGCATTCGATGCTATCGATACTACACTACTACTTTCTAAACTCTCATACTATGGGTTCACAGGAGAAGCGGTGGCTTGGTTCCATAGTTATCTCACAAATAGGAGACAGTGTGTGGAGATCCATAGGGAGGATGGAACCAGAGACTGCTCGGCCCCACGCCAGGTGTCCAGGGGCGTGCCCCAGGGCTCAATACTAGGTCCGCTGTTGTTTATTTTGTACAGTGCAGATGTCGGGAACTCCTTCACCAACTGCAAGTACCACATGTATGCCGATGACATCCAACTTTACAAATCATTCAGGCCCTCTGAAACAGCAGCTGCAGTGCGGCTCATAAATGAGGATTTGGGGAGGGTGGTGTCATGGGCAGAACATAACTCACTGGTGCTAAATCCAACTAAGTCTAAGTTTATGGTTCTTGGCTCTAAACAGCAAATAAAGTCGATATTGGCAGCGGACCCTGTGATTTTGATAAAGGGCCTGGCAATTGAGAGGGTCGAATCCGCGACCAATCTAGGATTAACGTTGGACCCAGAGCTACGCTTTGAGGCCCATATAAACAAGGTGACTAGCAATTGTTTTTATAGATTAAAAGTACTTTATAATATCCGACAGTACCTAAGTGTACCTCTGAGAAAGCTCCTGGTTGACAGTCTGGTACTGTCAAAATTTAATTACTGTGACACTGTTTACGGCCCGTGTTTATTAAAACGTACAGAAACCTTGATACAGAGAGTTCAGAATGCTTGTGCCCGATTCTGTGTAAATATCCCAAGAAGAAGTCATGTCACCCCA
Organism: Lithosia quadra; assembly: GCA_963576445.1. Taxonomy (NCBI): domain Eukaryota; kingdom Metazoa; phylum Arthropoda; class Insecta; order Lepidoptera; family Erebidae; genus Lithosia; species Lithosia quadra. Next base: position 8,232,916 of record OY754899.1, on the reverse strand, counting down.
TATATCAACCGCCTAAGATTATTGAGAATGGCAGCCAGGAGGAGGTTACATTTGGCCAGTCTATTATTTGGAATAGTAAACACCCAAAAACCCACCTATCTGTACAAGAAATTGAGCTGGAGGCACGAAAAGTTGAGGTTTAGCAAAAGGTCGGGGGTGCCCCCTCTCTCACTGCCCATGTACAGGACAGCCGCATTTAGGGGTTGTTTTAGGCATGCAGCGACACACTGCTGGAACATCTTGTCACCCCCAGTACGCAGCCTGAAAACAAAAGGAACATTTATTCTCCGACTGAGAAATTTGTACATGGCGGAACAGCTAAACAGTTGTCATACATAAAACAAGTGTCCCATTTTAGAAACTTTTTGACTTACCTCTTACCTTACCTTGAGCTACCTCTCCCATATCATGTATTCTATATACAGATAAGTTGTATGAACGCAACTGAGATGTGAGTGGAGAGGAGTGGTACCTATTGGTGGTGGTTTGTTTGCTTTGCGTTCGTTTTGTTTCTTTTTATTATTTATTATTTTGTATTTAATATTAATGTGTGTATATGGAGTATTATATGTATATATGTAGTAAGTATTATATAATATCAGTAGGTATATATTTAGTCTAATATTCACACACAATTCTTGTATTATTTATATATAGCACGGTGTAGGCGCCATCCTAAGGGTGCCTCTGAAAATCAGCGCTGTCATGCTACCTGCATGACAGCATTAAGCTGAGAGGCACCCTAATCCTATGCGGGTGTGGCGTGCATCGGCACTTAACTTCTTTTTATTTTTTTTCTCATTTTCAACTTGTTTTTCTGTTTTTTCTCGTTTTTTTTTTTTGTATTATTATTATTATTATGATAAATGTATAATTGTGCCATGTATTAGTCATACCGTTAGGATTAAATGATTTTCTTTCTTCTTCTTTCTTCTTTCTTAGCTTCATCTCTCTCAAAACTGAGTGGTTTCTAGCGCGTTCGTGGTAGGTCCTTGATAGGTTGGTGTGTACACGGCATTGAATAGATGTGCGTGTGTAATAAATCTACACGACCGTCTAGTTTTTTTACTTGTCTAGATTCAAGGCTAGCAGTAAATTTCGTTTGAAAATAAACTGCGAATTGCGATAGGTCGAATGGTAAAAATTTTCAAAATGGGAACCGAATACGATTTAAAAAATGTAGAGAAGAAAGAAAGAAATGAATAAAGAAAGAAAGAAATGAATAAAGAAAGAAAGAAATAAAGAAACGTTCATTTGATGCATGTAGGTCGCAGTAAAGTAGTAGATATTAGTTATTCTATGATGTAACTAGTACACGTTTTATTTGTTACTCATTACCGCCTCACTCAGGTACCAGGTGGTCTATAGGTATTATGCCTATTTCCAAACCCGAGGGACCTATCTCGAATCTGGAGATGGCCCGGGTCAAGCCGGGGTACGAGGGAAATGCTCTAATGGACCACCGTACACCCGACATAACTTGCCTCGCTGGCCGCGGGGTGGGTATCCATGTAGATTTCCGCACGGAAAAAAAGCATTACCCTCCTTTCTTCGGCAGTGGGGTAAAAAGGTATTATTCCGATTATAGCGTGCTTTCAAATTATAGAGATACTAGCTTTGCCCGCGTGAAATTCGGTTCCCGCTACTGTGACCCACGGGAATCTGTTCCCGGGATAAAAAGTAGCGTATATGTTACTCCAGACTATAATCTATCTCTGTACCAAATTTCAGCCAGAACCATTCAGCCGTTTTTGCGTGAAAGAGCAACAAACATACATCCTTACAAACTTTCACGTTTATAATATTAATAGGATAGGATAGGATCATATCATTCTGCATGTGAGGGTATGCCTCTAATAGCAAACAGTTTTTTTTTATACCACTTAGGTGGCAAACAAGCACATGGCCCACCTGATGGGAAGCGGTCACCGTGGCCTATGGATGTGTGCAACACCAAGGGCGCTACCCACGCGCTGCCGACCCTGAAGGGAAAGGGTGGGGGTAGGAAAGGGTGGGGGGCTAGCAAGGGGCGGGGAGGAGGAGGGGTACAGTGAGCTCTGGCTACGGCGGGAACACAACACGATGGTTATTAAGCGGTATACGGTGCGATGATTACTCCACTTTCAAATGCTTACAATACCGCTAGGTAGTAATGGCCAGTGCATAGCTGACCTCGATCTGCGGAGTTAAGTTCAGCACGATTCGGCCTGACCTTTATCTAAACTACTCCTCGTTCGGTAACCGTTGAAGCGTTGTTCAATCTTTGTTAAAGGGATTTTTTATTTTTTTATACAACGTAGGTGGCAGACAAAGGGGGAAGCGGTCACCGTGGCCTATGGACGTGCGCAACACTAAGGGTGTCACACACGCGCTGCCATCCATTCCATCAGGCGAGGTGAAGTCATGTTAACGTGTCCAATATAAAAAAAATATTAATAAATAAAAAAATAATAAAATAAATTGAATCTTGATTCCAGGATCTTCCAGCTCCAGGAAATATGTTCAGCTCTATACTCGGTTTCATTAATGAGTCCAAAAATTTGCACTGAGCGGGCATCGAACCTACGACCCCTGACGCTCTACCGCTACACCACACAATTCATTCATTAGCACACTTAACATAGTAGGTACCAGTTACTATAACAAAAGATAACAGACAATTGAATAGAACGGAGTTTAAAAAAGAAAGGTCTTGTCTATGGTAGAGTTCAATCCAATCACTCACTTTCTTAAGCGTAGCCTGGGGGCAAAACTATACAATTAGCTGTACATTGGAATTATTAAGAATAACAAATACATAACTACGTTTAAAAAACCAACTTCACAAACTAAAAACGAAGTTATTTTTTATTTATTACTTTTTAGTGTATAGAAATAGAAAAGTACCTATTTATGTGTAGGTAATCTAATGTTATTTCGGACTTGAACCGACTAAAACCTCAAGCCATATTGGGTCGCAATTGCCATAGTGAAAGGTTACCCAGGAGACATTTCCCTAGCACCCTAGCTGACCCTGTGCCATATCCCACGTCTCATAAATCTGTATCTCCAATCCTCTCTAAGATATTTTTTTAGTTACTTACAATACAAGTTTATCTAACTATAAGCGTGTCCATATGAAACCAATCGGCAAAACGAGATTGCCAGAACCATTGCGATTCGATATGCATACAACAGCGTCATTAGTGATAGTAAAAACAAATGTTTTGTTGTATGTGACGTGTGAATTGTCTCACTATATTGTCTACACCTTGTTCTGTCACTATTCTATACGCACTATTATTAAGGCCGACCTAGGCGTACATATTCTAATCAGATCCGGCGTATTATGGTATTCTGTGCCATCGCTTCGAAATTAATCAGAAGTTAATTGGAGGAGTTAGAAATATAATAAATTCACTTCCTTCCTTAGCAAAACCGGAGACAAAATTATAATATGAACATTTCATATATAAGCCTGTTATCGCCTAATATCACCATTGGGTTGATAAGGTTAGATGGCAGTCGCTTCACGGAAAATATCGAGGTCCAGCCAAATCCGCAGTTAAGACTGGTAAAACGGACCCCAGACTCCGAGGTGAAAGCTTTGGATACGACTGGGATTAACGCCTGGTTGAAGATAGAAGCCTGTTTTTGGGATTATAGTAAATAATCAAACAAAAGAATACCTGTTCAAAATAATATTTATTTTATTTTGATTGTGTGTTAGTATTAATAAGTGCACATTTATACCTACAGTAGCGGCACGATATAATGGCCGGTTTGACACATTACAATAGTGATGTGAAATGTCAATTTACTCTAGATAAAAATATAATCAAATCTATAAGTTTTTATTGCAAGCAGTACTTACCTGATTCAAAAACTTTAGTAAAAAAATACAAATTTTTACCTACTAAATACATTTGAACGAACTGAATATTAGGAATGAAAATGAGTATATGTTAATCCAGCTTCCTTCAGTGATTGCACTAACTTTTATCTTGTTGGATACTCCTTCCGTAAATAGTAGCTACACACATGTCTTCGACTGGTTTTGCTCGTTTTTTTAAATCAAATCAAATCAAATCAAATTTATTTGTTTAAACATGTGTTATACATACATTTTTTTTTTAATTTAGTTAATTTTCCGTTTTAATGTGTGAAGTTTATTTTCTTCTGTGCCAGTCTCGCCAAATTTTTCTTTAGTTATCTATTCGTCTAACAGTTATAGGTAAAATTGACCTTCCATTTTGAAATTCACGATCGAAATGTTACGAAGGCGTATCTATAAACGAACACACATGCCTGACCGTACGTTCGGCCATATCGACGAAATCCACAACAAAAGGCGTAAACAGAGTAAGTTGAGGGCCACCATTATAATTATCACTGTTAGTGTATGTAATGGGGACCCCTTCCTGAGACTTTACCATCAGGCGAGATTTACCATTTAGCTTACCATCAGGCGAGGAGGTCTAAACTATATCGCAATCGCAGGGCACTCCTAGTTTGTACTTTTCGAAGCAACGTCAAGTCGAAAATGCTTTGTTTTGAAGTAAGTTTGCCGGAGGTATTATTGGGCTTGCTAGTGGTCCTAGTGTCGATTATATAGATTTTATTTAAAAAAAATGAATTTCGAAAAACAAATACCGAGTTGTGTGAAATAAGTACACCAATAGGTAATTATAATCTTATAAAAATAAAAAATAAATGATCGTGGGACACTAATATAGGTACATTATATAATTCAGAAATCAATGTAATAAATAAATATTGTGTCCTAAAATTATACCTACATTCGATAAAATTTTATGACTTACTGTACGTCACTATTGACAATAAAGAACAGTAATTTGCTCTTTCAAAATGTCACAATAATTAACACGAAACTTCATGAGCGGACAAACGTCAAACCGGCCATTACATCGTGCCGCTACTGTAAAGGAAGTGAAATCGCACTTAACTATTTATTTCACAGAAATAAATTTATTTTTTTAGCGATATTACAATATCAGGCAGTGCATTTTTGAATACATAATTTTATTATTTTGCGATTTATTATTAAATGTATTTTTGTACGTATAATAAGCCGAAAGCCACTATTATATACACGTGTCGGATATAATTAATTGCTATTTAAATAATAAAAAACGAGCAACATTGTTTTTACCTTATGAATAAAAAATGAATCGCGTGTTGTGGCCCTCGACTTATAATATAGTCACCTATCAGCATTCCATACAAACAATATTTATAATGTTCTCTTTTGTATAATATTTAGATCTAGGAAGTGGACAGGAACCAGTTATTAAAAAAATACGGAATGTTGCCAAATGAAATTATAGAAATAATATTCCAATATTTTAAATATATTATGTTACTTCAGTGAAATCAAGAACGCCCCATACTTCATACATCGATGGTCCCTAAGTACAATACCCTAAGTGGTAGAAATATTTATTTTTATTTTCATGATGGCCATACGTTTGTCTTCTATCTCACCTAATGGTAAGTAACGATGTGGTCTACGACACGAGATATTACTTTTACTGCCTGTTTGTTATTTTTTTTTATAAAATGTATCACATTGCCAACTGTTACACAAAATTTATTACGTTAAAACACAAGCGTTTTAAACTTTGAAATAAGTGATTTAAAACTTTAAAACGGTCTCCGTTAAAATTTGTAATTCGTATTTAGCTGGGTTGTTAGCAGGGACGGTCAACATTATAAACATTGAAAGATTTGATAGAGTTGCATTGACAGCGGTCATTGCAGAACTATTATTTCCATTTGCAAAATTAAAAGTTTCTCGATTTAATTTAAAAGCATCATTTGGCATTCGAAATTTACACGACAATGTGTATGTATGTTTATGTATTTATTTTCTACACTAGCACTATTATTAAAACATACAATATTAATACTAAATGACTTGGGCTTTTAATTAATTGACTATACCTACAATGTGTTCAAATTGTCACTTTTGAATTATTTAATTCATTATTAATATAAATTGTTCAGTAATTAAAACAGAATGGAGTGCAATTGTGATTATGAGAATCTATCTTTCATCACACAATCAATCAATCAATCTTATGACCAATCAAAACAGGAACGTATTGATTATGATTTCCATTTTTTTTAATAATCATAATAACCTAAATATTTTTAAAGAGCATTCTATATTAATAATAAATTCACATAATTTTGAGAAATATACACGTCTAATTAACTATTAATAGTACTAAAAATAAGACTACAAACTAATGTGATCTAATTGTAGTAATAGCCATAAAAACTAAAAACAAGATAAATAATAATGTGTCCCAAAAATTTATGTAACTTAAACGCAATAATAATAAATTAATTAACAAGCATAATAATAAACTGTCACTATTACATTTTGTGCCTGTCACATTGACATACATTACATAATTTGACATTTCATCAAGTGTTCATATTTTGAAGTTAGCTTCTTATAGTGCACGGCATCTAACTTGGCAAGATTTTGGGGTAGCGTGGGCCCAAAAAACAACAAAATGGCTATTTGCTATTTTGTTTGCCCTTCAAATATGAACACCAATTGAAAATCATCTCATGATCAATTTAACAAGAATTGTAAGATTGCTTATGTGACACCTTAAGTGAACAAACTCAAATATTTATTGAACCGTACGAAGATGTCAATATTTACGTCTGTATACTGAGACCATCATGGTCTTGCGTAAAAAATAACAATGAGACCAGTGATGCCAACTTTGGGATTTTTTAATGAATAAATTGGGGAAAATACCTGCATAATATGATAGACATTTTAAATGGTTCAACTTAACTTTTTATTTGTTAAAAAAATGACATTGACTACTTTTAACAAATGTAGAAAAAAATCGTAAAATAATCGCTTACAACTTAACACTTTGGAAACCTCCACACAGATTTTTGCCGTTTCCGACACTTATAATTATAATAGAAAATTTAACTCTATCAATTACGTTATTTTGCAATGCTTACGTTAAGTAATATTAAAAAAATTGATGCATAAAAATATTACAAACCGTAAATTGTGATTTTAAGGGGTTTTTTCTTCACTTAAGTGTTTTCAATTAAGTTGAAGAAATTTTGCTTTTCTTAAAGTAAATATTTCTAGAAGTTGACAACACTGGTCGTATCGTCAACACCATCGCAGTGAACACTATTTACATGTGAGGTACTTAAATTTTAACACAATATTTATCTCCTAATCTAACTCATTCCTCAGAAGGTATCGAATACACACCAGCGTACAATATAAATTCAGTTCTTTTATCAACTATCATATAAGCAAAAGGCTTGTTGGCAGTAAAGTCTACACCAGTCCCATTTAAAGCTATAAACTCAGCACCAACAGTAACACCTTTCTCATTCACTCTTATACGACTTATTTGAGACATGAAAGACGCATACGTTCTATATTTACTTATACCCCTTAATTCTGCCAAATTTGGATTAAATATCCTCTTAATACCCATATCATACAGTAACTCGGGTAAATTGTCTACCTCAGTGAACTGACTGAACTTAGGTATGGCAACATTTACTAGTTGTTTACCTTCGCGCTTAAATAAATTAAAAACTGCTGTCAATCTAGTTTTCTGTAAACTGTAAAATAATTCCCCAGCCCATAGGTTATTCGTGGGTAAAAATACAAGCATGGATATTGAGTCAACTGCAAACGGTAATTCTAATACTTTAGCTTCTATATATGGGAATTCTACCAGATTGAAATATCCTGTCAGGTGCATCATACTCACTGAGCCGCTCGCACCTCCAGAGCTTGCATAAAAAGGCTTCGTTTGAGTGTAACCACTCGAAAATTCGTTTTGCCAAGCACTGTAGAATGAATTAGCATCACTTAACAATAGAACTGTTGAATTAAAGTTGTCGTCATACAAAATCCGGTCGATTTCTCCTGCTGTGCCTTCTTCAATGATCCTATTAACTTTTGTAGCTGATTCATCTGGTTCATTGAAATCTAACAACATCACATTAATTCCGTATAATTTCTTCACATCTCTTATAAATCTTTTCTTCACTGCCATTAATTTATCGATTGCCATCAAACTTTTTTGTCTGTTCTCGTGTTTCAATTTCCTATTTAACTGGAACATAATCTCGTTCAACTTTTTCCTGAAGCATCTATTCCTATGATGTTTCGTTACATGCCAAATTTCATTGTAGCTAACACCAGTTGCTCCTTCTGAGAGTGCGGTCATCTGCAACCATGTTGTTAAAGGCGAGAAGACAAAATGTGCATCGGTCTCTTCAGCTACTCTTTGGAGTAGTTTGATTGAGAAATCGTACGCTGGACGTTTGAGAAGTGCTAGAGCTGATTGTTTGTTGCATTTGTAGTTGTTATACGCGAACGCACAACACGATAAAGTCACTAACACTAATATTTGTATTTTCATTTTCGCGGCAGTTTTGCGGGTTTTATCGAGCAAGTGTTCAGCGCGGCGGTTGTCGACTGAATGAGCTTGGCGCAATGTGTTTCCAGCATAGTTATTTATAAGGTCTCGAGACTTGAAAAGTTTAAGTTGAATGAGATGACGTATAGCTCTTATCATCAGTATTAACCCAATTTATTTACGATGTAAATCACGATGAAAAACCGGCGATGTTTATTTTTTTTTTATTGGGGAACTTTGTGTGATAATAATTGTCATATGCTGTTATCGTAATGTAAGACTCGAGTGTTGATTGTCTCCGTGGATTTACCAAAATGGTTTTTCATATAAAGCTGGTCTCAATTTTTCACACATTTTTTTTTTATAAAAATTTAAAAGATAAGTTATTATAGTCGATAGAGTCGTACTAAACTATTGCGCTTAGTGGGATCCAAAAAAATATGCCAATTTTGCACCAACCCTTCCAATAGCTATGTGTGTTACATCGATGGATAGGCTTTTTTAATGAATAAAAGTTTCTATATCGCCTAGTTCCTAATGTTAGTCCGTTCAGAGTTATTCTTTACTAAACATAGTAGGTTTAGCGCTCGAAAAAGCTTTATTCTTCTTTCAAAAAACGTTTAAACAGCAGAAGAGCTTATTTTGCACGAGTAAAAGCAAGTGATAGTGATTTTCCGAGATTCAGTGTAGAAAAAATCATTTTATTAGCTTTAGGAACCTACCAAACGAAGTTAGCGAAATCTTACTGCAGCGAGCATCTGCAAAATGGAATATATCGTGAAGCTGCACTAGAGGATTTACCTGATTTTGACATTGATAATGATGCTTGGCTCTTTCGTGGTCGTATGACCAGTCGTGACACGTGAGAGCTAGAAGATACTGCTGTTACTTATTAGTTCACAATAATAATATTCTCCAAGATTGTACCTGCATACGAAAGGACGATGTACAGTAAGGACCTGTGCGCATATTGTTTCTATCGCTTGGTACCTAGGCTATGTCAGATATGAGGTATTTGTGCGCCCAGCCTTATTTTTAAATGACATCATTGTAGACGCTGATTATTAAACATATTGATAATACTTGGTGTGATCTTTTCTACTTTTCTACTTTTGTACAGTAGTTACAAAAGTAGAAAAAACCTCACTATTGTTTCGTAAATACCATCACAGCTGATTTTGAACTTACCGTTAACATTATTTTACATCTCACACCTCAGTTGGAACTGAATAGGCACCAGCGTATAATAGCAACACATTTTTTTTATCCACTATCATATAAACAAACGGTCTATTAGCATGGAAGTCTGTACTATTCTCATTTAAATTTATAAAATGTATAGCGTCTGTTACTCCCTTCTCACTAACCTTTATCCGGCAAATTTGTGACATGAGAGAGACAAACATCTTATATTTACTTATACCTTTCAACTGGGCTGCATCTTGATCAAATATCCTTTTAATACCCATATCTGCTAATAATTCTATCAAATTTTCTATCTCAGTTTTTATGTCAAACTTGGGTATAGATACATTGACTAGTATTTCATTATATTTATTTAACAGGTTGAGTAAAGTCGCTAATTTAGTTTTTCCTAAACGGTGGAACAACTCTCCAATCCAGATTTTATCTGTGGGTAAAAACACAAGCATGGATGCTCCCGAAATGCTCAAAGGCATTTCTAATACTCTGGCACCTATTTTTGGGTATTCTACCATGTAATAATATCCACTGTGTTGCATCATGCTGACCGCACCGAGCACATCTCCTGAACTTGAATAAAAGGGCTGTGATTTCGTGTTGTGAAACAAAAATTCTGTTTGCCAAACATTTTGAAAGGAACTAGCATCACCTATTACTAGTTTCGATGAACCAAAATCATCGTAATACACAATTGTGTCCACTACGCCTTCAGTACCTTCCGCAAACGCTTTGTTGACGATATTTGCGGATTCCTGTGGATTATCGAAATCTAGCAAAAACACTGTGGTTCCGTACAATTGTTGTACTAAATTTTTATACTTCTTTTTCACTGAAAGCGATTCATCTATCGCCATGACACTGTTTCCTTTCCTATGCGTTCCCAATTTCAGTGCTACGTTTAATTCAAATATAATGCGGTGCATTTTTTCTTCATCACATTCGGCTTGACCCTTTCTGGTTATATTCCAAATTTGCTCGAAGGTTTCTCCAGTGGCTCCTTCTGATAGGGCCGTTAGTTGCAACCATATTGTCAGTGGGGAGAACACAAAGTGTGCATCAGCGTCGTCGGCAATTCTTTGGAGTAATCTAATCGAGAAGTCAAAAGTTGATATTTGTAATAATTTAAGTGGTGATTTATGAATGCAATCATTGCCGTCGGATGCACACACACAACACACTAGATTCAAGAGAATTAATTTGTGTATTATCATTTTAACGAGCTGTTGTTAAACAACCGCATACGAGGCAGTAATTGTTTAAATAAGCTGTGCTCAATGTATCTACAGGATATTTATAATAATAATATACATAATTACATCTCAGAGATATGCAATCATTTACTCATTTCATTGGAATGAGCTACATATTGTTGGCTATTGTTACCTCTGCAACAATTTTGTCTTTAAACCGACTTTAGTTGACGGAAGATACTTTTTAATTTGCCGCAAACTTTTTGATTTTTTCTGCGTCTTTTTTATATTTGATTTCAATTTCAATTTCAATTTCTTTATTTTTCAAAATAGTGTAACGTAATTACATCTTTTTGACGTCATTTTTTGATATATAGGTATTTGTTAGTGCCACTATATTTTAATGAGTTAGTATGTTCACGACGTCTGTAGTACAGTCGTTTAAGTCTAAAAACACAACCTTTTATTGTAATATGGATGCCTAAAAAATTATGTCACTGTGATTTCGTTTGGATGTTTTCGGTACAAAAAATCTATACATATATGTCACGACTTTATATTTTATACGATCTATTAAACTGACGAACACACATCAAAAATTCAATTTATGCATAGACTGAATCACAGCTGAATTTGTTACCTATCGATTGCAATTATTAGAGGTGTCGTAAATAGTCGGTTATTTATACGGTATCCGGATATTTTAGCACACTTAAGATTGAAAAGGTCGCTGACTGTTGCTGAATTCAATTCAACTGGAATTATATGAAAGCATTATTATAACTAAATTCATTAAGTACCTACTTTTTATAATTCACTTTGATTTTTTAAAACCTTTATTCTGCTATATTCATTAAAGATATCATAAAAAGATCTCGACGTCTTAAAATTCCAAAACCACTTTAGATGGCAGATAAGCACACGGCCCATCTAATGGAAAGTACTTATACAATATTGCGGCTACCGCGCTGCCGACCCTGTAAAAACCTTCTAATACCCTTCTTGAAGAACCACATATGGTAGACGCTAGGGAAAAATCACAGCAGGGAGGTCATTCCACAGCTTAAAATTGTGTCGCTCTATCAGTTCAACTTTATGTTCTACGTGAACCATCGTACCATTTTTCAACATTTATCACTACATTCTTTTTTATATAATTTATAATTTCTCCACTCATACATCTTCTATATTTTAATTCAAAAATATCACTCTCAAAATGTACGGATATCCGGCTATAATACTTAGGATGTTAAATGGATCAGTAGGGCATGAATGACATCAGATGACATAACAATAGATCACTTTATATTGTTCGATAATACGATTTGATCATCGCAATCTCATATTGTCATTATGCAACACAGCTATAGTACATTTTTTTTGGAATTCTTGTCTGCTTGTGCGCGATCGACGCAAATACTACTGAACGAATTTTGATGCTTTTTTTGTTTGAAAGGTCTTGGTCAGACTTAAAATCTTACGCATGTTTCAACACAATCGGTTGAGTACAACCGGAGATTTATAGTCAAGAAACGCGAAAACTGACATCCACACGAGCAGAGCCGCGGGCTAAGGCTTGTATAATAATCTAATATCTTGAACGTGTCCTGGTAGTTCAGTTGGTCAGAGTATTGCCTCTGTAAAAGACTGGTCACGGGTTCAAATCCGGTCGTGAATGTTCACGTTTCCGAGCTAAAACTATACGAAACATTATGCAAATTTTAGGTCGTCTACTGTTTCGTGCAATACATAAAACAGTACACATATTGCACGAAACAGAACGCACTACTTCCGAATAGCCTTAGAACCCAAAACCGTGTGAACCACACACATTTGCTGTTACAACACACATTCTAGATAATCGAAACATAATCAAATCTTTGTTCTGCCATCATCTATTTAACATCAAACACATCTAGTAAACATTGCGCTTCATCGGATACTGATTATGTCCACATTATCTTGTGTTTGATTAGAGACTGCAAACATTTGAGTGTTTTTCATCAACATAATGCAGGTTTGCTTCGCGGGTGGCTATCATGTTGATCTTCACTGGCTGTTGCCTGCGTCTCTGCAAGCGTGAAATTCTGTTCCCGCTACCGTGACCCACGGGAACCTGTTCCCGGGATAAAAAGTAGCTTAAGTTATTCCACTATCTCTGTACCAAATTTCAGTCAAATCCATTCAGCAGTTTTACACCGTTTTCAACATACATCCAGACATCCATCCATACATTCTTACAAACTTTCGCGCTTATAATATTTAGAAGGAAGTCTTATAGAATGGGACTATATAACTGTTACCTGCGGATCTGCAAGAGTGAAATTAAGAGCCTGTTTTCGCGTTCCACAGGAATTTATGCTGGGGGTCAAAGTGACGTGTGACCTATTCCAGACACTACTCTACGACATTCTATACAGTGCTTTATGAACTCAAAGTGAGTATAGTGTAACTATTATTAAAAATCCAATCCCGGAAACCTTTTTTGCCATACCATAAAGACTGGAATTCTTTACTAGCGCATGCGTTTACTTCCTCTTATAGTCCCAGGTCCTTTAAGCGGGGCGTGAAAAAGCATTTGATGAGGCCGTCAAGCTACCCACCACAGTAGCACTATCGGTGTATGTAGTGGTGACCCCCGATCCTGAGACTTTGCCTTTAGTTTTCCATCAGGCGAGGTGAAGTCATGTTGACATGACCAGTATTAAAAAGAAAACTTACGCCCCGGCCGCCTTGTGCCCACCTCGTCGGGACTTACTTGCCGCGTAGCCTCTCCCAAACACCAACAACACTATGGTATTGTTGGCTCTCACTAGGCAGCTGGCTCAAGGCCGTGATGCAGAAGGCGGTTTTGCTAAGCACGGCACGCATTGTGAGGAAGTTCCTCTCCCTGGAGCCCTAACCACCGGTGGCTTGGTCCCTATACCCGACGCCGGTGGAGCACTATTTTTTTATTTTTAAATATATTTATGTTTTTTTTTTATTGGAAATATATTTAAAAATCTAATTTTATGTATACTTTTCTTAGCGATCGTTAGCGATATAGACTTTTGACACTTGTCTATGGCGGCAGGACAACTTACAGCGTTTAAATAAAAATAGTAGACGTTTTTATTGCACTAACTTGCAAGCCTTTAACTTTTTTTTAAGACAATAAAAAATCCTATATTTGTCGATCGTCTGTTGAAATATCCTGATGTTCAGTTAAATTGGCTCAGAGCAAACATAACGAGAAGTTGATAGACAACACTGTTTGCTTGCTAATGACCTTGATAATCATATAATTTACTAGCTATTACTCGTGGCTCCACCTGCGAGTAATACTGGCTGACTCCATTCCTGTAAGCTTTAAGAATTAACTTATGAATCTAGCGTCACGCCTTTCACAAAAATGACTTGAAATTCTTCACCAGCGCACGTTTCCTTCCTCCTATAATCCCAGGTCCTTTAAGCGGGGCGTGAAAAAGCATTTTGATGAGGCCGTCAAGCTGAAGGCCACCGCTTTAGCACTATCGGTGTATGTAGTTATGACCCCCGATTCTGAGACTTTGCCTTTAGCTTTCCATCAGGTGCCCAATATAAAAAAAATTGGAAGAGGTGGCAATAAAATGCTGCGAAGGTGAGAAACAGGCAACATACAGAGTTTCGATATCGCCAATATAGTTTGTGGAAGCCATGGCAATCGCTTCACAGAAAATATCGAAGTACGCCGTCTTGTCTGCCATCCAAGTATCATCAAGGTATCACCCTCAAACGGTGGAATGAATTTCATCAAGAACCAAGCGGTTCGGTGCCTCTTTTATTTGCCGCACCATAAAGACTGGGAATTCTTTACCAGCGCATGTTTCCTTCCTCCTATGAACCCGGGGCCTTTAAGCGTGAAAAAGCATTTAATGAGACCGTCAAGCTGAGGGCCGCCACTGTAGCACTACCGGTGTATGTAGCGGTGACCCCAGTCCTGAGCCTTTAGCTTACCATCAGGCGAGGTAAAGTCATTTTGACGTGTCCTATATAAAAAAGTAGTATAAAAAAGATGAGATTCTAGGGCATTCCTTGGGACTACTACACTTTTAGGACTGCACCTCAGCTTATCATCAGGCGGGGTGCGGTCAATCCGGTGGACTCAATATAAAAAAAATATGTTGATAAATTCACTACGCATCTGTATAAATATCTATGTGAGACCTTCCTGTGTGCATAAAATTATGATTAAGCAGTATCCTCAAATTCCACTGCCTTAAAAAAGGTCTAGGTTAGGCTGAAGGTCAGTATGGGCCTGGCAAGCTTCCCATACACAAGGTTATGCAAGGTCGATACTTGATCATCATTTGCCTTTTCATTTTAAGTCTTTTTATACCACTTAGGTGGCAGACAAGCACACGGCCCACCTGATGGGAAGCGGTCACCGTGGCCTATATGTAGACGTGTGCAATATCAGGTGCGTCACACTCGCGCGTTTGGGGGGGATTGAGGAGATGGAGGGGGGGGGGGGGGGGCTGTGAGCTCTACTTACCGGTGGGAACACAACACGATGGTTATTATGGCCGCGGTCTTCTGTGGATGCGGAAATAAACACTGATATAAATTCTTTGCAATTTTATGAAGCGGAGTACTAAACGATTGCCACACTTCATTACGGTTTCCACAAACGTGTGTTGAAGGCCCACCTGGCGCCACTAATTTATTCACAAGATGCCTCAATTGCATTGTTATTGATGACGTAACAGTAGGTAGGTACCTATAGCTGGGCCATATAATATATCATAGGGGTCCAACACTTACCAAGCAAAAGTTTTCGGAAACCCCATAAGTAAGGCTTAGGACCCACCACGCCTGATATTGACAAATGAGGACTACCATTGAGTACGATATTTTTTATGTGCAATATGTTTAAGTATATGAATTTTATCTATCATTTAATGCTTATCACAAGTAAATAACAGAAGAGAGTATATAATATTTCTTATACCGGATCTTAGCCTATTATAATATTTATAATAAACGGCTTCTCGTAGACTTTATCTCTACAATAAAATCATAGAACTCGGTGACATAAGATGTTTAAAATTTGCTAGTACACTCATCTCCCGTATGGTCTAGTGGCTAGGATACCTGGCTTTCACCCAGGAGGCTCGGGTTCGATTCCCGGTACGGGAAATTTCTTTTTGATAGTTCAAATTATCGAAACATTTTGGCAACTTATTCATTAAGCAGAGGTATGGAACTCCCTGTGTTTCAAGAAAGCTACCTGGCAATTTTCAATTTTCGAGTGATTGCTTCCATCGAGAACAACAACAAAAAGACAAGTATTACAAAAATAATAATTATTTTTATGTTTAGAATCGTTCATAATAACATAACTATACCCCGATTTTTAATTCTAGGCAAGAAAGTGACATTTCCAGTGTTGCAGGTTTTTTGTATCAAATAAATAGTGATGTGGTTGAATCGAGTTTTACAATTATAAGTTAGTCGTGAGTCGCGATTATAATTCTTATTATTAAATATCAAACTGCGTTTATATAAATAGAAATATATGCAATTTACGGTAATTATACAGAAAACGTACACGGTAAGTAATTAAATCTATATTACTATATAAAAATCAATTGCTGTTCGTTAGTCCGCTAAAACTTGAAAACAGCTGACCCGATTTAGCTAATTTTAGTCTTGAAATATTCGTGGAAGTCCAGAGAAGGTTTATACGGTGAGAAAATTTAGAAAAATTGCAAGATAAATAGAACTGCGTTGAGGTTCTATAACTGATAAAATTCTATAAAAAATATTTCCGCCGTGTAACGTACTAGGCGAGAATAAATAGCAAAGAGGTTCATGCACTGATAAAAATAAAGAATGACTAAAGTGTCTAGTCTATTGATTTCCGAACATCACTATTGTAGCGGGTCACCCTTTTTTGTATCAGTGACAGTTGCACTTGTCATTTTCTTGCCTAGAATTAAAAATCGTAGTATATAGATAATATATTATTATATACCTACGAGAAACGAGATTACACAATTTGATTATATGACTAGCTTGACATAAGATGTTACAAAGTTGCTATTATCGTCATCTCCCGTATGGTCTAGTGGCTAGGATACCTGGCTTTCACCCAGGAGGCTCGGGTTCGATTCCCGGTACGGGAAATCTCTTTTTGTTCAATTTTTTTCTTTTAACTACGAAGTAATGGCTCAACAAATTGTTTGTGATAATCCCGTCCCACACGGAGGACGTCATACTTATTTAAACAGAATTTTACCAACACAAGCTTTTGCAGTTGAAAACTCAAACTTAAGCAAGGTATTTCAATACCCGTAATTATTAATTACTATTTAACTGTGCCTTGTGTGTCCTTGGCATTCTTCGCCCCCGTGGCACTTATTTTTTCTACGTTGATATGCCTATGGAAATTTGCCCGATTTGTTATATACCTTATTACCTACTGCTCCGCTCCGCAGGCAATTTGAAAAATTATTCTCTACGTAAGAACCATCGAAAGTGCTCGAAGCTGCAGCAATAGCTAGTACGAGACCAACGAGGCTTTTTGTACGAGACCAACTTTTTCCATTCAAATTTATTTCTTTCGATACAATAGGAATGCTTCGCTTACTCAATAATACAATAAAGTAGTTTTTTCTTTTGCAAGTTTCTTGTGAATCTGACTCAGAGCTCACAGTCAAAGACCCTACAGTTTTTTGACATGCTTTTTCTGATCTATACCTACCTACTTTAGCAAATAACAAAAAAAAACGACGGAGAATAAAAGAATCATCATTATCCTCGTAACGACTTCCCAATTGCGTCTAAAGCTTGCACTTTTGAGCCCGAGATTGCTAGCCCGGGGTTGCTCGCTGAAAATTGATGGGGACGTATCCCCATCAATTTTCAGCTTTCAGTTTTCAGCCAAATCGGTCCAGCCGTTCACGCATGATGCCGTGACCAAGGGAAATAGGGATTCATTTTTATAAGTAAGTATATAAAAGAAGATAAATATTTCTTTGTGAATTGTAAAACGTTTTTTTTTCGTGTCGAAATCCCCACGGATCCACCGCCGTCGGCTATCGGGAGTGGTTATGTCGGATTCGAACCGACTTATACTGCGCGCCGCGCCGCCTTGGGTCTCAATAACCGGGGTGTAAGGTAACCCATAAGGCGTTTTCCTCGTACCCTCGCACACCGAATTATTTGATATGATGCCTACAGCCACTTTCTATCATCGCACCGCTCGTCACAGGCAGGGAATTCATCCCCACACGTTGCATCCGCCTGCAGTGCGTACTGTAAGGTATGAAAGAAATTTCATTCCGCGCACGCTTAGGCTGTGGAACGATCTCCCTGCAGTGGTTTTCCCTGGCGGCTACAATATGGGGTTCTTCAAGAAGGGCATTAGAAGGTTTTTGCAGGGTCGGCAGCGCGAGTGTGACGCCCCTGGTGTTGCACGCGTCCATAGGCCACGGTAACCGCTTTCCATCAGTGTGGGCCGTGTGCTTGTCTGCCACCTAAGTGGTATAAAAATAAATAAATAAAAAAAAAACCCTAGCTGACCCCGGCCATCTAAGGTCTTACGGTTGGTGTCCCCTGCGAGTGAGAGACACCACAGTCTTCGTTGCCCGGGTGCACCACGTGGAAGCACCTCGAGGGGGAGAGGAAGGGTCCAGTGAGCTTTAGCTACCCAACTCACACGGAACACGGCGGGTACACAACACGATGGTTAGGTATTATGACCGCGGTGTTCTGTAGGGTGGAGGTACCACCCCGTTCGGAGTGCTTATTTCGGACGGGAGATACCGTCGCGTCGTGGCCCATCTCCTTGACTGAATTATGGCTCGAGATATAAAAAATCGTTTATTGAGGAAACAGCAAAAGAATAAGGCCGTGAACTGAGGTTATTGACTGTAGAAGCGAGGCCAGGTGCAACAGACAGACGACTTGTTTAGATTATATCAAGCAATCCTTCAGTTTTGTGAGCGCCTTTTATTCTTGTAAACACATCATGAATTCATCTAAATATCCAAAACATCTATATCTTTCGTTCTTTTCTAACAACAGTATTTGTTCTAGAATGTGATTAAAATGGTGTATGAATGTAATGTAAAGGAGTATGCCAAGATCGTAGCAAGTGGAAAGATGTTGTCTTTGCCTACCCCAATGGGAAAAAGGCGTGATTTGTATGTATTTATGTAATGTAATGTAACCCCCTCCCTGTGATTTTACCTTTAACTTACCATCAGGCGAGGTGAAGTCATATTGACGTGACCGACATAAAAAAAGCGGCCAACACGAATCCAAGCGGTCAGCATTGCATAATTGCCCGTTTTCTCTTCGTGGAAAAATCCCTTCGGATACCACCCTCTCGGCCAGCGGGGATCTTTATGTCTTTGACGGAATAAAACCCTCTAAACTTCCCTCAAACCCCGGCTGAGACGGACCATCTCCAGCGAGCAACCCCTTAGAACTAGGAAAAGGGGTTACCTATCTTAATCCCGAATTTTAATATTCCGAATATCATAATTCCGAAAACGTTTGGCCATTTTTTCATAATCCCGTTTTTTTCAAATTCCGAAGTTTTATTTGCCATATGATCGCAACTCAGAATTTCATTTGCCCATTTATTCATTTGTACGATGTTTTATAATCCAGACGAACGAGTTCCAGATACACGAAATCTAAATGCACAAAATCCAGATGACCGTAATCCATATGCACGAAAGCCGAATTTTTAAAACACAAATTTTTGAAATGCAGTTAATTGATATCCAGAAAAACAATATCCAGATATTTAAAACCAAGAATTTATAAATTAAAATCAAATAAACCAAATTAAAAAGTAGGTAATTAACTTTAACTTGTCTGTAATGGGCAAGTAAAACAATAGCGAGTCGGTTCTAGCACTCGCCGGCCGGTGCCGCGGCACGCTCTCTTCGCTCGCTCGGCTCGTGCCGGGGGGTCACAGTTCTAACATAACCTAACCTACTGAGTCGACTTGTCTGAAATGGGCAAGTAAAACAATAGCGAGTCGGTTCTAGCACTCGCCGGCCGATGCCGCGGCACGCTCGCTTCGCTCGCTCGGCTCGTGCCGGGGGGTCACAGTTCTAACACAACCTAACCTACTTAGTCGAATTTGACACTTAAACCTATCTGTAATAGGTAAAAAACCAAGAATTTCTAAATTAAAATCAAATAAACCAAATTAAAAAGTAGGTAATTAACTTTAACTTGTCTGTAATGGGCAAGTAAAACAATAGCGAGTCGGTTCTAGCACTCGCCGGCCGCTGCCGCGGCACGCTCGCTTCGCTCGCTCGGCTCGTGCCGGGGGGTCACAGTTCTAACATAACCTAACCTACTGAGTCGAATTTGACACTTAAACCTATCTGTAATAGGTAACTAAAACAATCTAAATTAATGTAAATTTCTAAATTACTTACTGTACCTAATAAATTAATCGTATTAATTTACTGAGTTTTACTATACCTGTTTATAGTTTAGCTGGAACACGATTGTATGGGAACCAAATAAAAAGATTATGAAAATTTGGCAATAGTTTATTTGGAAAATGGTACGATGGGAAACAAAAAAAACTATTCTGAGAATCTGGTATAACTATATTTGGATTATGACAATATGGGAAACAAAAAAATACTATTTGAAAATTCAGTTTTAGTGCACCTGGAAATTGATTCATCTGGGAAATTAAAAACGGAATTATAGAAAGTTGTCATTCATTACATCTGTCTTTTCAAAGTTCTACCAACCGTTTTCGGGGTTTTAAGATTCGGGTAACAGAAATTCGATATTTCAATAGGTTACCAGGAAAAGGACATAAAGATACTTTCTATCCTGCCACGGGGACGAAGTATGCCACGGAGAAGCCGCGGGACACAGCTAGTATTTAATATTTTTAAGCTCAGGCTAATACGCCATGCAGTAAAATTATATTTACACTTCCGAAATATATTTCAGATATGCGTCAATACTCAAATATGTTTGTCTGTTTAGTCTTCTCATTTTTGTTTACATTGGCTATTTTTTAAAATCTCAAATACCTAGATACGAGATGGGCAAATTTATGGTCTAGACTAAAATTTGGTTAAATCAACACGAATCCATTTAGTGGTCTAGAATCAATAAAATGTTAGAATATTTTGTAAATATTGTACTGTTGATTATTAAAACAAGATTCTATTTACGCCAGACGAACGTCATAGTATACCTAAATACTGTTTTTTTACCGACTTCAAAAAAGGAGGAGGTTCTCAATTCGTACGCTATTTTTTTGTTATTGTGATTATCTATTATGTACAAAGGCATTAAATACAGAATTTTTGCCGTAAATTTGATGATTTCCCCTCGATTTTCCCAAGATCCCAACATCATATCCTGATACCCTGGATATGGGACCACCTCAGAAGTCCATCCATCCATTATTGGCGCCGCTATCGCGTAACATACATACAAAAAAAACCGTACAAATTGAGAACCTCCTCCTTTTTTAGAAACTTTCATCCTCTTTTTCAACCCTATGTCCTTTCCCAAACTCTATTTTATGTCTGTACCAAGTGGCTTAGACGTGAAAACGTAACAAAAAGACAGACAGAATTACTGCTTATTATGACTGCGTAAAATCCAAACTTTAATATCATAGCAACACACTAAAACTACACAAACTGCAAACATTTTAGTGACGTTTATTGCATATGTAAATAAAAAATGGCGAATCGCCAAATTCTTGCAGACCGAAATAAACACAACTAAAATACGAATAAACGTAAATCTGTAATTAAAAGGACAAGTATATTATGCCCGCGGCTTCACCCGAGTGGTTCACCAATCATACCGTTTTTTTATACTACGTAGGTGGCAGACAAGCACACGGCCCACCGGATGAGAAGCGGTCACCGTGGCCAATTGACGTGTGCAACACCAAGGGTGTACCACACGCGCTGCCTACTACTTCTAAGTAATTAATAACTCCTATAGTCCTAGTCTATTAAGCGGGGCGTGAAAAAGCATTTGATGAGGCCGTCAACCTTAGGACCGCCACTGTAGCAGTACCGGTGTATGTTGTGGTGACCCCGGTCCTGAGACTTTCCCTTTAGCTTACCATCGGGCGAGGTGAAGTCATTTTGACAAAAAATGTGGCAAACATTATCCCGATAGTTGTATCCTTATGTAAGTATCTCGACCAATACCTTAAGAGCCTCACGTTGGGTGGCTGGGTTGAAAGCAGTCCTCCTCCATATGGCACGCATTGTGAGGTTTCTATCTCTGGAGCCCTAACCACCGGCAGCTTGGTCCCTGTATGTTTGTAACATTGTAAAAATAATTATGTATGTGATGGCTATGAGGCTTTTAGCCTATGTTCATAGAGTCTATATCTCTTTAATAGTCGGGCTTTGGGTAAAGGTCCATAAAAAAGGAACGCCTGTTAAAAATGTTGTAGCAAAATATTACATAAATAAAAGTAACTCCTACAGTTTACGCGAATGTCACAGAAGAGTTTGTTTGTTTGTTTGGTTGAACGCGCTAATCTCAGAAACTTCTGATCCGAATTGAAAAAATCTTTTTGAGTTGAATAGCTCACTCATCGAGGAAGGCTATAGGCTATTATCATCACGCTACTGCCCAGGGGAGCAGAGTAGTAATCATAATAATCAACGAATCGGGCAAATTTCCATACATTATTGCAAAACTAAGAAATTACGGGCATGTATGGGTTAAATAAGTGCCATAGGACGAAGTATGTCACGGGCGAAGCCGCGGTGGACAACTAGTACTTATTGATATAAAACTTTTTTTTTACTAATGGGAAGCGGTCACCGTGGTCTATACTAGGGGCGTCACACTCGCGCTGCCGACCCTGTAAATACCTTCTAATGCTCTTCTAAAATCTCTAAATGTTATATCAATTACTTTAAAGCCAATTCAAACATTGTTTTGTTTCCATAACTGGCTAAAAGAAAGCCGCGATAATATTTAATGGCTTAAAAAGTTCTCACATAAGTCAATCGAGAAAGAATCGATGTTTAAATTTAGAGATTTTTGTTAAGTTTAGTGAAATTGCACGTCAGAATCGACACTATTATATGTAGACGGTGGGAAAAACCACAGAACTATTTTGTAAGCCATAGTCACGGGTTAATCCCAGTGATCATGGCTGCTGAAAAGCACCGGAAACATCGCACTCAATGTAAATTATAATAACATCAAATAAATCGCGATAGAAGCCGTTAAAAATAGTTTATTTCAATGCTATGATATTCGAAGCAGTAATATTTATTGGTAGTTTTATCTTTATTTACAAACAAAAGTCATTGGTATTTTTACAAGCTTTTATTTAGTTTCACCTGTCCCGTTGGCTGTAATCAAATCTTGCAAGCCATTTTTCGAATACTTCTGGTTATCCGATTGAGCTGAAATAATTTGGAGTGTTTACCCGTGGTCCCATTAGGTCGAGCCATTACTGGGACTACGGGTAATTTTAATTATCCGTGGTCCCATGGCATTAGGGATTGCTGCCTGGACTTCTGATTGTATGGACAGAAAATGAAAAACATCAGTTACACATCAGTTAATTTTCTATCGATATAATCAGAACTCCAGGCAGCAATCCCTAATGCCATGGGACCACGGGTAATTAAAATTACCAGTAGTCCCGGTAATGGGTCGACCCAATGGGACCACGGGTAAACACTCGAAATTTGACATACTTATTTAGGTAAGTCCCATGACAATGCAATATTGTAAATAATGAAAGCTTGTTTTTAAAAAGACTTTTTTTTAAAACTACAGCAGCTTGTTTGCATCTAATATTGGCATCCAAAAAAATCCCAATATTAAAATATATTATGATTGCATTCAAGCCCACGCACGCGTACGCACGCGAAATTCTTCTGAACTATTTCAAATACTTACCATGATGTGTAGGGGCAAACCTCTGACGTCATAACGTTTTTACAAGCATTTTTTATCTTGCTCTGTTTGTATGTTAGTTTGTTAGTTAGTTTTGAAGGCCTATTAGAACCCGATCTAAGGGTTTGAAACTTAACCTTTACACTACGAGACGCTGCGGATTTTTTTCCTGTAAGTCCGACAGATCGGACGACGGTGCATTTTTTCCTGTTAGTCCGACTATCCAAAATTATCTTTGCCTGTTGGTTCTTTTTGTTTGGTTAACAAAACCGCATTGTCCGATCAGTTGGACCATGTGGTCACCTCCTACTAACTACTAATATTCTGATGAAAAACGTACAGTCATTGACCAATATAAACACTTAGGCATACCTAACCCTAATTGTCTCGTTTTGAGCCTATAAATAATCGGTCACGTTAGTTATGAACTATTTATATCAATTTAGTGATAAATTAGTAGGTGGATCTGGACCACTTGAGAGATAATATTTAAGTACGATAAGAAATCTAAACTACTACCTATGTTAGATTGCAATTCGTATAATTAATCATTTTGCGCTATAGGTACTCGTAGTAGCATTACAATTTCTTTTATGTTTCACCCACAGAGAAAATTAATAAAATACATAGGTTTATTACATTTGGACGGTAGTCCGATGTATGATTATGAGAATACTGTGAATAAACAATAGAATAGGTATATAATTTGTGTTTAAATCTTAGAATGTAATTAAAATATTAGAATATTAAAATATTTGTGTTCATTAAAATGAAAACAAAATAAATTTTAAAATGAATTGATAACTTTGCTTATTCGGTACACACTTGCATGGTGGGTGGAGGGGTAATCGTGAATTACCCCTCCACCCACCAGTGGGAAACTCCAGTGGGTGGACGGGTCGGGACCCCTTTTATCTTAGAGTTAGCAGTCATGGAGTAAAACAGGCTATCCTCTGAAGATTGCTCCCGTAAAAGTCACTAAAATAAACAACACGAGCGTCCATACAAGCTTTGGAGGCAACCGGGAATACTGCTGAGCTGATGATCTTTTTTTTATACTACGTAGGTGGCAGACAAGCACACGGCCCATCTGATGGGAAGCGGTCACCGTATCACACACGCGCTGCCTACCCTGAAGGGAAAGGTGGAGGGCTTGGAAGGGGTGGGGGGCTAGGAAGGGGTGGGGGAGGAGGGGTACAGTGATGATAATAACATTTTAGTTCTGACAAAGTGTAATAAGAAATACTTACATTAATTAAAAACCTAAGACAAGCTATTTTTAATAATTTTTGATCGGAATAAAGTGATCATCCAGTACGGGACTTGAACCCGTGACCAGTTTCTTACAGGGGGAATGCTCTGACCAACTCCAATAAAAAATCATTAGGAATAGTTAGTATCTAATTGCTTTAAAATTTCATTATTATTAATAATTATTAGGCTATATTTAGTTTGGGTTCTAGATATTGCTGTAGGTATATAAATCTATCCCATGTGTATTTAATATAAACACGCAACCCTCAGTTTTGCCACATTCGAGCAAAAACCTCAATACGATAATAGAAATTTATATCACTAACTACCTATTCAGTTTTAAAACACTCGTTTAACAAACATTCTGATACAAAAAGGCCTATGAACTTTAGCGTTGAACATAAGGCGAGTATAATCAAATTCGTGCCAAACACTAACCTTCCAACATCGCCTGTTATCAACAGGTCACTCGATAACATTGCCTTAAGAGCGACAGTAAAACATACAACATCTCGACACTTCAGTAGTCCTTCAACATCGCCAACGAAATGGCGAGACTCACGTTAATATTATTGTTCGTCGGAGCATTCGTACAGTTAATATCTTCACAGTGCATACAAGAGACTGCCACACCAATTTTTAAAAGGGCTGTGTACGACTTTTCAGTCGGTTTAGTGAGGAGAATTAACCAAGAAACCGAAAGTCATTTTGTGATATCAGGTTTATCGCCATGGGCGTTAATTTCGGCGATATCCCTCGGAGCTGCAGATGATACGAAAAAAGAAATCAAAAAAGTGTTAAAGCTTCATCCACAGCAATGTTTTAATAATCTATTCTTTAATTTAATCAACCAAGTGACGAGTAAACCAAGCAACCCAGCAGCAACTATGTTAGAAAGGAGCTCTACAATATTTTTTGATGGTACATTGGATATTAAACCAAAATTTCTGAATGATATCACAAATAT
This sequence comes from Lithosia quadra, assembly GCA_963576445.1. Taxonomy (NCBI): domain Eukaryota; kingdom Metazoa; phylum Arthropoda; class Insecta; order Lepidoptera; family Erebidae; genus Lithosia; species Lithosia quadra. Next base: position 8,206,964 of record OY754899.1, on the reverse strand, counting down.
TGGGAAGTGTGATGCTAGAATCGTGTCTTTTACTGAAACTGTTCTCACTGCTGGAATTATTAATGATCATGTTAGAAGTGTGACCAATGACGCTATAGATGAAATTGTGACCCCAAATGATTTAGAAGACGTTCTTGTTGTAATGTTAGACGCTTTATATTTCAAAGGAGCATGGAAGATTCCTTTTCCTTACGAGGATACTGAGATAAGTGCTTTCTATAACAGTAAAGGAGAACAGGTTGGAGATGTGTCTCTAATGTTTGTTAGTGCACCTTTTAATACTGTAGCTATAGATCAAATTCAGGCACAAGTCCTTGAATTGCCTTATGGAGATGATGCGAGATATGGAATGCTAATATTCCTGCCTTACAATAACGTAACAGTGACAACAGTCATTGAATCATTGAAGAAAATAAGTATTCCTTCGATTTATATATTGTTTGGAAGACAAAGACCACAGACAGTTATGGTCCAGATACCCAGGTTTGAATTGAACTCGGATATAAATAACTTGAAGGAGCTGTTAATCGATATGGGTTTGCAGAACTTGTTTGACCCTAACAGGGCGAATTTCCCAGAGATTTCTGACTATCCATTATTCTTGTCCAACTTTATACAGAAAGCTAATATAGTGGTTACTGAGGAGGGAACAGTAGCGAGTGCTGCGTCAGCTGGTTTCTTGGAATCCAGGATGATGGCGGAAACCTTTACAGCCAATAAACCTTTCTTATTTATGATTATCGACACTCATCTCCAGGTACCTATATTCACTGGAGCTTATTCCAAACCAAGCAACTTCTAAGCAGTTGGATGAAATTGTTAGTCTAGTTACGATTTTACACGACTGCACAATTAGGGGAGTAATGCTTTCAGGGATAGTAGGTGTAAGTCTTGTGGTTTTATTCCATTATAACTTATCAACGTCTGAACAGATTTGGATGTAAAGGTTAGTATCTCTTATTATACGAGTGATAATATAGATTTAGTTGTTTTTTGTACGACACATAGGTACTTTTAAAGGTTTTTAATTTGAAATGTCTTAGAATTTGTAAAAATAATGACTCCTACCTATTTTTTTATTTATATTATAATACGTGCAGTGATTTTTGACCAATTTTACAAGTTTTCTATTAGAAGTCTTATGATAGGTAGGTACCTATGTGCTTCTAATATGTTCAGACTAAGTCTAAATAAACTGGGGAATACTAGATACTAAGTAGGTATACCGTGATGTAACCCCTTTACAATAAAAAATAGGCATATTGATATAACAATTTAGACTAATATAAAACTGTTTTGCATCAAAATCTATGTGATACTCAAAAGTGATTTTGTTAAAAAAAATGAGATATTGATAATTTTGTTTTATTTTTCTTTATATTACCCGTAGATAATAATATAACCTACTTATCATCTGTAAGCACCGGTTTTATCTGTGGGGAAACCTAATTACTTATACAAATATTTTGTTTTATAAAACAGTCATACATTAATCATGGTTGGTACATTTATAAAACCTATATTATTGGTTTATCGTGGGTGTGAGTGTACCTACATTATTTTATACTTATACAATATTGTTTTCATTCCATTAAAAGTATTGTTAGGTAGGTACAACACAAACTTTCGCCGTGAGCACCGTACGAAATTTAGGGGCAGGGTAGGTACAAATCTTTCAAGCGTCTAACAAACCGCAAATTGAAGCCTATGTTCTACTTCTAACATAATTATGTATCTATTACAAAGAACCAATTCTCGTGAAAAATTATGTTTACAATTCAGTCTCAATCCATCTTCTTGTAGCCAAAATAATATATTTTTTGACATTGGGAAATCAAGACTAAATTGAGACTGAATTTTGAACAAATTTTTTACATGTTACACATTCATGATAGCAACCCATTCACATTGGTAGGTACTGTCCGGCCGGATTCGAACTCGATACCTCTAAGAAGAGGTCTTTTCCATTCAGCTACCATCGCTTCATATTTATTACACATAATAGAATTTAATAAAAACCATGTAAGTTTACATACGCACCGTGAACTTTATATATATAACATTTTATTATTAAATTACATTCGTTATGTTGATAATGGTGTTCTGTCCACAGAGTAGCGAATAATTCAGACGATTATTTCGTCATTTTTTAAGATACTGCAAAACTTTTAACTAATGTTAGACTGGAAATTAAACACTGAATACTGATAAATTATTATATTGATTAACAAAGGTATAACACGTCACACTCCCAAGAACTCCTGAATAATTTGTGACCCATCGACCACTTCACGCCGATTGATAGCGATACCTCCCCTTAACCATACGCCAGTAGGGACAGCCATAGAATATCTTTTACACTAAGTAATAGGGAAGGAATCCCTTAACCTATTTCTAAAAATGTTGTAGGTGAATACCGCATCGTGAGTCCTTAGTCTTAAAATCAATAAAAACGTATGCAACAAATGATCAAGACAAGGCTCTCCTCTCAAAGTAATTTACCATACAGTCATCCATTGTTGGCAAACCATATTCGTTTAACCGAATATAAATATTCATACATTTTCATACGTGAAGAAAATGTGTAGCGAATCCTGGAGGAGACCTTCACTGAGGTGTCTTGGTGAATTTATAAGTATGCCTGCATCATGAAATTTTTAACATACTTTTTATACTACTTAGGTGGCAGACAAGCAAACGGCCCACCCGAAGCTGTCACCGTGGCCTATAAACATGTCAGGTGTGTCATACTTGCGCTGCTGAGCCTGGAGGAGAGGTGCGTTGAGGAGTTTGGGGGATATGGGATTGGGGGAGTGGTTTGTGAGCTCTGGCTACCCTACTTACGAGTGGGAACACAACACGATGGTTATTATGGGCGCGGTGTTCTGTAGGGCGGAGGTACTAACTTAGTCGGACTGCTCAGTTTGGACGGGAGATACCGTCGTGTCCTACCTCCTTGTCCTACATTGTATACAGTTAGGAGGTTGAAAAAAGACTGCGTGGGTCTACTAACATTTTCAGGCCTTGAGGCAACCTCACCTAGTCAGTGCAAATGCTAAACAACGGACGACGCACTGGTGCAGGCCTCATTGGCTTGAGGGGGCCATCCAGGGCCATCATAGAGCCGTGGATGGCCCGGGGTCAGCTGGGGTGCGAGGGAAATTAACGAGGACGGACGATGAATGACGATTTAAAAGCAAACTTTTTCAAGTTGGTTCAAGAACGTACCTAAGTGACATCTAGTGACGAGGAGACTGAACTATGGTACTTGAAGTATGACATAGATGGCGTTATTACGTCTAAACTCACGCAGAATATAAAGTCGAGAGAAATGCCCCACAGTCATCGCTTGTGTTTCACACAAGTCACAATGCTGTAAAGATGTTCGACATAATATGGTCTGAAGTTACTCATGAAAATTGAAATGAAAGGTACTGCTTTTAACAAACTCTATCACCATTTATTTTATGTTAAGTAATTTTATAGGCAAAAAAAATGGTAATTAATCTGTCATTTATACAAATATGTTCATTGGAACAAGTTTATGTAAATGATAGAAATACAATAAAATTATAATATTCATTGCGATGATATTGAGGCAAAAAAAGACAAAAAATCTGTGTTAGTATATAAATCTACCAAATTTTCGTATTATTTTAATCTGGTCACACAGATTTCTACTAAAATGTTCATTGATTAACGTTGATAAAGCTTTGGGGCGAGCACGAATTTTCTTTCGAATCGAGCTCGTAACGTGTGCGATAGAAATTATATGAGATTTGTACAGTTCCTTTTACGCACGATAGGGGCGCTGTACAAATTTCATACATTTTTGTCGCACACGTTACGAACTCGATACGAAAGAAAATTCGTGCTCGCGCCACTTATCTTGACGTTTACAATAACAATGAATTTAGCGTTAGTTGTCATTGAACGAGGTCTGATTCGTGTTATGCTTAGTTGCTCAGTGGAATTTAACAAGTATTCGTTAATCAAAACAAAATATTTAATTGTTCTATTTACAAAATGGTGCTAGTGAAATCCTTGGAAGGAGTGAGAATCCTACCAAAATAGTATGCTTTTCAAATATTTTATCGTTGCATAATATTAGTACAATATGTTTATTTAATGTTCCTTTTCTTTTATCAGTATTATTATGTTTGTGTAATCTTATAATCAGAATTGTTGTTTAAGTTTAGATTATGTTATTTATCTAAAATAATTGATCAAGTATCAATAGGGCTTTAAAGGTAAAATATCTAAAATTCAATATGATTTAGTTTGGAAAAAGAGAACATCCAAAAGGACATGATTCTTACATGTATTCTCATGTAGAATGGGCTATGCGCTAAGCGCGTGAGTTGCTAAGATGTTTATACAAAATTCAAAATCTTATTTTATGGTCTTCTGGCACCATGAACGAAAACGAAAATAAAAAATATGGCTGGTCTGATTGCACCTAAGGCTAATATTAATGAGCAGTGTGTTAAGTAATGAGAAGGAAATATCTTTATGGAAGAGTGATTAAAATATACAACATAACGTTTCTTTTGTAGCACTTCCGCTGAGTCTTCCGACAGCCTGACATTATCACCAGAACAGCTCAAGTTCTATGAAGACAATGGCTACTTGGTCATCAAAGAGCTTATCGACATTGCGTCACTCAATAGTTACAAGTAAGGCTCATTTCTCAAGCATCTGTTCAACATTTTTATCAGATTCAATCGTAAAAAAGGTACAAAACGATAAATTATATAAAAACTAGCTGTGCCCCGCGGCTTCGCCCGTGGTATACGTCGTCTCTGTGGCAGGATAAAAAGTATCCTATGTCCTTCTCCTAGTTCTAAGCTACATCCCCATCATAACATTTTTTCGCCAAAACTCCAGCCGTTCACGCGTGATGCCGTGATGCCATGACCAAGGGAAAAAGGGATTCATTTTTTATTATAGATTGCTATAATGCTTGCCAACAAACATCAATGTTTGTTGGCAAGCTATCTATTATCGCCTTAAAAATAATAAAATACTTATTGCGATAAGGAATCTTAATTCTTAAAGGAGGAGATAATTAAATTACCTACCGTATCACTAAATCTAAAATTAACACTGAACCATGCAAAAGTTGAACTACGAATAAAGAAGTTTTTAGAGAAATTAAGAGTTTTCATTTCACTAAGCTATCATAAATCCATTGTTATGAACTAAGGTAATTCAATACCTATATTATCCTTGCTAGCTAAGTTTTTTTTTCATTTACAGAGAGCGATTTCAACAAATCTGTCAAGGCGTCGTCTCTCCAGGTAACATTAGAGTTATAAAAGAACCTAAATTGGTCCAGCAAAACGTGAGTCCAGAGGAATACATTAACAAGGTAAGAATAATGTCATTATTCTCCTAGCAGAAGCCTGTCTTGATTGCGCGCCTTTTCTAGTAACCCAAACAAAAGCATTGTCTGCTACATGTCATGTGACCAAGGTTTGTTTTGATTAGGCAAAACTGGGCAAAACATAAAGTAGGTAGGAAAGGAAGGTATTGGGTAGGAGCAAAAATCTTGAAAATTTTTATTTGGACTAATTTTATTAGTCAATCATAGAATACAATACTAATCACAGGTTCAACTCAAAGGGTTGGCCAGTTAGTGCACATAAATTATTTCTAGCTATATTATGTACTTTTGTACTTTACTTACTAAATTGTAGTATTTTAATGTTACCAATGTAAAAAAATTCGTATTAATTAGTAGGTATTTATTTTCAAATAGACTAACACAAATTTAATATTGTTTGTTAGATGCGCACCTATGCATACGACTATAATATCGTCTAAAATATTCCAGCTTCACGAGCTCCTCTACGATGACGTATTCATCAAATACGGAGAACATCCACGTATTCTCTCTGTGCTGTCGCAGTTAATAGGCGATGATATCACAGCAGTGAACAGTATGTTCATCAACAAACCTCCGGGTGCCTCCAGGCACCCAGCTCATCAGGTATTATCTTAGTTCCACCACAGATTAGGGCTCAACTTATATTATTTAAGTGTAATCTAAGATCTAATAATATTTAAATTAATATTTATTAACTAGACAGGTTATGTAACTGAACCATTATTCGCGTTTCAATAATTTTCAGGACTTGTTGTACTTTCCATTCCGACCAGCGGAGAAGATCATTGGAAGCTGGACGGCAGTTGACCCTGTCAACTATGAGAACGGGTGCCTCTTTATTGTACCAGGGTCACATAAAGAAAAGAAGCTTTACGCACACGGAGGAAGAGAAGTATAATACATTTATTATATGAAACATCAATAGGTAGCTATTAATTTATATCCAACTCAAAGGACCAAAAAGATGTACTGTGCGTACCTAACCTTTTAACTGCTAATATGCCTAAGTGATTGATAGCTAAAACCGCGTAAAGCCGCAAATTACCAGGCCGTTGATAAAAAAATAAATATTTCCAGAATACATTGAAATTCTACCACGGAGTTGACGAAGATACCCTCACACCCCCAGAAAGCCAGGTACACTTAGATATGAACCCTGGAGACACTGTGTTCTTCAACCCTTACCTGCTTCACGGGTCAGGCCCTAATCGGACTAAGGTAAGTCGTTTTTAATTTTTGGTAGAACATAGGTACACAATAATGTACAAAAACCAATTTGGTTCCAGTTCAGTATCTCATAGTAAAACATACAGGTACAGGTCATGAAAAGTGACTAGATGATTTATTTGCACGCCTGTAAATAAACTCACAATAAGAGAAAAAATATGAATGGTATCCGTATGAATCAATACCATCTTCCATTTTGACAACGTAATAAATGATTTAAATATATTGACGTTATCACTATAGTCGAATTTTTAATTAAACGATATCAATTGACAGTAGCTAATGTCACTTCGTCAAATAATGTTGCTATATTCAGTAATAGTGATGCAACTGATGCATTCAGTTCCCGTTCGACCGTATGAAATGAATGATGAGGGATCGTTAATCTTTTCTTACAATACGTATAATTACTATTTTATAATAAAATATCGGCAGTATGGCGCTCTAGCCATTCACTAGGCTATCCATGCTACTTCATTCATTCATCATGATAATTATAATAGTTCAGTTTGTCACAACACTATTTTTTTTTCCTAGAAAAATTACAACCCAGTAAACGTCAGATAGCTTCATCTAATTATAAATCCGACTATAGTGCCATCTATGTTATCACAGTTAAACTTCTCAAGAATGATTGATTTTGTATTATTTATAAATTACAGACGTACAGAAAAGCGATTACATTTCACTTCGCAAACAGTTCATGCCACTACATCGATGTGAAGAACACGGTACAGGAAAATATCGCCAGGGAAGTTGAGGAATACGGCAAGAAACTGGGATTGCAGCTTGACTACGCTGTTAGTATGAATAATCATGTCTATTTTCTTAGAGAAAAGTTTGGGTTTATTTAAAAGAAAAATCTGCACTGCAGCAGCTTGATCGGCATATCTCCGCTCTGCATGGTGACCAGTAATCTCTGCAAGCTAATGTTGCAAGCTCTTATAAACCACCAGAATCACTGGACTATGGTGGTTTCGAAAAGTACGGACTTGTTTTCTCGCAAGTACCTAACCTATAAGTATTACTACGAAACACAAGGGATAATCCGAATAAAGTTGTAGGAAATATTTCTTACTGCTACAAAATAAAAGATTTTAAATACTATAATATTATAAATGCGAAAGTAACTCTGTTTGTCTGCCTGTCTGTCTGTCTGTCTGTCTGTCTGTTACGCTTTCACAGGTGTGAAAAACCTGCCTGCTGAAAAAAAAACCTGCCTGCTGAAAAAAAATTCATCAAAATCGGTTCAGCGGTTCAGGCGAACCGCATTAGACCTCGAGAATGGACATAGGCTATGTTTGGTCGCGATAACCGACATCCACGCGGGCGAAGCCGCGGGCTGAAGCTAGTATTTTATAAAAACAAAACATTTCTTTTAATATTACAGGATATATGGCGATTCAAAAGCAAACAAGTAAAGGGAGTGCGATCTAATTTATAAAAATCTTCGGAAGAGAAACGAATTTGTATAAAAGTTAAAGGTGCTAATTATTAAAAATTATGAATAATAAATATTCAAACATTTTTATTTTTTATTCATTTGAATTTAAATAAAACGATATTTATTCTATCAGTTGTTTTATTAAAATGTTACTAAAAAACACTAAAATTGTGAGTGATGTCGAAGGTTCATGTGTAGGTAGGTACGAGTGAGGGTCTTGCATTCGTGTCGGGGGGCGCGGTGTCGTAATCCGCTGAGGATAATCAACTTATGGTACCTACGTTCCAGTCCTACTGGTCTATTTATCTAAGACTGGAATTTTATTTTAAGAAATCTTTGGTAGGTTTTGTATTTTGTCATAAATTGGTATAATTTATGCTAGCGCTTCTAGCAGCCCTGTTCCGAGTTTGACAATCTTGTCATTACCGATTTGACATTATTATTCATGAATGAAGTTGTAAATAAACTTGTAAATATTGAAAACATTTCATTAAAAGTTGTGTTTTTCTGTCTCTGTGGTGTGGAAGTATTAAAACAAGTCCGAAGTCCGCCAGAATATTAGTGTTCTGTGAAAACAAGTTACTACAAGAACTTGTTTACCTTGAACAGCGAACAAAATAACAAAATTAAAAAAAATTGTTTTATAGTTTTAAAATGCAAAAAATATTAGTGAAATCTTTGGCAGGTGTGAAAGTGCTTCCACAATCGTAAGTTTTTGGACTTTTTATTTTTTACCAATAAATACCTAATTATTGAGCTTGTAATTATTCCATAATTTAACATTGTCCCTGTTATCACTTTGAAATAATTACTTTTGCCTTCTTTCAATGTTATAATTTATCTCACACAAGTAATAAGTAGCACAATTCAAGTAGGTACTTAGGTACTTATATAAAAATCCTTGCAAGAATGAAATCAAAAGTGTATACAGCTACATAAATAAATCAATATTTACCTATCTAAATAATGGAATAGTATTACTATTCCAGCGGATTTCTGACTCTGAGGTGGGAGCCTTAATAAACATGAGTTAAAATGATTCTAGAAAGGTCAATAATTAGATGGGTACCTTTCACAAACCTACAATGAAAGTATAAATGTAATTTTACTTCTAGATTAAAACAAAAACTAAGTTTATAAAAAAAAAGTTGTGTGACTCGCAACAACTTTTTCTTTTATTCCATGTCTTGTATTTTTTTTAAATGTAAAATAAAAACAAAAAATATTTGACAAATCTTGCAGTACAAAATTAGGCCTTTTATTTATAAAAAGTGAGGCTACAGTGTCAAAGGCTGAATATATTTTACTGAAAATATGTGTACTCTTTTTTAATCACTCTAGGATAGTAACCCTCAGCCCGATATAGTTCAACTTATAATATTCACAATAATACTTTTGCAGCACCTCTGCAGAGTCTTCCGACAGCCTGACATTATCACCAGAACAGCTCAAGTTCTACGAAGACAATGGCTACTTGGTCATCAAAGAGCTCATCGACTTTGCATCACTGTACAGTTATAAGTAAACATGTTTCTTATAATACCTCCATATTTGAACTTGATGTCGGTGTCTCCCGTCTGAATTGAGCAGTCCTACTAGGATAGTACCTCCGGTAATACCTCGGTCCTACATAAGACCGTGGCCATAATGTTGTCCGACCGTAAATTGGGTAGCCATAACTCACAACGACCCCCCCCCCATACCCCAACATTTCCTCTCTCCAATTCCCCCCCCACCCCTTCCCTCTAATCCCCCTTTGGAGTAGTGTGGGCCCCACTACTCCAAAACCTTGCCAAGTTAGTTGCCGTACACTATACTTGTTTCTAGGCGACACATTTTGCCACAAAAAGTATAGTCCACACTACTCCAAAATCTGGCCACGTTAGATGCCGCGCACTATAATATATACATGTGCTTGTTTCAAACTTACAGACAGCGTTTTCTACAAATCTGCAAGGGCCTCATCCCTCCAGGCAACATCCGGGTTGTGAAGGAACCAAACCTTGTTAAAGAAGGCGTGAAACCAGAAGATTATATTAATAAGGTAAGGACTTCCCCTTCGGGCGCCATAGTAACCGGTTACGATCGAAGTTTTTTTAGTCCTTTTTCGTAACCAATTTTTTTTTTGAAGTTATACACGTCAACATGACTTTACCTCGTTTGAAGGTAAGCTAAAGGTAAACTCCCAGGACCGGCGGTAACCACTACATACACTTAATGCTGCAGTGACGGCCTTCAGCTTCAATTGACGAATGAGGCTATTTTCTTATTCGTATCCACTAACAACTTTCGTAACCAGTTGGTTACGAAAAGATTTTTATTGACTTGGTTTCATGGTGGATCATAACTATGATCGATCATGTTTTCTGAGTTATTTTGTTGCCAATTATACAATGTTAAGACCAGCTTCCCAGACAGACGTATTTATAAAAAAAATAACAATGAAAATATATTATGCGTAACAGCGTAACTATGAGAACATAATATACATTATATGTATGTAGTCCTATTAAATTTAAGAAACCTGAAAGAAAAATAATAAACTATTATTATTAGTTTATTTGGTTTCTAAACTATACTATTATAAAATTGTAAAGTCGCTGTGTCTGTACATTAGATATACACTCGAGAGCAATGAATCCGGGTCACTTAAAGAATCCTAAAAATCTCGGAAACTAAAAATGCTAGGTTAATGCAATAAATTGTATTTAATAGACAATGTAATACTCCTTAAATGAAGGTATTAAAACTTCTTAGTTATTGTAAAGTTATATCATAAAAAAATCAAATTTGAAAAAGGGCCACTTTCGAAGATGGAACTACGAAATTACAGCATTTGGTTTTGCTTTTGTTTGTAATCTGTCATTTATGTGGGTACATAAACCATGTTGATAGTGCTCTATATTCATTATTCAAGCTGAAATTATGTCGCTTACGCCTGAAGAATGCACCAGAATACTTACAATGCTGGAAACCGGCCGGAGTCAGCGCGATACAGCCAGGACTGTCGGTGTGTCGCTGTCAACAGTACAAAGAGTTCTCCGACGTTACGAAGAAACTGGTTCTAACCTACGCAGACCAGGAACGGGCAGAACCAGGTGTACCACAGCACGAGAAGACCGATACTTGGTGAACACCATGCTTCGAAATCACTTTCTCACAGGAACTGAACTCACCAATCAGTTTCGACGCCTCGGAGGAAGTAACCCAAGTGCATGGACAGTAAGACGTCGGCTTGCTGAATCTAACTTAAAACCCCTTAGACCTGCAAACGGCCCTAAACTGGAGCGTGGGCATCGTATTTCGAGACTAAGATATGCCCAGAGCCACGTAAATTGGAGTATTGAAGATTGGTCAAAAGTTATGTTCTCCGACGAATCAAAATTTATGCTCTACAAGCACGATGGAAGACACAGAGTGTATCGAAGACCAGGGGAAAGATTCAAGCAAGCATGCATCGAAGAAAAAGTAGCCTACGGTGGTGGGTCTGTACTTGTGTGGGCCGGAATTTCTTCTGAAAGTCGCACAGAGCTGGTGATCATAGAAAACGGCTCTTTAACTAGCGTAAGATATGTGGAAGAAATCCTCAATGATCACGTTGGCCCATTTATGGTCAATTTAGGTGAGGATGCTATATTTATGCATGACAATGCCCGACCTCATACATGTAGGATTGTGAATGACTACCTTCAAGAGATGAACATTACTCGTATGGAGTGGCCAGCGCGCAGCCCGGATATCAACCCGATCGAGCATGCTTGGGACGAGCTAGGCAGATGCGTAAAACAACGAAACCCTCCCCCAATCACGCTTCGTGAGCTCAAAATTGCTCTCACAGAGGAATGGGAGAATATTCCCCAAAATCGTATAAGGAACTTGGTGTACAGCATGCCAAACCGCGTAAACGCAGTAATGGAAGCACGAGGAGGCAATACGAAGTATTAAAATTCAAGAAAATCGTAATAAAGTTCAAAAATTTCATGTTTCCTATTTTTGTTTTAAGGAGAGATCAGCAGTTTTTTTCTTTATGTAATTTTGTGTTAATAAAATGTATGGTGACTCATATTTTTTTTACTTTCATTTAAGGAGTATTACATTGTCTATTAAATACAATTTATTGCATTAACCTATCATTTTTAGTTTCCGAGATTTTTAACATTCTTTAAGTGACCCGGATTCATTGCTCTCGAGTGTATTTAAAAAAATACTTAAGTTAAACCCAAGTGGTTTTTTTTTATATCTCCAATGTTCAGCTTTTTACAAGCCTATGCAGGCGGCTCCGCCCGCGCGGACGTCGGGTTTTGTATTAATTTCTTTTAATTTCTTTTTTTTTTTTTTTTTTTTTTTTTTCTCCCATACAATATTTTTGACTATATCTCCGGATCTACTAAACCGATTGTGATCAAACAACATGCGTAAGATTTTAAGTATGACCAAGAACTTTCAAACCAAAAGAAAAACCGCCAAAATTTTAAATATCTCCAATATACCATCACACCAGCTACTTGACACAGCTACTTTCTAATTGTATAATAAAATAGATAGATAGATATTTACTGTACCCTAAATCCTATCCTACTTCCGACTAATATTATAAACGCGAAAGTTTGTAAGACTAAGAATATATGGATGTATGTTTGTTACTCTTTCACGCAAAAACGGCTGAATAGATCTCGCTGAAATTTGGTACAGATATAGATTATAGTCTGGAATAACACATAGCCTACATTTAATCCCGGGAACAGGGTCTCGATTCTGCTAAAGGCAAACCACTGTAATGCTACTAACACTCTAAAAAATGCTATTTAATTGTAGACTACCGTTATACAGTTAAAGTCTAAAATCAAATGAAAAGAATTCATTTAACTTTTTCATTCGCTCTACAAAATATAATTTGACTTTAGACTTTAAACTTATAACAATAAAGTCTACAATTAAACAGAATTTTTTAGAGTGTCTGTGGTACATCAGTGGCTCGTCTTTAGCAGAATCGAGACCCAGGTTCCCGTGGGTTGGAACGGAGCCGCGGGCAACAGCTAGTATATCATAAAAACTGTTACAGCTGCACGAGCTCCTCTACGATGACGTGTTCATCACGTATGGAGAACACCCTCAAATCCTGTCCGTGGTCTCCCAGCTGATCGGAGATGACATCACAGCGGTGAACAGCATTTTCATCAACAAACCTCCAGGAGGTTCCAGACACCCTGCCCATCAGGTAATATTGCTACTAATCTATTTTATACCACGTAGGTGGCAGACAAGCACACGGCCCACCTGATGGGAAGCGGTCACTGTGACCTATGGACGTGTGTAACACCAAGAAAAGCTGAAAGCAAAGGGTGGGGAGACTAGGAAGGGGGAGGACGGGTACAGTGAGCTCTGGCTACCCTACTTACCGGCGGGAAGACAACACGATGGTTATTATGGCCGCGGTGTTTTTTGTTTGAAAAGGTTAGACTTGAAATCTGCCGTATATTTGATTGCCGACCTCCGTGCGGGCGGAATCCCGGGCATCAGCTGGTAAGATAATTATGAAAAAAAAAATGATTTTATATTTCAGGATTTGTTCTACTTTCCATTCCGACCCGCAGAGAAGATCATTGGAAGCTGGACGGCCGTGGACCACGTGACGTATGAGAACGGCTGCCTCTTCGTGGTACCAGGCTCGCATAAAGACAAGAAGCTGTACGCGCATGGAGGGAGAGAGGTATTCTATATATATATATATATATAGCAGGTGATCCACCCCGGCTTCGCCCGTGGCCTATTTCGAATCCTGATGCACCCTTTTTAACTCACATAATATGCTCATAATTTGTCATGTTTTCCTAAAATGTATAGAAATCTACCGGAATTGATCACATTTATGATTATTGCTCCGCTCCCTTGGGCAGTAGCGTGATGATATTCAGCCTATGACATTCACGGATAATGTAATGTGGTTTTCTATTTGCTGAAAGAATTTTTAAAATCGGTTCAGTAGATCCCGAGATTACCCCTTACAATTTAACAAATATTATACAAACACACAAACTTTACTTCTTTATAATATTAGTATAGATATATAGATAAATTGTAACGCCCCTTTTTTATCGTGCGGAAATCCCTATGGATACCCCGTCGGACATCGGCAGTGGCTATGTCGGGATCGAACCGACTAAAATCGCACGCCGTCTCGGGTCTTAATTACCGGGACACCCCGGTCAACTATATATGCCTATTGGGTAACCTTCGCGCAGAGTCACAGGCCATAGTTAGTCTAAAAAGCTTTTTTTTTTCAGAACACATTGAAGTATTTCCACGGAGTAGACGAAGATGTCCTGGCGCCCCCTGAGAAGCAGGTGCACCTGGAGATGAGTCCTGGAGACACTGTGTTCTTCAACCCTTACCTGCTGCATGGGTCCGGCCCTAATCGGACTAAGGTTAGTCAGTTTAAAGTTAGCAACTGAGGGTTAAAAAAGATATTTTTCATAAAAAAAAATGTATGCCGTAAATAAGTAGGTTTTAATAGTCATCAGAAAATTTGCTTATTCTTTCGCCAACGGCCATACCACGTTGAATACACCGGTTCTCGTCCGATCACCGAAGTTAAGCAACATCGGGCGTGGTTAGTACTTGGATGGGTGACCGCCTGGGAATACCACGTGCTGTTGGCTTTTTGCTGTTTCAAATATTTTAATGATTATTTAAGTATTTTGCAATTAAAGGTACCTTTTGTCATGAAATTAGCAATGCTGAAAGTTATTTTCAAACTTTCATTTATGCTAGACTATTTTTATTACAATGAATATCAATATTAATGCCTAATACATTTTCTACGAATACTGCTGGTGATCGAAAGAAAAGTTGGTTTTGAATGGTATTCTTGTGTTTAGAATACAATGGAGTGTATTGCTTTACATAAAAAATCCTTTTAAAATATAATTATATACGGTCGACTTGAGAAACCTGCTCCTTTTTTGAAGTCGGTTAAAAGAAAAATGTATCGACTCGACACACTATACACATCCTTTTTTCTAATAGGAACTTACCAAAAATGTTTAACCCTTTCAACGCAAATAGCTTTCCAACCTCTAATCTATACGGATATCCGGATAAAATAATATATTCACAAATATAATAAAAACCATCCTTGCTTGTCAACTGTCAACATTAATTTCTTTTTTTAGCTCCAAAACATTTTTGAATGGAAAGCCAGCAAAAAATATCAAACGATAATATTGTGTTCAACTTTCGTGACAAAATGTATTTTAAAATACAAAGTAACTTAATAATCATTAATAAATAGAAAACAGCAAAAAGCCAACAGCACGTGGTATTCCCAGGCGGTCACCCATCCAAGTACTAACCACGCCCGATGTTGCTTAACTTCGGTGATCGGACGAGAACCGGTGTATTCAACGTGGTATGGCCGTTGGCAAGAGATGATATAAATTTTTTCAGCACTACAAAAGCTAAATTATAATAATAGAACTATGAAGAAATTATAAGCTAAATTATAAGAGCAAATTAGTAAATGAAATTTTACAAACTGGTTGGCATGAAACCCAAACACATAATCAAAGTTTGTACATTAATGAATTTGTTATAATACTTATAAACATGACTATGTTAAATGATCAAAATGTACTTTACCACTTTTGTTTCTAATTTGACTAGCTAGGTATTACTCAGAATTTAGACACTATTTGGGGCGGCAAAGAAGCCGAATTCGTTAGGTTTTTGTAAAAATAATTGCTGAATTTTAGACTTAGATATTTTTTTTTTAATTTTTTTTATTTGATGCATACCTTTTTTACAATTTTTTAACCCTATAACTGCAAATCACGTGCGTGGGTAACTCAACTCCATAATCTATACGGAAATAATATTCAAAAAGTCCCCTAAGTCTCTGCAAAACAGTAGTAATCAAATCATGGTCACTTTTTTATTTTTCTGGAAACTGAAAAAAGACTTCAGTAATTGAAATTTAAAAAATATTACACTTTAAGCGAACCAGCATTGGCAGAAAAAATATAAATTTAAAAAATCGCACTTATTTTACATGGATACATACATCTCTTCTCTATCGGGGTAGACAGAGACCTAATGTTTCCAGTTGCCGCGATCCTGACATACACTGCTTCTTCTACTTTCGTAATCATTTGTATACATGCTCACCGCCAGTTCTATTTCTTTTATTGAGCGGTTTTGTTTCATTCATGAATGACACGGAAATAAAGAAAAAAATATAAAATCTAAAAACGACAAAAAGCCAACAGCACGTGGTATTCCCAGGCGGTCACCCATCCAAGTACTAACCACGCCCGATGTTGCTTAACTTCGGTGATCGGACGAGAACCGGTGTATTCAACGTGGTATGGCCGTTGGCAAGGGAGGTTATAAATTTAATAATCATGACAAAACTTAATATATTTAATGCTAATTACTTACTTATTCACGGGATTCAAGAGTAAACTAGTAAATGAAAGTCTAGCCAACATTATTTAAAACGATAAGTATTTATATGATCGAAATTTTTCAACAAGTGGACATGTATTTTTTATCAATATTATTTTTAACCCTCCAACTGCAAATCGCTTGTTGAGCTAATCTATACAGATATCCGGACATTATTTGTTACACTACAAATTTAGAAATAAAAAGAAAATTAGATGTTGCAAACGTTTTTATCGCCATCTATAATAGTTGTCATAGCAACAGGAACTAAAATTGACTTTGTCTAAATTTTCATAGAGTAATATCCTTTACTTCTTTTTCCTCAAAAGTAAATAGAATGTATTAATTTTTAGGGTTCTGTGCTTGATTAGGAAAAAAAACCTTATCTCTTCGTTATCCATCTGCCTGTCTGTCAAGACCTCTTTCTTAAGAACACGTAGAGGCATCAAGTTGAATTAGATAAAAGGAATGTTGCGGATAATGCTTGGCAATACACGAAGCGTAATATCCAAACTGTGGTCTCAATATCGACTAATAGGTGGCTTGACCTACCATCTCCTGGCCTGCACTCATGGAGAACGGAGGTCGTTAAGTTACCTTCGGCGTCGTTAGTCAGTCACCTGCACCGCAATCGGAGAGTTTTAGAAAGCCGTACCTTATTTTTCGTGTGGAAATCCCCACGAATCTCTCCCCTCCTCTGGCCAGTAGGGACGTAATATCGGACTTGACCGACTAAAGTCGAACTCCATCTTGGGTCTACAGACGCCGAAGTTTAAGGTAACCCTTGACCCTGAGCTATCCAAGGCTTACTGATGGGCATGGCTGTTTTGGTGAGTTCCTGCATTGCGTAGGCAGGGTGCTGACGTTTGAATGCCACCATTGCCGGGGCTGATCCGTGGGCACACCACCTCTTCATACACTGGCAGAGTCTCCAGAGTGGATAGAGTGGCGCCATGTCCTAGAAGCAGACGTCGGTGGGGTAAGTCTCATGGTGAGGTCCCTGGTGCCGAGATCTAGCACTCCCCCGTGCCGATGAAGGCGCACCAGGTGGCGTAGTTCGTAGAACCATCTCCGTCCTCCATGAGTGCGGGCCTAGGGTGACGGTCGAGGCTAACCGTCACCCTAACAGAAGCAGACCCAGGGTGGCAGGGTGTTATATTTCCACGCGCGCTTTTTTATAGAGATGGGGGATTTAGATTCCTAATAACACGTCGAGGTCGCCAGTTCTGGTGGCGGGAACCGGTTGGGGATTCTGGGATATCCTTTCAAGGACACACCAGATTCCTCGATCACACAGGCATTGGTAGGACTCCGACATACCAACCTCTCCGTTGGTTCCGTTGAGGTGAAGCCCGTAGGGGTTTTTGCGCACGAAAAAAAAGGGGTATTTCCCTTTGGGCTAGAATCCAGATATTTTGCAGAAAGTAAAATCTTATAGCATAAGTACAGGGAAAAGTACGGAAAGCATTAAATATTACCTACTTCACCAAAAAAATAAAATGTATGTCTGTCATTCAAGACAAGAAGCACTGCAAGTTAAGTTCGCCCCCTTTTTTTGTCGTGCGGAAATCCCCCTCAACCCAATTTTGTACGGAACCCTGCGTGCACGAGCCCAATTTGCACTTGACCGGTATTTATTAGTATATCCTCTTTCTTTACTTTCATGAACTTCTTGAATGTTAAATCAGGTTGTCAAATGTCAATGTCTGTAGCAAGATTTTAATAATAAAAAAATCAGATTTTCGGTAATAAATAATGTTCACTAATTTGAAATAGTGCATCGAATGTGAAAGTGACCTGCAACTATGATGAAAGGGTTTTTCAAAGGGCCTCTTCCGAGTCACACATACTTTGGCCAGAGCAGCTATCTAATCCCCATAAAATCTAGAAGACAATGAAAAAGAGTGAAAAAGGATAATGATGGTAAATAAACGGGCTTTGGCCGCGATGCATGGCACTGTACTTTGAAGGGTTTGATGGAACTTGAGATGAAATGAATACGTTTAGCTGCAACCACTGATTGCGAAGGAATAGACATTGAAAGTTAGTACGGGCAGTCCCTCAGCTTAAAAAAGACTTGGTGGCGATAGTCAACATTCACGCGGGCGGAGCCGCGCGCGGGTACGCTAGTATAATATATACGGTCGACTTGAGAAACCTGCTCCTTTTTTGAAGTCGGTTAAAAAGAAAAATGTATCGACTCGACACTATACACATCCTTTTTTCTAATAGGAACTTACTAAAAATGTTTAACCCTTTCAACGCAAATAGCTTTCCAACCTCCTAATCTATACGGATATCCGGATAAAATAATATAATTCACAAATATAATAAAAACCGTCCTTGCCTGTCAACTGTCAACATTAATTTCTTTTTTTAGCTCCAAAACATTTGTAAATGGAAAGCCAACAAAAAATATCAAACATGAAATAACTATAATGTGTTCAACTTTCGTGACAAAATGTATTTCAAAATACAAAGTAACTTAATAATCATTAATAAATAGAAAACAGCAAAAAGCCAACAGCACGTGGTATTCCCAGGCGGTCACCCATCCAAGTACTAACCACGCCCGATGTTGCTTAACTTCGGTGATCGGACGAGAACCGGTGTATTCAACGTGGTATGGCCGTTGGCAAGAGATGATATAAATTTTTTCAGCACTACAAAAGCTAAATTATATTAATATGGATTCAAGAGCAAATTAGTAAATGATACCAACTGGTTGGCATGAAGCCCGAAAACATAATCAAAGTTTGTACATTAATGAATTTGTTATAATACTTATAAACATGACTATGTTAAATGATCAAAATGTACTTTACCATTTTTGTTTCGAATTTGACTAGCTACTACTCAGAATGTAGACACTATTCGGGGCGGCAAAGAAGACGAATTCGTTAGGTTTTTGTAAAAGTAATTGCTGAATTTTAGTCTTAGATACTTTTTTTTAAATTATTTTATTCGTTGCATACCTTTTTTACAATTTTGTAACCCTATAACTGCAAATCACGTGCGTGTGTAACTCAACTTCATAATCTATACGGAAATAATATTCAAAAAGTCCCCTAAGTCTCTGCAAAACAGTAGTAATCAAATCATGGTCACTTTTTTATTTTTCTGGAAACTGAAAAAAGACTTCAGTAATTGAAATTTAAAAAATATTACACTTTAAGCGAACCAGCATTGGCAGAAAAAATATAAATTTAAAAAATCGCACTTATTTTACATGGATACATACGTCTCTTCTCTATCGGGGTAGACAGAGACCTAATGTTTCCAGTTGCCGCGATCCTGACATACACTGCTTCTTCTACTTTCGTAATCATTTGTATACATGCTCACCGCCAGTTCTATTTCTCTTATTGAGCGGTTTTGTTTCATTCATGAATGACACAGAAATAAAGAAAAAAATATAAAATCTAAAAACGACAAAAAGCCAACAGCACGTGGTATTCCCAGGCGGTCACCCATCCAAGTACTAACCACGCCCGATGTTGCTTAACTTCGGTGATCGGACGAGAACCGGTGTATTCAACGTGGTATGGCCGTTGGCAAGGGAGGTTATAAAGGAGATGGAAAATGGTGGGCCCAAATGTAATAAGTTGAGATATGATCTAAAAAATTAGTCATATTTTTGTATCCTAGAATATGAAAAATCACTTCAATTCTCAATCTGGAAGCGGAGAAATATGAGAAAATAGTTTTCGTGAGATTATCGATTGAGTAATCGATTACACGGTTACAAAAATAAAACATTTTGTGGTAAATAATTAACTCAAAATAATTAAATGCACTATATATACATAAATGCAATATAGTGCATATAATTACAGTCATATTATACTGAAAAACCAATAATAATGATTATTGATTTCATATCGATTCAAATCTCTCTTATATTACCTATTTTAGTCTATGTCACTGACATGACAAGACAGCTGCCGATTTTTTTTTGTGCTCACTCGTTTCGTGTATTCCGATGTGTTTTGAGTGCTTTCCCGATTATTCGTCATTTTTTACGACCACTGTTTTGTATTTTACGGATTCTGACCCTGCCTACCTTGTACGACCCTTGCTTTCACCTTGGACACCGAACATCTTCATCAGCTCACACGTTTGACTTGGAATTGTTATTTTGGATTTTACCGCCGGCTTGTGGATTGGATAGTAGTGAAACTATGGATCGCTGTGTGAATTGTGGGATATCCACTGATCACTGCAATACACTGGGCCGACGACCCTTACACGATGAAACAATTCTGTCCGTGATTCGGCTATAGTAATGCATTACTGCAATTGTATTGTAGGCAATGATTTTTACATATATAATATCATTGATTGTAGGTAAACGAACTGTAGGCTGTTGCGCTCATAATGGTACCTTAGCTGGGCTAGGTACCAAGATCATATACTTAGTACCATCTGCACAATTTCTAGACGACATTTTAATTATAATAGAAGGCGAATAGAACACTAGGTATATTAAATGTTTTTTACTTTATTTTAGACATCCTTTCCCTATCTCCTTACCTGTTACCTATCTATCGCTTGAAGTCGTTGACGTTCATTCATATATGATTATTAACATTTTCTAGTACATATAATAACTATTAGTGCAAAAGAACACATTTTGCACTTGAGGAATCAGCTGTTAGTTAAAGATTGTAACATAACCTCACTTTTACATAATCTCTTATATCTCTGTTCTCAGATTGACAAAATCCGCAGAATTTTCAGTGAAAGGTTGATAATATATAAGCTATTAATTGACACTACTTTCATCTTCTTACAATTAGGCCCAAGATTGTATGTAATCATTTCAGTCTCCTTTAATAATCATGACAAAACTTAATATATTTAATGCTAATTACTTACTTATTCACGGGATTCAAGAGTAAATTAGTAAATGAAAGTCTAGCCAACATTATTTAAAACGATAAGTATTTATATGATCGAAATTTTTCAACAAGTGGACATGTATTTTTTATCAATATTATTTTTAACCCTCCAACTGCAAATCGCTTGTTGAGCCCCTAATCTATACAGATATCCGGACATTATTTGTTACACTGGCATTTTAATATTAACTGATTTTCTTCAAGAAAATTGGTATAATATATATTCTGTAAAACTGTATTATCATATATTTTGTAGTTAAATCGCCTTCGCTTGTTTATTTTTGTTTAAGCTTGAAAATTATTTTAGTATTTTAAATATATCAAAAAAACATCCTTGCGGCCTTGAGCAACCAAACTCAGCAGAAATAATATGCCCAGAAAGAAGTGCAAAATAAAAGTAGTACAAAAATGTATAATAAATAAAAACACAGCAAAAAGCCAACAGCACGTGGTATTCCCAGGCGGTCACCCATCCAAGTACTAACCACGCCCGATGTTGCTTAACTTCGGTGATCGGACGAGAACCGGTGTATTCAACGTGGTATGGCCGTTGGCGAGAGTTGTTATAGATTTTCTTGTCAGAATCTATGTAACGAATATTGTACTAAAAGAACGTTTTATATCATTGTTATTTATAGAATAATGGATGACCTTTCATCCGTTATTAAATACATAAGTAGTAATTACATAAATTATTATCTTATCTGTGGTTACACATCCTAATCCTGTTATTAACCATTCATTGCAAATTAAATTCGTTCGATTACCAACGTTCGCTGTGATTCTTTAATTGCATTGTGTATTTTATTTCTATTGCGGCAGCTGCTAACGTGTACCGTGCACATACTACATAACCATTGCGTGGGAACACAATGATTTTTTTATTGTAGGTACCTATTTAGACAAGAAGGCGCACACCGAAACCGTTAGACAGTTTTTTTTATCAATACCGTTTGTATAGTAATAAATAGTATCAGGGGGTTACAATTTTTTGCAGTACTTATGTAAGTACTACTAAGTTTTTAAAATTAGTAAGTATGGTATAGATAATTTTAATCTGTCTAATGCAAATCGCTTCTAAACTGATAGTATATACGGATATCCGGATATAATCTTTAATCATAAGTGTAATGGTGTCTTCAACTTATTAACTAGTAGCCGTCCCGGATTTCCTATACGAATTTCATTTATTTTTTGATTTTTTTTTGTATAAACTTATACAAATTTTGTTAAAATATTTAACATCCATTATTGAAAAAAATTTCAAGAAATATAATTAAGATAGAACTATAGACGCAACGTACAAAACAATATCAAAAAGCCAACAGCACGTGGTATTCCCAGGCGGTCACCCATCCAAGTACTAACCACGCCCGATGTTGCTTAACTTCGGTGATCGGACGAGAACCGGTGTATTCAACGTGGTATGGCCGTTGGCGATTACTGAACAAAATATTTTCATCATAATGTCAGACTCCAAATAGATTTTTATAAAACATTACATAATTGAATTCCATGTTATTTAATTTTTATTGTTTTATCATATTAACCCAAGTGCAATGGTTTCGTGAAACATTTAAACACACATTTTAATTCTTTAACAAGACAACTAGGTAGTTTCTTTAGGACTCTTTTGCCAAAATTAAAATTGTTTGCTTACTACAAAACAAACTTCAAGTTAGACTTTATGAATTAACATTATTTTTATGTATCGTAAATCATATTCCTTTTTGTTTATCGTAATAAGTCTTCTAATAGTGTAAAATTTATGTCCGAATATCCGTATAAATTATAAGCTTTGGTAATGATTTGCATTAAACGGCCATAAACGGTGCAGTAAACGTAGGTGGTATAAAAAAAACATACCTACCTATTAAAAAAAAAAGTCCCTGTAATTCAAATGACTGTACCTAGGCCAGAATTTCTTTGTCTAATCAAAGACAGTTATCATGGTCTTTGGTCTAATTTACACTTGAATCCCGTGATCTAAGAACACAAATATAACTAAGTTTTATTCCGAGGAAAAAATTTGAAGATTTAATCGCCAACGGCCATACCACGTTGAATACACCGGTTCTCGTCCGATCACCGAAGTTAAGCAACATCGGGCGTGGTTAGTACTTGGATGGGTGACCGCCTGGGAATACCACGTGCTGTTGGTTTTTTGTTGGTTTTTATTTTTAAACATGTATATGTATTTGTATTAGTTTAATTTTGCATTTTTTTCTTTCTAATTAATTCTGAGTATAATAATTATTTCTGTTGAGTTTGTTTGCTCAAGGTCGCAAGGTACAATTTTCCAGTTAAAAGAAAAATAACAAACGAAGGTGATTTAACTGCAAAATATATTATGCTACTACAGTTTTACAGATATAATAATATATTTTCATCGAAGAAGCTCAGTTAATAATAAAATGTCATTGTAACAAAATAAATTATGTCCGTATATCCGTATAGATTAGGGGTTCTACAAGCCATTTGCAGTTGAAGGGTTAAATATAATACTGACAAAAAATAAATGTTATCTTTTTGTTTTTTTTTATTGGTTATCGCCTCGAGAATACTTACTACTCGTGTTGGTTTCAGAACTATAGGTAATAGTCAAGA
Source organism: Lithosia quadra (assembly GCA_963576445.1). Lineage (NCBI taxonomy): Eukaryota > Metazoa > Arthropoda > Insecta > Lepidoptera > Erebidae > Lithosia > Lithosia quadra. The sequence goes on along the minus strand of OY754899.1, from coordinate 8,182,954 downwards.
AACGTCGGGTTCCTGTAATTCAAAAGACTGTTTGCTACACTTTTAATAAAATTATTAATTTACTCTCGAATCCCAAGTTCTAATTATAATATAAATAAATAAATAAAATAAAAAAAAATAAAAAGCCTTTTATTTCTTGCCAATAATTTGAACATAGAATTTGTATATATTTTATTTCCTGTAGCAGGGACCCCTCTCAGGTAAAGGCCTCCTCCAAAGTTTGCCACTTAGCACGATCCTGTGCAATACGGTGCCATTGCTTGCCCGCTATATTTTTGATATCATCTTCCCAACGCATGTAAGGTCTTCCCCTGTGTCTTTTGCCGGGTGGTCCCTTCCATGTTGTGACCGTTCTGGTCCATCTCTGATCTTTGAGCCGAGCTACGTGCCCGGCCCATTTCCATTTTAGTCTTAAGGCATAGCTTACAGCGTCGATCGTTTTAATTTTTGATTTTATTTCTATATGGCGTATCTTTTGGATTTTTTTCACATTCATTATACTGCGCTCAATTCCTCTCTGACATGTTATAATCCTATTACGTATTTTATTCGTAAATTTCCATGTTTGACATGCATAAGTCAAACATGGAATGAGGCATGTTTCCATAGCTTTCTTTTTTAATGGTAAGGGCATATCACTTTTAAATATCTCTTTATAACCCCAGTACTTATTCCATGTGAGCTTTATTCTCCTCTCAATTTCCAGCTGATTACTGTTTCTCTTGAACCCAACTTGTTTGCCTAAGTAGATGTATTCATCTACATATTCTAATGGTTGCCCGTCTATTGTGATGATTGGTCTCGTATTGGGTCGGTTGGTCATTAATTTCGTTTTGGTAGTGTTCAATTCCAGGCCCACTTCGCTACTGGCCTTGTGTAGAGTTTCAATCATGTATCGTAATTGACTAGTAGTTTCTGAAAACAAGACTATGTCGTCTGCAAAACGAAGATGACTTAGGTATTTTCCGTTGATATACAGACCCTGACGGTTCCAGTTTACCTTTCTTATTATTGATTCCAGGACAGCTATGAAGATTCTAGGGGATAGGGGGTCACCCTGTCTCACCCCTCTTTTCACTGGAAAGCTTGGACCCGTTGTTTCTAGTCTAACTTTGCTGGTGTTACCACTGTATATACTTTTCAATATATCAATATATATTTTATCTACGCTTTGTGATTGTAGAGTCTCCCATATGTTGTTGTGTAAGACGGTGTCAAAAGCTTTTTGGTAATCAATATATGCAATGTGCAGTGGTCTCTGATTTTCCTGGTACTTCTCTATGATTAATTCCAAGGTGTGAATGTGGTCCACAGTTGAATACCCCTTTCTAAAACCAGCTTGTTCGATAGGCTGGTTTTGTTCTAGTGCTGTAGTAATTCTCTTGTTGATAATCGTAGAAAATAGTTTGTATAGAGTTGATAATAGGCTTATAGGCCTATAATTACCAATATCTTTTGGGTCTCCTTTTTTATAAAGCAGAATAATAGTAGATTCAGACCACTGTGAGGGAGTTACCGAGGTTTCTAATATCCTATTAAACAGATTTGCCAGCGGTGTTACAAGTAGAGTACCAGCTGATTTCAGTGCATTGTTGGTTATATTGTCGGCGCCTGGACACTTGTCAGGTTTTAGTTGCTGTATTACTGCCATAATTTCATCGCAATCAATAAACTCTATATGATTTTCAAGTCGTTTACACTCGTCGCTGGTATCGCCACGCAATTCCATTGATTTTTCAGGATACAGGCTTTCAGAAGGCGTACTGTATAATTTCTTGTAGAAATCTGTTGCAATATGAATAATTCCCTCGCGATTGTACGTAGTTTTACCTTCTTCATTCAGTCCTTCAATCCATGCTTTATTGGTGTGTAATGCTTTGTACCCCTTTTTCAGGCTTCCGTTATTTTCTAAATGGTCTTTAAGGGTTGTTAATCTATGATTTTTATAATCTATTTTTATGTATCTGCTAGTAAGTTTGTATAGCGCTTTAAGCTCATTTTTCATAGACCTAGATTTATTTTTTGTTTGTTGTAGTTGTTGTTTTCTTTTTATTAGGTTTTTTGTGCGATCTGTTAGTATGCTATTGGTGTTTGTAATGTAACTTTGAGATAATCTTGCATTCTGTAGGCTAGTTTGTATAGAGATTATTATACTATCGTAATAGTCTTGTACTGACTTTGTCGGGTCCATTGTATATAGATTTGATAGTTGTATATTTAGTTGTTCTTTAAATGATAATATTTCTTCCTCATTTTTGAGCGCGCTGTATTGTTTTGTTACATATTTAGCTCTACTTTTTATTGGCTTCCTTAGCGATATAACTGCTCTTAGTAACCTATGATCTGAGGGGTAAGTTAGGTTTAATGTGTCAATATTTTGAAATATTTTTGGCTGGTTTGAAAGGATAAAATCTATTTCGTTTTTATATTGACCATTGGGTGAGCACCAAGTCCATCGTTTCTTTGATTTCTTCTTAAAAAATGTGTTAATAATTGCTAATTTATTCTCTAACGCAAAGTCTATGAGTCTCTGTCCTCTGGCATTTCTATCCCCATATCCATATTGTTTCATTACTAAACTTTCATCCTTTCTAGGTTCACCTATTTTTGCGTTAAAGTCTCCCATTAAGACGAAGTCTTTGTAGGCAGTCTCGATAGCCCCGTAGATACTTTGGTAAAATAGATCTATTTCGGCTTCCTCTGCTGATTCCGTAGGGGCGTAGGCTTGAATGATTGTCAGATGTTTCCCTGATATGTTTAGGTTTAGTACTGCCAATCGCTCAGAGATGCCAATATAACTTTCGATGCTCTGTTTGAGGCGTTTATTGATCATAAAACCAACTCCATACTTTCCTGGCGTTTGCCCGGTGTGGCATAAAATAAAATTTTCGTGCTCAGTAATTTTATTTCCTAGGCGTCGTACCTCTGATAGGCCGATGATATCATACTTTATGTTCTTTAGAGCTTCATTAATTTCAACTAAGTGTTCTTCTGATGAAAGTGTTCTAGCGTTATAAGTTGCAATGTAAAGATGATGTCCCTTTTTTTCTGTGTACTTTGATTTGCTTGTAATTATATCCTTTGGAGGGTTTAATTAATTTAATTATAATATAGGTACTTACTAATATTATAAAGAAGTTTTGTGTTTATATATTTGTTAAATTGTAAGGGGTAGGTAATCTCGGGATCTACTGAACCGATTTTAAAAATTCTTTCATCAATAGAAAGCCACATTATCCGTAAATGTCATAGGCTGAATATCATCACGCTACTGCCCAAGGGAGCGGAGCAATAATCATAAATGTTAACAATTCCGGTAGATTCAAATACATTTCAAGAAAACTGATAAATTATGAGCATATTATGTGAGTTAAAAAGGGTGCATCGGGGTTCGAAATACGCCACGGGCGAAGCCGGGGTGGGTCAGCTAGTTATTATATAAATAAGTTTAGTTGCAAGAGGTTGCAAGGTGATAATTTGTAGAGACTCTCGCCAACGGCCATACCACGTTGAATACACCGGTTCTCGTCCGATCACCGAAGTTAAGCAACATCGGGCGTGGTTAGTACTTGGATGGGTGACCGCCTGGGAATACCACGTGCTGTTGGCTTTTTGCTGTTTTTATTTTACTGAACAAATACCAATGAATGATTTTTAAAACCGATTTTTTTTACAATATAATTTATTTATCACTTACTTATTGAACACCGCCATCTAGGTAACACATTTATGAACTATTTATCAAAAAAAATGTGTTTAATGCCATCTATTATTTATTTGTGTAAACATCATCACTAGCGCCATCTAAGTTAATAAAGTATGTCCTGTGCCTATACACCCTTATTTTGGATTTTATTATATTTTTATTCGTATTTTATTATGTATTTTTATAAATTACAGACGTACAGGAAAGCGATTACATTCCACTTCGCAAACAGTTCGTGCCACTACATCGATGTGAAGAACACGGTTCAAGAAAACGTCGCCAGGGAAGTTGAAGAAATTGGACAGAAACGAGGAATGCAGCTTGACTATGTTGTTAGTATGAAATTATAATCCTTTGTATACGTAGGTACAGGCGACAACAAGAAGACTGTGTTTGCTAGACTTTTATCAAAATTACTAATTCACTCTTGAATCCCGAGTTTATTTATAAATCTCAATAAGTTTTGTTGTGACGAAAAAATTTGTAATCATTCTCGCCAACGGCCATACCACGTTGAATACACCGGTTCTCGTCCGATCACCGAAGTTAAGCAACATCGGGCGTGGTTAGTACTTGGATGGGTGACCGCCTGGGAATACCACGTGCTGTTGGCTTTTTGCTGTTTTTTATTTTACTGAACGAATACTCGCAATTTTACAGAATGAACTTAACTTAACTGGTAAGCTAATACTGATGGCGACTGACTGTACCTTCAAGTATTTAATCCTTTCTCCTAACAGTCCCGGGTCCTTTAAGCGGGGCGTGAAAAAGCATTTGATGAGGCCGTCAAGCTAAGGGCCACCATTATAGCACTATTGGTGTTTGTAATGGGGACTCCCAACTTTTAGCTTACCAATCAGGCGAGGTGAAGTCATATTGACGTGACCGACATAAAAAAAAACAGAACCCAAATTACAGACCCGCTTTTTGTAAAACTTTATTGCTATTGCAAAGCTTGCTATTGCCTGCGGCTTTGCCCGCTTGTAATTCTGATCCTGTACCCGAAACTCATGGGCACCATTTTCATTGATGTGTTACTCCAGACTATAATCTATCCCTGTACCAAATTTTAGTCAAATCTGTTCAGCCGTCGGAGCGTGATTGAGTACCAAAACGCACTACAGTTATATTTAAAAAAAATCACTGGAAGTGTGCCAACAATAGCATTATTATGATTGTGTAACTTTTGAGTATGATAATATAAATCATCAGCTATGAATCGATAATTTTGAACCAATGATTGCCAACGGCCATACCACGTTGAATACACCGGTTCTCGTCCGATCACCGAAGTTAAGCAACATCGGGCGTGGTTAGTACTTGGATGGGTGACCGCCTGGGAATACCACGTGCTGTTGGCTTTTTGCTGTTTATTGCTTTGAAATTTTTCAATTTATTTTTTTAAGTTTGCTGCAATTGTATGACTGATTTGTCTTTTACAACGTGGATTACTCTGCCACCCAACTGTAAAGCGAGCATGAAATTACATTCGAATAGTAAACGTATAATATTCAATACCGAACATTGATAATGTATACAGGGTGAATTTTTCAAAAGGGATTGGATGGCCAAATCCGAAACTATGGGTCATTCGTCAACTCGCTAAAAAAAATCTCGCCAAATTCGGCGGGTTGGCACCTTTCGATTTTACCTACTTTTGTTGTCGTCAACTCGCCGCATAATAAAAATGTATGGAGGTTTTGTACAGTCATCTACAACAGTCATACGGTATAAGAGAGGATTGACTTCAAATAAAACAAAATTTGGTTGAAAAAGATTATAATTAACCAACAATAATGAACGAGAAGTACAAAATGTTAGTGAAAAATCACAGATCAATAAACTGTTTCTTTAAAATCGTCTAGTACTAGCTGCACTCAGTTATAGGGTTGCCATCAGTGGAACCTTTATAACTCAAAATTTCGTGTTTAATTTTGGCTTTCAAAACTTGTAACATACTGTATGTCTGTTAGAGTTTGACTAATGAAAGCTGGACCAACAAAACCGCGGCAAATTTAAAAAAATTAGGGCAGGTATCACCAGTTATAGTTGGATAAAAACATTTTGATCGTGTAATAAAAGTATGTTCCTATTATAGTTTAACTGATATTTTTAAAGAATTTTATTGCGCTTTATTTGGTGTTATTCTTATTTATATTGATTTCTTTATTAAATACTATCCTTTGCCCACGACTTCGCCTGCGTGGGAGTTTGGTACTGTGGGAATATCGGGGGAAAAGGTAGCAGGTTTATTCATGTTGAAATCCCCACGAATACCACCCTCGTTGGCCATTGGGGATGGTTATGTCGGAATCGAACCGACTAAAACCGCAGATGTAGTGAAGATATAGACTAAGACTAGCTGTTGCCTGCGTGGAATTATGTTCCCGTTCCCGCTACCCTTGGGAATATATTTCACGGACAAAATGTGGCCTATGAACGTGTGCAAGATATATTGCCTGTGTTATCCCAGACTAAAAACTATCTTCAAGCGGGCTTATAGGAATCAGACGGAATTCATTTATTAGAAAAAAATATTATTAATTATAATCAAAATTAGATTCCAAATATTCTTCACCATCATCCGAGCTGCTTGATCCATCATCAGTCACACTTATAATTAATTATAATAATTAAATAAAATTGTCGAAAACTACAAATATCTAATACAAAAGCGAATATTTTTGGATATCGCATCTGATCTGAATCTCGTTATTATTTGATGTGAATACATATACCTACCTACAAAGTATCAAAATCAATGTAAACGCACAATCACAGAGAAATGACAGGAGGTGACATTTCTAGTCTACTGGTGTTGCAAATCAATAAATGTCGTGGTTCAGCTTTCATTAGACAAACTCTATATATCAATAAATTAAAATTTTATTATATGCAATATTAAGAAAATTATTATTAGGTCACTACCTAATAATATTGATCATTTACTACATATTTGTGACTACATAATTAAAATATTTACTTTATGAAAAAAATGAAAACCAGATTAATTTTTTTTTTCAACTGTTTTTATTATTAGATAGGTACGCAATAAAATTATTTTTTCTCAAATTATTAACATTATAATAAGACATTAAAAATTCTGAAATTCCGATAACAGATCCAATTTATCTATATTTTACTTTGGTAACATAGGGTAACCTATTGGGTTGCCAACCTGTAAACAATTATTTACACCTTACAAAAACCATTCATAAGGATAAAATAATTGACTATAGTCTGTTTTTTAATCTCAGGTACTAATTTGACATTACCTGTGTTGCCGGTTTTTGGCAATTAAAAAATAGTCATGTGCCACCAGTATCGAAAGTTATCGATTAATTAAATTTAGTACAAATATTTGTAGGTTAACCTATAAAATGTATAAAATACTAATTTTAAATTCGGTATGTAAATAAAACAAAACTTATATAGGTATATTGTCATTGAAACGAAATGGCGTCCATTTTGCGTCACTTTGGTTGTCATTGCAAAAATTTAACTTAGTTTCATTTTATCGATCTGCAGAGACTATCGATAGAGATGACGATATACTAGTCTTAGAATCTGAAAATTGTAGGTATGTAAATTACGGCATTTTAAATTTTTTGTACTCTAATTTAACTTTAAAATGAAAATAAAAATCAAGAATTCGACTGATACTAAAAAAGATCGTCATAAGTTTCAATAATTTATTTAATTTTAGACTTTTTAGTTATATATTTTTGTAATCGTCTTTCAATTTTCTTCCGTACAGTCATGCGAAGTTTTCGTCTTTTAATCGTAAATTTCTACTGTCTAAATTAATATGTGAGAATAGTTGCATAGTTTGCATTGGTCTGGGTGTTTTCTATGTATAATATGTATGTATCTACAAAACAAATGTATCTAAGTATGTTTATCCGCATTCTAGAACCCATAACACAAGCTAGTTAAGCTATGCTTACTTTGGGTCTAGATGCGTTGTGTAGAATGTCCTACAATACTTATTTATTATTTATTTATTTATTATAGTTGTTGCGCAACTTTAAATTGATATAGAACCTAAACGGTAAGTCAAATCGAAAAATGGTGAGAAAAATCTGAAATTATTTTTAAATACCTATTCAACGATACCCCACTTGACATAGCTTGTTGACATTTTTTTTTTTTCATAAAGGAACATACAAATAAACACATTACTAATCCTTTGCGTCGCGCAGTCGAATAAAAACTTATAAACATTTTATATTTAACTTTTCTCTTAAAATACATTATAGCCATACCACCAGCTGTATCCAGGCAACAAACATTGCCGATAGTTTCGACTTTCGAGTTCACCACTGAATACAAAGCTGGTATCATTATTTCACAATTTGACATTTGCACTTGTCAATTTAGTATCTGAGATAAAAAAAAACAGACTATATAGGTATAATATAGGTATAATATAGGTATAATATAGGTATAATTATTAAAACTCATCGACACACAAACGAACGAGTTGCCTTGTTGGTTTTGAAAAAAATGTCAATATCAAAGTTGGTACTTAGAAGTACCTACACAGCCAATAATATTTACGATAGAAACAAATTAAATCAAGTAAACAAATTTGTTTATGACTGTACTTTATCTAATTTAGCGAGTTGACGACAACAAAAATAGGTAAAATCGAAAAGTGCCAACCCGCTGAATTTGGCGAGTTTTCTTTTAGCGAGTTGACGAATGACTCGAAACTATAAGGAATAGCGAAAAATGCTCAAAGGAGTCACGAGCCCGATTTTGATGAAACTTAAAACCTCATCATTAGATTTTTGAAAAACCAATAATCCTAGCCAGGAATCGAACCTGTTGATTTTGAAAAAAAAAACACACCCTTTATTATTACACCATGCGATATTGTCGCTGTTAAGGAACAAATTCTGCGAAGTAATGATATACGGCAAATTTAAGGAAAATTTGGAATTTAATAAAATTCATGTTTCATGTACCTATTTGTTTCGTTCAAAATCCCAGAAAAGATCGTAACTATTCCGTGTTTTAAATTATACTCAGAATGATTATAATGATTTGATGTTTTTTTTTAAACAAGATGGAGCTCCAGCCCATAATAGCCCTAAAAGAGATTTTGATTCAGCAGTTTGACGATATTTTTATTGCAAGGCATGGTCCTGTGCCTTGGCCAGCGAGATCCCTGGATCTTACTCCCTTACTGCCGCACTCAGAAACGTTCATTAAATTAGTCCTAAGCGATACTTAACTAATTCTCATTAAATCTGTTAATTCATGGAACATCCCAGAGTCATAATTTAAGGGTACATTAGTTAATCACAACTTTAAGTTTTGTAGAGCGGTGCAGTGACAAAATCACAGTATCGATAGGGCATCGATAAGGCGTCGGTGTAGCCACACCTAAAAAGCGTTAACAGTAAAAAGTAGAAAAATAATATTAAACATATTCAAAACTTTTATTTATCTATACTATATAATTCAAAGTCCTGACAGGCTGACTGACTGACTGATTACAACGCACAGCCTAAACCGCTGGTCGTAGAGACTTGAAATTTGTAGGGAGTGTTTGTTTTGATGCGTAGAGGTGTACTAAGAAAGGATTTTTTAAAATTCGAACCCTAAAGCCCTAAAAAGGGCTAAAAACGTGCTTTTGCCAGAACTCAAGAACGGCTGAATAGATTTTCATGATCTATGATTTTTTGGATTTGTCTTCGCCTCGAATAGTTATTAACATAGTTTAAAATATATGATTCATTCAGGAAATTTAGTAATAAAAAGAAAATTAGATGTTGCAAACGTTTTTATCGCCATCTATAATAGTTGTCATAGCAACAGGAACTAAAATTGACTTTGTCTAAATTTTCATAGAGTAATATCCTTTACTTCTTTTTCCTCAAAAGTAAATAGAATGTATAAATTTTTAGGGTTCTGTGCCTGATTAGGAAAAAACCCTTATCTCTTCGTTATCCGTCTGTTTGTCTGTCAAGACCTCTTTCTTAAGAACACGTAGAGGCATCAAGTTGAATTAGATCAAAGGAATGCTGCGGATAATGCTTGGCATTACACGAAGCGTAATATCCAAACTGTGGTCTCAATATCGACTAATAGGTGGCTTGACCTACCATCTCCAGGCCTGCACTCATGGAGAACGGAGGTCGTCAAGTTCCCTTCGGCAACGTTAGTGAGTCACCTGCTCCGCAATCGGAGAGTTTTAGGAAGCCGTACCTTCTCCCCTCCTTTGGCCAGTAAGGACGTAATATCAGGCTAGACTGACTAAAGTCAAACTCCATCTTGGGTTTACAGACGCCGAAGTTTAAGGTAACCCTTGACCCTGAGCTATCCAAGGCTTACTGATGGCTGTTTTGGTGAATGCCTGCATTGCGTAGGCAGGGTGCTGACGTTTGAATGCCACCATTGCCGGGGCTGATCCGTGGGCACACCACCTCTTCATACACTGGTAGAGTCTCCAGAGTGGATAGAGTGGCGCCATGTCCTTAAAGCAGACGTCGGTGGGGTTAGCCTCATGGTGAGGGCCCTAATGCCGACCATGGTCACCATAGAGAGTATGTGGAACGCCGTCGGTTTTTTTGCGAGGCAGTAATGCGCGCAGAAGTAGTGGTGGAAAAGCTACGGGAGAGATGTAGCACTCCCCCGTGCTGATGAAGGTGCACCGGGCGGCGTAGTTTGCAGAACCATCTCCGTCCTCCATGAGTGCGGGCCTAGGGTGACGGTCGAGGCTAACCGTCACCCTAGCAGAAGCAGACAGAAGCAGGGTGGCAGGGTGTTATATTTCCACACGCGCTTTTTTATAGAGATGGGGGATTTAGATTCCGAATAACTGGGTCGAGGTCGAGGTCGCCAGTGCTGGTGGCCGGAGCCGGGTGGGGCTTCTGGGATATCCTTTCTAGGACACACCAGATTCCTCGATCACACAGGCATTGGTAGGACTCTGACATACCAACCTCTCCGTTGGCTCCGTTGAGGTGAAGCCCGACGGGGTTTTTGCGCACGAAATAAAGGGATATTTCCCTTTGGGCTAGAATCCAGATATTTTGCAGAAAGTAAAATCTTATAGCATAAGCACAGGTAAAAGCCCGGGAAGCGTAAATATTACCTACATCACCAAAAAAAAATGTATGTCTGTCAGTCAAGACAAGAAGCACTGCAACAAAGATAAGTTCGCTCACTTTTTTATCGTGCGGAAATCCTCCTCAACCCAATTTTGTACGGAACCCTGCGTGCATGAGCCCAATTCGCACTTGACCGGTATTTATTAGTATATAAGATAATACAGATCAGTGGTATATACTCTTTCTTTACTTTCATGAACTTCTTGAATGTTAAATCAGGTTGTCAAATGTCAATGTCTGTAGCAAGATTTTAATAATAAAAATCAGATTTTCGGAAATAAATAATGTTCACTAATTTGAAATGGTGCATCGAATGTGAAAGTGTAATGCAACTATGATGAAAGAGTTTTTCAAAGGGCCTCTTCCGAGTCATACATACTTTGGCCATCCCCATATGACTCTCGAAGTTTAGTTACGGACCAGACAATGAAAAACATGAAAAAGGATAATGATGGTAATAGACTGGCTTTGGCCGCGATGCATGGCACTGTAATTTGAAGGGTTTGATAGAACTTGAGATGAAATGAATACGTTTAGAGCTGCAACCACTGATTGCGAAGGAATAGACATTGAAAGTTAGTACGGGAAGTCCCTCAGCTTAAAAAAGACTTGGTGGCGATAGCCAACATTCACGCGGGCGGAGCCGCGCGCGGGTACGCTAGTAGTAGTATAAATTACAATCCGTTCTTTTACTGTTAGTTTTTATATATAGATGAAATTAAATACCTATTTTCATATACTGATAATAAAACATCTGGACTCTTTTATTCTATGGCATCACTGACAACTGCCAATGTCAATATAGCCAACGTCAAATTATTGTGCATTGTTCAACAGACACAGAAATAAAGGAATTTTAAAATGATATTGTTAGTTGCGATACTTGCGATGAAAAATGAATTCTGTTTAATAATCGCAAGCGCTCGGAAAGTTGGTTGGATCCTAGTTCAGCACCTAAACAATGCCCTAAACGAAAACTTACCCCTAGAAAAGTGATGGTGACTGTTTGGTGGTCTAGCGCCCAGTGTGATTCATTACAGCTTCTTACCAAACGGGGTGAGCATTACTGCAGATGTATACTGTGAAGAACTGAACACAATGATGGAGAAACTAGCACATCTGCAACTAGCATTCAATCGCTCGTCTCCGTTGCTCCTACACGACAATGTGCGACCTTATACTGCACAGCAGACGGTCTCCAAGTTGCAAGAACTGGGGTTAGAAGCTCACCGCATCAATAAACTGCCGCTGCGTTGGCAAAGATGCATTGATTGTATGGGTAATTACTACTTCGATTAATACAAATAAAAATACATGAAAATAAAATCGTTTAATTTTTTTCGTACATAACGGCAATTTCATAGGTAAAGACCTAATTGGGGCACGGCTAGCCACGAGGTGGGTATCCATGAGGATTTCCTCACGATAATTCTATTTTTTTAGATGTAAAAATCAATCCTTAAAAGTTAAGTAAGGGTTTTGTATCACTTAACTTTAAAGTGTCATTAGGGGTGTTAATGAATCCTTAACTGACTCTGAGTGGTAACTTTTTTCAAATTTTACTAAGGAACAACTTAAGTATCCGTTAAACGTCTCTGAGTGCGGCAGTTAGATTACTTTCTCTGGGGGTATGTCAAAAACGAAATTTACAAAGACACATATTGATACAGAGATACAGTTGATGACTTGAAACTTAACGTTCTTTGGAGAATATTCTAAACGGAATCAATAACATTCTAATATTGAATGCAGTACGATTATGTATTGAAAACAATGGCTAAGTGGCTATTCATTTTGAACAATTAATCAGTTAATGTAAGAAAAATAAAATGTATTTTGTTAAAGATGAGCTCTTTCCTTTAGTTTGCGGTATGTCATTACTTCCCAGAATAAGATCCTTACTAGCAACACTATCGCATGGTGTAATAATATAGGGTGTGTTTTTTTTTCAAAATCAACAGGTTCGATTCCTGGCTTGGATTATTGGTTTTTCAAAAATCTAATGATGAGGTTTTAAGTTTCATCAAAATCGGGCTCGTGACTCCTTTGAGCATTTTTCGCTATTCCTTATAGTTTCGGATTTGGCCATCTAAGCCCTTTTGAAAAATTCACCCTGTATAAAAAAACCCTAGACAGTCTCGAACTAAAGTGACATTCGAATCTGTCTTCAATCACAAATTGATTATTGAACATATTTTTTTGCAAATTCAACCTTACAGACATGATTTAAAGCTCTTTTTACACAGCAGTGTACATAAACACGAGCGATGCGAGACTATTTCAAATGAGTTCTTTAGAACTAGAACTAATTTTATGCGGACGTTTTTGACATCCTGACTGTTTATCTTGGGTTTATTTGTAAATCAATGATACCGAATCACTGTCTCACGAAAATGATACCTAGGACTGTCTCCAGTCTCTTAGTACAAATACTATACGCTTACTATTCGAATGTAATTTTGTGCTCGCCCTCAGGCCTGTAATGGATAGATTGGATAACGCAACTTCTTATCTTCATACATTTTAGGACATAATATATGTTCAAAACCTTTTCTAATAAAAAGCTATAGGCGAAGTTAGCAATCAAATTGAAAATTTAATTTTTATAATTAACATTTAATTTTATATTTCAGGATTTATGGCGATTCAAGAGCAAGCAAGTAAAAGGAGTTCGTTCCAATTTATAAAATAAATATTCCTCAATTACGGTGTTTGTGGTGTAGGTGCTATAGACTTGTATATATATATAAATTCTTATTATCATCAAGAATCTACATTATAATTTTTACAAAAAAAAAACGACTTCAAGGACGATATTGAAATGGGACCACACGGAAACCGCCAGCTATTAAATAAAAAAAAAACATCAAAATCAGTTCACCCAGTCGAAAGTTCTGAGGCAACAAACATAAAAAAATAAAGTCTAATTGAGAACCGCCTCCTTTTTTGAAGTCAGTTAAAAAGAAAGAAGCGAACGATATTCCTTATTCTGTGGTAGGTAATATTACAGTAATGAAGGTGCTAATATCAGGGCAAGGGTCACAGGGAATTGCAATAGATATGTGATAAATATTTAAATAATTGTATCTGTTATAAAAAAGAGATTAATATAATATCTTTAGAATAGTATATTTTGTGTCTCTCCATGCAAACTATTCAATCTATATTTTATAAAATAAATAAACTTGTTATATTTATATCTTCTCCGTTTTATTTTGTCTTCTGACACAGGGACGAACTTAACTTATAGAACGCCATCTAGCGAAATTGAGCTGAACTTCTATGGAACAACTTTTGTAGACGGTACAGAATTTAATGCCATCTAGTAAAACCCAGCTGAACTTTATAACTATAACTATAACTGGACTAGTATCCAATGCCATTAAGCTAAATAAAGCTGAACTTTTAGAAAGTAACATAAATTTTAATCCTTGTAGCCTGACCGGTGGCCAACGCCATCTAGCGAAATAAAACTAAACTTTTATGAAAATTTATAGGCTCTTTGCAGATGGCGTGGTGGGGCGGGCGGGAATCCTATACTACGAACGCACATTAAAGGCAAAAAGACCGCGCCGCAGGTATAGGATTCCCTTGGTGGCAGACAAGCACACGGCTCACCTGATGGGAAGCGGTCACCTTGGCCTATGGACGTGTGCAACACTAAGGGTGTCACACACTCGCTGCCGACCTTGAAGGGTAGGAAAGGGAGGCTAGAAAGAGCTCGGGAGGAGGGCCATTTCATAGTTAGACTGAAAGTCGACCTCAAAGGTCGGGCGAAGGTTCGGCAGATTTTGGAGGATTAAGATCAACCTCGCGATAGCCGTGTGAATAGATCATACTCGTGATAATAGTGAGAATAATATAATTATTTATTTGTTTTCATAACAATAATACAATAGCGGGAATTTAGTTATTTTGATGCCTTGTTTATACGGCTAAACTAACCGTTACAATGTAAGTTTTTACTGTGCGAAGTTTCTTTTTTTACGTTCGTTCTTTGTTTAGGGTTAGGTTAAGGTTAACCATTTTGTTAACCCTCTACATCACGACGCGGATCCTTGAAAAAGTTAGGAAAACGTAGTGGAAGTTGGATTATGACCAATTCTGAAGTCTATAAGTTTTTTTTTGGAATTCTTGTCTGTTTGGCAGTTTGCCCACGGTGGACGTATAAACTGTTGGACGCATTTTGATGCAGTTTTTTTTTGTTTGAAAGGTCTTGGTCAGACTTAAAATATTACGCATGTTTGATCACCCTCGGTTGAGTAGAACCGGATCCGGATCTATAATTATAGTCAAAAAGCGCGTAAACCGACATTCTTTCGGGCGGAGCCGCGGGCATGGGCTAGTAATATAATAACATTGTAAATAAGCTGTGTTAAAAATAAAAACTTGTGTTAAATGTAATTTTCTTTAAATTCATGTCATGTGTTTATCTGTGTTTTTTTCGGGATGATCACAAAAGCTATCTACCAAACGGATTTTGATGCGGTTTTTTCTGTTTGAAAGTTCTTGTTCAGGTTTAAAATCTGCCGTATATTTGATTGCAATTGGTTAAGCAGAACCGGAGACATGACCAAACAAGGGACGGTTAACGCGTCCTCAGTGGGGGCGTAGCCGCGGGCATCCACTCACAATTTAATATCTATTTTTTTATACCTTGAGAAAAAATTTATAGAAACTTGTTTCATTGGTATAAAAAGAATTAATTATTGCTATAAATAGAATAGGTGCCTACATAATTATTTAATTGTTTTATCATTCTACTTAATCACAAGTTGTTGACTTCTATATAACTATAAATACCTACACCGAAAAGTTTCTCTGTGTGCAGTCGCTACTGAACCTAGTTTAGGATACAGTGTAGTTAAATAGAACGTGATTAATCGTGATGGATTTTAAAATTCTTCCAAAAAGGTAAGTACAAGTAGACTCGTACCTAATGACCTAACCGGTTTTAGTACTACCAGAGCCCTTTTTTTGTTTCGTGCGAAAATCCCCACGGGGGTGTTATGTTGGACTTGAATCGACTAAAACCGCACGGCGTCTCGGGTCTAAGATTACTCAAGAAGCATTTCTCTCACACCCCAGCTGGCCTTGAGCCATCTACAATTTTAACATGGCAACCTCGGAATAAAGTTGCGGTGGGGTCTCTAGGGTGATAGCGGCCGTCCTGTTACCTCGCCTGACATCAATGAGATTGAGATGAGATCGGAACTGAATTTTGAACTTGTTTTACTACATTAACCCCTTTGCTGTTGATGAGTTATGGAGGTCAGATGACAGTTGCTTTAAGGATTTTTTTTATATAATAGGACACGTCAATTTGACTTCACCTCGCCTGATGGTAAGCTGGAAAAATAATAAAAATATTGAAGTTCGGTCGATTTGTAGTTACACTGAAAGTTGACCTCAACTGAGTTGATTATAGAGGGTAATGGAGGTTTGCATTTGAAGATGTTGCTTTTGATTTCAGTGTAAACGTGGACCCATCAGAAACGTACCAGCTATCTCCAGAAGAAGTACAGTTTTACAAAGATAATGGCTATCTAGTGGTTAAAAAGCTGATCAGCCAACCTGCTTTGGACAGTTACAGGTACTTCTATTTTTTTTATACTACGTAGGTAGCTGCACACGGCCCACCTGATGGGAAGCGGTCACCATGGCCTATGGACGTGTGCGATACTTAGGTTAGAAATTATGGACTAAGAGCCCATGAACGACAGACCTTCGTTTTTTTATAAAAGCTAAAAGTTTGTCAGCGCATGCTCCCAATACAGGTAAGAACGATGGCCCATTATGAAGTTCGGGTCATAGTGGCTTTGGCAGATAAACGGTACTAAAGTGTAGCAAGCGCAAGGCAGTGGGTGCGAGTGAGACGGCAAGTCAGGTCTATTACGACCCCTCACTGCGCATATTATGGAATTATAAAATTGGAATTCTAATTCCAATTTTAGGTTTATTACGATCCCTCACTGCGCATGTATTGGCATTATATAAATGGAATTATAATTCCAATTGTGTAATTCCAATACATGGGCTGTGAAGGATCGCAATAGACCTGATTCGCCATGTCACTCACACCCACTGCCCTGCGCTCGCTCCTACAGCAACCCTTTAATACCGTGTATCTGCCAAAGCCACCATGACCCGAACTTCATAATGGGCCATCGTTCTTATCTGTATTGGGAGCATGCGCTGACAAACTTTCAGCTTTTATAAAATAACGAAGGTCTGGCGTTCATGGGCTCTTGCTCTATTAGGAATTAGGAAAGAAAATTAAAACCTTAAAATAGTACATCTACGTGGGCAAAATCGCGGACACAGTAATAAATATTCGATTCTGTGAAAACAAACCACTGTCATGCAATTTTTATCAGTTTAAAGACTAAAATTAAATGATATTTTGTAGAGCGAATGAAAAATTTTAATGAATTCTTTTAATTTTAATTTTAGACTTTAACTGTATACTGGTAAAGTCTACAATAATTAAATAAAGTTTTTGGAGGGTCAGTGGCATGACAGTGGTTTGCCTTTAGCAGAATTGAGGTCCAGACCATGAAAGGTACATTGTTCTGGCGGCGTTTTATAATATCTCGTGTACCTACTTTCAGGGATCGCTTCGTAGCCGTGTGTAAGGGAGAATTACAGAGAGGACGGGTAAATGTGCTGAAGGACTATACCCTGAGCAAGACCAGCTCCAATCCCGAAGATTATATCTATAGGGTAAGATGGGCATAATGGATACTTGTTGAACTATACTATAATTTATACTTATCTATACTACGAGCACATGAGTAATACGACAGTACCTTAGCTATTCATGTGCTACGAGTATTATAAAATTGTAAATGAGCTGTGTCTATACATTGGAGACTTTTTAAAAAACAATACTTGGTTATGTTATATGCTATTAAAACCTCATTTTAATATACTAAACATTACTAAAACAAAAAAAAACATAGTATATGTAGTTTATAAGTAATGTTAAGTCTACTGTAAGTTTAAGTTACGATGGAGCTGACATGGCTAGTACTCGATTCTGAACGCAAATTTTATTTTGTTTTTTTTTATATATCACTCTTTTAGAATTTTATAAGTAGTAGGTATAGATATGCATTGATATAAGATAAGTGTATCTGCGTGTTTGTCTAAAGTCTCGTAGCATTCGTAGCTCGTAGCTCCTAAACTAATGTACCTATTTTGATGCTATTGTTTCTGATTGAAAGCAGATGTAATCGAGACGATTCTTTCGGCGTTTATTTGAAGACTAGCGACCCGGGACCCGGCTTCGCCCGGATGTAAATTCTAGTTTTCCAATAAAATAAATAGCCTATGACACTCAGCAATAATGTGGCTTTCTATTGGTCAAAGAATTTATAAAATCGGTTCAGTAGATGCTGAGATTACCCCTTACAATTGAAAAAACACACAAACTTTACCTCTTTATAATATTAGTATAGATAGTCATAATATTTTAAATGCTTTTCACACTCCATAGATACAAGATCTATTGTACGATGAGGTGTTCAGCACTTACTCGGAGGACCCCCGACTGTTACATGTCGTGTCCCAACTAATTGGAAATGAACTGACGGCGACAAACAGCATGCTTATCAATAAACCGCCAGGAACTAACACACATCCACCACATCAGGTATAAACATTATAATCTATACTGAGTAATGTTATAAAGGGGAAGAGTTTTTTGACTGAAGCACTGATCTCAGGAACTATTGGTTCGAATTGAAAACATATTTTTGTACTAGATAGCCCATTTAACGAGGAAGTTATAGGCTATCATCTATCCTTCTTAGAATTTTTATAATGGGACAGCTATTTATGCAGGCACTTTTTTGAAAATACATGCCGTATTTTCAAAAAAGTGTTCGACAAAAATCTACAATATATAGGTATAATTGATAGGTGAAATAAAAAACAAATAATAATTTGAGAATAAATAATTAAACTAGATATTACCAAAAAAATATTCATCCATACTATTATTATAAATGCGAAAGTAACTCTGTCTGTCTGTTACGTTTTCACGCCTGAACCGCTGAACCGATTTTGATGAAATTTGGTATAGGAGTAGATTAGACCTCAGATTGAACATAAGCTATGTTTGGTCGCGATAACCGACATCCGCGCGGGCGGAGCCGCGGGCATCAGCTAGTACAAAATAAATACTTAAAAATTAGGAGGCTATTTCAACGAGCAAGTGATGTTACGGGCAAGTGATGCTCGAGAAGGAGGCGGTGGAAAGGTTTCGGAAGAGGCTCCACAGAGCTCTCCCGGACGGCAACAGGCATATAAAAAATCCATTCCCTTCTAGGATCTGTTTTACCTGCCAGTCCGACCTGCGCATTTGATACTGGGTGCCTGGACCGCAGTAGACCGTGCCACTATAGAGAACGGGTGCCTGTTCGTGATACCCGGGTCTCATAAGCCCCAGAAGGTGTTAGACCATAGCTACGATGTTAATGTAAGTACTTACTTATTACAATTTTATTTTTTCTTACTATAAAAATATTGTGTAGGTATAATAGCAGCCCATTTATGTCCCACTGCTGGGCACGGGTCTCCTCTCCTCTAACGAGAGAGCTGAGAGTGTTTAGACCTTAATCCACACACGCTGGCCTAATGCGGGTTGGTGGATCGGACATGTCCTTAGAATTTCTTCTAGGACATGTGGGTTTCCTCTCGATGTTTTCCTTCACCACAGATTTTTCTTTGTTCTGTGTCCTTCACCGTCAGCAGATGGTAAATCATGTAATTAGCACATAAATTCCACAAAGTGAAATTCACATTGGTGCTGTCAGGCCGGATTCGAACTCGATACCTCCGAGTAGAGGCCGCGTCCTTATCCATTATGAATGATATTTTTGAGCTATATGTACGAGTATTTCTGGCCCCATATTCACTCATAACATAATATTATAAATGTGATGTGTATAATGTTTGTCAGTTTTGCACGCAAAATCAGTGTGGCAGACAAGCACACGGCCCACCTGATGGGAACCGGTCACCGTGGCCTATGAACGTGTGCAACACTAAGGTGTCACACACGCGCTGCCTACCCTGAAGGGAAAGGAGGAGAGCTGGGAAGGGGTGGGGAGGCTAGGAAGGGGAGGGGCAGGAGGGGTACCTAGATAGGTTGTAGTCAATAGTGAATAATACTTTTATCCCGGCATCAGGGTACTGTGGATGGGTAATGAGATCGGGATTGGATGCCGGGTGGAGCCTCTTCTTGTAATACTCCATCTCTTGTTTTCGTTCGTTTCGTCCCAAGTCTTTATGGTACAGCATGCTTAGATATAGCACGTTGTGTGTGTTACAGTTCACCACATAGCACGTTGTGTGTGTCACAGTTCACCACATAGCACATTGTGTGTGTTACAGTTCACCACATTTGTTGTACTAATTGAACCATTTCAAATTCTAGGACGCAACGAAGCTGTTCTTCTGCGCAAAAAATTGGGAGACGCCAGGTCATAAGAGAGTTTACTTAGAAATGGACCCTGGTGACACAGTCCTCATAAGTTCGGCGACTGTTCATGGATCTTTACCAAACGTTTCTAAGGTAACTACCCGTTTATTTTTAACCGACTTCAAAAAAGGAGGAGGTTCCCAATTCAACTGAATTTTTATGGTACCTCCGAATTTTCGACTGTGTGAACCGATTTTGATGATTCTTATTTTATTTGATAGCTGGCGCTTCCCGTATGGTCCCATTTTAATTTGTTTTTTTTTTAATATAAGATCGACGTTCCCTAAGTACAATCATATCATTAATCTCATGCTCAGACTTAAAATCTTACACATATTTGATCACAATCGGTTTGTCTATACTAATACATATTATAAAGAAGTAAAGTATGTGTGTTTGTATAGTTGTTAAATTGTAAGGGGTAATCTCGGGATCTACTGAACCGATTTTAAAAATTCTTTTACTAATAGAAAGCCACATTATCCATGAATGTCATAGGCTGAAAATCATCACGCTACTGCCCAAGGGAGCGGAGCAATAATCATAAATGTGAACAATTCCGGTAGATTCCCATACATTTTAGGAAAACTGATAAATTATGAGCATATTATGTGAGTTAAAAAGGGTGCATCGGGGTTCGAAATACGCTACGGGCGAAGCCGGGGTGGGTCAGCTAGTAATTTATAATTTTGTATTTCCAGATGTATCGCAAGGCCATGTCCTGCCACTTCGCGAACAGCCGTTGTGAATACATCGACATCGCTAGCGACGATTACAAATTACTTACCAGTCTTGTCGACAAGATCGTCAAACTTAGAGGCTGCGAATTGAATTATATAGTAAGTATTTTAATATTGCTTTTCTTACTATAGACGTATCGCCATAAGATAATTTAACGGAGGTAGGACACGACGGTATCTCCCTAAACTGAGCTGTCCGACTGGGGTAGTACCTCCGCCGTACAGAACACCGCGGCCATAATAACCACCGTGTTGTGTTCCCGGCGGCGGTAAGTAGGGTAGCCAGAGCTCACAATCCCCCCTCATCCCCCAATCCCTTCCTCTTGGGGGAAGCCCCCTACACCCTAGTAATTAAGATCGGAGATGGCGTGCGGTTTTAGTCGGTTCGATCCCGACATAACCACCTCCGGTGGCCGACGGGGGTGGTATCCATGGAGAGTTCCGCACGATAAAAAAAAGGTGTAAGTATTTATATAAAAATAACTAGTATGATATCTAGAACCCATATTATAAGTAGGATATAAAGGTCGCTGTTATGTCGGTATATTTACTACCCGTTCGTGCTAAGTTTGCCGTTGTCAAATGACGTCAGTATTGCGTTTTCTCACTGGAACTAGAACTGAGTGAGAGAGACAACTAATCGCGTAACAGTTGACAGCGGCGAACTTAGCGCGAACGAGTAGTATTTATTTTGCTTCTTGTTATTTTGCAGGACATTTGGCGAATGAAAATGAAAGCAGTGAAAGGTGTTAGGTGTAATTTATGAAGAAATTTAATTAATTAAAAAAAATCTAACTTCTTTGTATAAATTTTAAAAGTATATATTTTTTAAATTTGTGTTGTGCTTGTCTGCCACCTAAGTGGTATAAAAAAAAATTAGTACTTACTAATTTTATTTAAAAAATAATAAGTCTATCAACTGTATTGTGTATTATTTCTTACCTGGGTCATTATTCTGATTGATATCGAGTTCTAATCACAGGCGAAACGTGAAAGTGTTTTAAATTCTTCTCTGTGGCGTAGTGGTAGTGCATTCGACTGCTTCGACAAAGAGTGTGCTGGTTCGATTCCCGCTCAGTGCAAATATTTGTATGCATGAATATGTCTATTGGCATTGGTCTGGGTGTTTCTATGTATAATGTATATGTATACACAAAAAAAAGTGTATAAGTATGTTTATCCGCATTCTAGAACCCATAACACAAGCTAGTTGAACTAAGCTTATTTTGGGTCTAGAGATTTTTTTAGATTGTCGTAGAATATTTATTTAAATAGGTACCTACTTCTAAGACTCAAGGCTAAATTATTTTCATTGTGAGGATACATTTACATCATTTAAAAATAATATTATTCCGCCATTTAATTTTAAATTCTCGGGGTGCAAAGACGTCTTGGAATATGGCTCACATGAACAGGATTCTGCCAAAAAGGTAAGTAAACTGATATTTATTTCGAACGTTATCCACTAGGTCGCGAATTCGATTCCCGCTCAGTGCAAGTATAAGATTAGATTTTTTTTTATGTCGGACTCGTCAACATGATTTCACCTCGCCTGATGGTAAGCTAAAGGCAAAGTCTCTGGGATGGGAGTCACCATTACAAACACCGATAGTGCACCAATGGTGGCTCTCAGCTTGACGGCTTCATCAAATGCTTTTTAACGCCCCGCTTAAAGGACCCGGGACTGTATGGGGAAGGAAACACGTGGGCTGGTAAATAATTCCAGGTTTTGATGGTGCGGCAAAGGAAAGAGGCACCGAACCGCTTGGTTCTTGGTGGAATAGTCTTGGTCAGACTTAAAATTTGTCGTATGTTTGATTGCAATTGGTCAAAATATAATCGGAGATATGACCAACAGATGATGATAAACTGACCGACGCAGACGCTTATTCGGGAATCAGCTAATAACATAATAAAAATCAAAGTTTTTTTTTATGCATGATAGGCTTACGTTACGTTTGACCTCAATCCCACTTGATGGTAAGTGACGATGTGGTCTACGATGAATGAGTGTACATATGGTCACTATTTGTCCCAGGTATAGCTTCCCATGGGAAGCGGGAACGGGAACACCACACAGGTGAATCCGCTGGTAACACCTAGTAACAAATAATAGTTTTTTTTATACAACTTAGGTGGCAAACAAGCACTGTTTGCAAGCAAGATTTTTTTTTTAGAATACGTAGGTAGGCAGACAAGCACACGGCCCACCTGATGGGAAGCGGTCACCGTGGCCTATGGACGTGTGCAGCACTTAGAGTGACACACACGCGCTGCCTACCCTGAAGGTAAGGGGGAGGGCTAGGAAGAGGTAAAGAGGCTAGGAAGAGGTGGGAAGATTTGTTAATAACAGCATTTCTTGTATTTCAGTGTAAACGTGGACGCATCAGGTATGCTCCAGTTGTCTCCCGAACAGGTACAGTTCTTCAAGGACAATGGCTACCTCGTCATAAAGAAACTGGTCGATCAACCTTCTTTAGATAGCTACAGGTAAAAATTACATACACATCGTATGTGTGCTCGTGCGTTTATGTGTGTCTGTGTGTGTGTATCAGTATGTGTGTGTGTGTGTTGCTGTTCGCAATTTTCCATTGACTCGACTT
This sequence comes from Lithosia quadra, assembly GCA_963576445.1. Taxonomy (NCBI): domain Eukaryota; kingdom Metazoa; phylum Arthropoda; class Insecta; order Lepidoptera; family Erebidae; genus Lithosia; species Lithosia quadra. Next base: position 8,159,297 of record OY754899.1, on the reverse strand, counting down.
GCTTGGTGATTTCATGAGTCAGTCCTGTCTTACCTTCCTGTCCTGTAGCCTTAGCATTACGAGGAAGACTTGTTGTCTCAAGGCTTTTCGATCAATGAAGTAACAGATAAGTAGCCTAGTAAAATCCTTCTTCGAATGGGCTATCCGACACAAATGTTTTTTTTTTCAATTCCAACCAGTGCTATAACCATACAAACAAACAAACTCTTTAGTTTTATAACATCAGTAGTAGTACCTATAGACAGATTTAACTTGGCTTCCAGAGAGCGCTTCATAGACGTGTGTAACGGGAGAATACCTAGGGGCCTTATATCTATGGTAAAGGATCACACTCTGATGAAGACGAAATCTAAACCTGAGGATTTTATCAATAAGGTAGGCAGATTTAAAAAAAAACAACGTTTAATTATTTAAACTCCTTCAATTTACTTCTGACCAGTAATAGGTTTATGACCATACACTTTGGACATTAATTGGGTGTTTATTCAATCCGTCCGATTTACCTAACCGAGAGGGTCATCTCAAAATGCCTTTCTTTACACCTAAGCGCTAGAAAACCCGAGACAGCAGTTTTAGTTGGTTCGATTCCGAGCTTTGGATGCAACCTGGATTCAAAATGAAGAAGAGAGATTGGCTGAAGAAAAGAAACGTTATTGTCTAAGAGCTGTCTCTTTGACTTTTCGATGCTTTTCGAAGTTATGTGTTATTTATCGCAGGTTTATAAGTGCCCGGTTAATGGCAATAGGCTCGCCACCTTATTACATTGGGACCTAAATATAAACTGGCAAAATGTGGGTGCTAGCACCTCTGCCTACCCCTTCGGGGATATAGGCGTGAGTTTATGTTATGTATGTTATGCTAAGAGCTGGTGAAAATAGATCTTCACATAGATAACCATTTACGAGAATGTAAAACTGTATCAAGTAAAATAAGTAAAATGTGAACTTCAACAAAAATTTTAAATTTAATTAAGCGGGTGACGATTTATTTAAATTTTTTATATGATCTACGTTATGATAATTAGTCAGTTAAGTACTTGTAGTGAATGTTAATTTATTATTTTATGTGAAATTTTGATGACACACAATAGCACTTACGTGGTTTTTTATTGTTTTTATAGTTTACTTGTTATGTAATGTTTTTAAATAAAGCTGGGATATATTTCTTACCTAATGTTTTATTTATTTCTTAAAAATGGCTATAATGACTTGCTTACTCGTAGCAAAAAGTGTTCCTGGCTATTTTTAATTACCAAAATTAATTTTAATTATATTTTTTAATTACCTTCATTCTCTTCTCATAACCGGAAGTTGATGAGGCCGTCCAGATGAGGGCCACCATTATAGCATTATTGGTGTTTGTAATAATGACCCCTATTACTAAGATTTTACTTTTAGCTTACCATCAGGCGAGGTGAAGTCATATTGATGTGACCGATAAAAAAACTGGAATCAGATAGGTGAAAGTCGATCTCCACCAGCTCCTCTCCTATAAATACAAGCATACTAATATAAAAGTTTTATGACGCCCTATAGATTCAAGATCTTTTATACGACGAGGTGTTCAGCACTTACTCGGAGAACCCTCGCCTCCTGAACGTTGTATCCCAACTAATTGGAGACAACCTGACCGGGGCTAACCTCATGCTTATCAATAAACCGCCAGGAACTGACATGCATGCACCTCACCAGGTTAGTAAAAAACAAATTTTTTAATGTTTTTTTTTTAATCTTGAGATTTCTTGTAATTTGCAAAATTAGTACTTATATTTTTTTTATACCACGTAGGTGGCAGATAAGCACACGGCCCACCTGATGGGAAGAGGTCACTGTGGCCTATGGACGTGTGCAACATCAAGGGCGTCACCCACGCGCTGCCGACCCTGAGGGGAAGGGGCGGGGGTAGGAAAGGGTGGGAAGGTTAGGAAGCGGTGGGGAGGAGGAGTACAGTGAGCTCTGGCTACCCTACTTACCGGCGGGAACACAACACGATGGTTATTATGGCCGCGGTGTTCTGTAGGACGTAGGTACTTCCCCAGCCGGACAGCTCATTTCGGACGGGAGATACCGTCGTGTCCTACCTCCATTCCATATCATATAATGTAAACACATACATATGTGCACGCCTTTTTCCCTCTGGGGTAGGCAGAGACAATAGCCCGCCATCTGCTTCTGTCCTTACATACTTCACGCGCTTCCTCTACTGTCATTAAGCCTTTGAAGAGTGCTTTTGACCTACCCTTTTTGCAACTATAACGCAAATTAATTCTAGGACCTATTCTTCATACCGCTCCAGCCAGCGGATCTGGTGCTTGCAGCCTGGACAGCGATAGACCCCGCCAATAAAGATACCGGGTGTCTGTTCATGATACCAGGGTCGCATAAGTCTCAGCAATTGTTTGCACATACCCCTAATGAAAATGTAAGCATTACAAATCTATTCTTTTTACGAAAGTCATAATAATACCATTTTTTACGTAGATGCACATAAACCTCTCAAGAGGGCCATCTGGATTCCCCGAAAGAGCTATCTGGACTTGAGGGGGCCATCTGGATACAAGGGGGTCATGTGGAAGCTGTAGAAAGCCCAGGGTCAGTCGGGGTGCGAGGGAAATATCTTATGGGCCTTACACCTTGGCTGTAGACGCGAGAGAGCGTGCGGTTTTAATCGGTTCAATTCTGAAATAACCACCCCAGGGTAAAGTTTGACATAATCAGCGGGGAGGGGGGGAGGATCAGTGGGGATTTCTGGATACAACAGAAAGGACAGTTATACAAGGCGTTTTTATTTATTGTGTCATTTTCATTCTTTTTTGCTAACTGTAAATTAAAATTGCAAAAAAATGATTTCAAAAATAAATATAACATACATAACATAAACTCACGCCTATATCCCCGAAGGGGTAGGCAGAGGTGCTAGCACCCACATTTTGCCAGTTTATGTTTAGGTCCCAATGTAATAGGTCAAAAATAAAACGATCAAAACATCTATTAATCCTAATTTTATTCATCTTCAATGTATCGCCGGTCTGTTTTTTTTCGAGAGCATTTGCCTAACCCCCGGTATAACTTTTAGGACGGCAAGAAATTTTACTTTGGCATACACAATTGGGAGTCGCTCGCACCTGAACACAAGAGGGTGTACTTAGAGTTGGACCCCGGTGACACGGTCTTCATACACTCAATGATTGTACATGGATCTTTGCCCAACGTTTCAAAGGTAACTAGGTACTAACCTTACCACGCCTCATGCCGCCCTACAGTAAGGTCGCGGGTGGAGATGGGTCGGAGTTTGCCCTTGGGACGATGTCCCGGTGTGTCTGGACACCGGTACCGCCTAGGAGACAGTCGTATCCTCCCTTTGCAGCGCATGGGTGTTTCGTCGATGAGTGCGTAGTATTTCCGACGGTTCGTTCAATTTCCCCGCGTCGAGGGGTATGCGGTGAGTTACATCGGTGCAGGGTTATGGGGTGGTATCCATAGGGATTTCTGCACGAAAAAAGGCCATACTACTAATCGTTAATTTGACGACCTCCGTTGCGTGGCGTAGCGGTAGAGCGTTCGATTGCTACGTCGTCGGAGGTCGCGGGTTCGATTCCCTCAGTATAAATATTTGTATTTATAAATATATATATTTTGCATTGGTTTGGGTGTATCAATGTATGATATTATTTATGTGCTTACAAAAACTGTCTCATGTATGTTTATCAGTATTCTAGAATCCATAACATAAGCTGTTGAGCTATGCTTACTTTAGGTATCTAGACCCAAAGTAAGCATAGGTAGACAGCACTGTGTAGAATGTTGAAGAATATTTATGTATTTGGTTTCTTAAGGCAATCATTATGTAAATCTTGTGTTTCCAGATGTATCGCAAAGCCATGACGTGTCATTTTGCGAACAGCCATTGTCAGTACGGCGACATGAGCGGGCCCAATCAAAAACTATTATGTGACGTCATTGCAAGATACTTGAAGGTGAAAGAGAGCGAGTTCGACTACACAGTAAGTTATTTTGTCTCTGTCGACCCCCTTGAGAAAGGCTACATAGGTACCTACCATATTTATGATATACCTATATGATATATAATAAAACCCGCTCATTCGAGCGAGATGGCACCTTTTCTTTTCACAATGAAGCGAGTTTTTTCATTTTTTTAATTTATCTTTAATATAATTTTTTTTACATTATAATAGGTACTATATAATACATTGTCTCGCAGAACTGTTCATACGCTTTGTCTGCGGAATCGGAAAAATAAATTATTTACTTAAATTACAATGTTAGATAGCAAATATGTAGTAGGTATTACAGTAAAGAGTTAATGTGTTGAATTTAGTCTTAAATTAATTAATTATTTATTTTGTTTTATTTTATTTTATTTTAATTTTGTAATTACCTAAAATAGTTATTAGTGTTAATATTTCCATACTGCTTTAATTCGTAAAATAAATGTTCTCAACACAGAAATGTAAAAAAAAATGTCTTAAATATATTTTTTTTCTATTTTCTATTCTAATATCTTTAGGTAGTGTATAATAGGAGTAATTAACAACAAAAAAAATTAAGGTGGCAATTCGCTAGCCGGAGATGCCCGGGTCAGTCGGAGTGCGAGTGAAATGCGGCATTCTGAAAATCCAAGACGTCGCTGTGCGGTTTTATTCGATTCGAAAAAAAAAATACCGCCTTGTAATACCTAGAAAAGATAACACCATTGTGGAAGAGGGGAATTTCCAAACACAAGCATTTTGTTAGCTTACATGGAAATTCCAACTGAAAAAGTTTGTACCAAAATTGTGATAACAAATAAACATTTTTATTTATTTATTTTATTATTCGAGTGCTACATAATCACCCCCGATGGCCAACGGGGATTGGTATCCGTAGGGATTTCCGCATAAAAAGAAAAAAAATGTGCCAACTCGCTTAAATGAGCCAGTTGACGAAATAACGTGTTTAGTCTGCAAAATGCTTCAATAGTCCTTTTTTTTCAGGATGTTTTGAAATTCAGAATGAAAATAGTGAAAGGCGTTAGGTGTAATTTGTGAGAATAAGGAATAAATCGATTTCCAATCCCAAGTTGTTTTTTTTAATAAATTCCGGCAGCAAATAAATAAATATTCTACGGCATTCTACACAACGCTCACGCTCTCTAGACCCAAAGTAAGCTTAGTTTAACTAGCTTGTGTTATAATCCGAGATCCCACTGCAAAATCATGCATGCATCGAATATTTGCTAAAAACCAAATTTTACGAGTCGAAGACGTTTGGGACACAAATTATACGGACACTGTGTCCCTAAGTGTACTTCCAAATTTATTTATTTTTTCGAAGACGTTACGAACACTATCATTTTATTAAATCGGCTCAGTACAGTCTCATACAAAAGTGTTATAATTACATTGGGATCTAAACATAAACTGGCGAAATCTGGGTGCTAGCACCTCTGCCTACCTTTTCGAGGATATGGGCTTGAGTTTATGTTATGTTATGTTATGTGAAAATCGAATATGTACATTTCTTGTCGTTTTTGTATTCAATGACCTATGGGCCGGGGCCCCTGTGCATTGCCAGGAGCTCCCAGTAGCATGTATTACTTGGCATATGTATATCATGCAAGGTATATTTTAAATATAGTGGGTAACCATGATCTATAATATAATAAAATCAATTTTGAATATTTTAACATCAGTTTTATTGATTCATTTGGTACTTATTACTAAAATACACATGTAACGTATTAAAAATCACAGATAATAATGAGAACAAACAAAATAAAATCTATCCACATTATTATAGCCTAGACTAGAATAATTACAGTGTTTATAATAGTTGTCATGACACTCCAAAAAAGATAATTTAAACCATGATTTTGTCATGACAACGAATGAAAATAACAGTCTTTTGTTACAAATTTCTAAAATAAACATTTAAAAAAACAGCTTTAAACCAGGAATAACTAGGACATTATAAAATGGGTGTAACTAACAAAAACATTAATAATCAATATCTTTTTTGTAAATAATTAATAACACTGGCAATAATTAATTACGGCGCTGCGCAGCTGGTAGGCTTCATTAGATAAAGATATACCTTGATACAGTGCTGTTTATGAACCTTAATGCTTCCAATATAGAGTATAAATTAACTTTGCAACAGAAACGCGCTTCTCACGAGAGGCTCGTTGCTACTTATTGCAAGAAGAAGTAGCAACGAGCCTCTCGCGAGAAGCGTGTTTCTGTTGCAAAATTAATTTATACTCTATATTGGAAGCAATATTCTTCATTTTTACACAAATAAAATATTTTACCCAAATGAAATATTTGATTTCAATTCTCGCCTCGAATATTCATAACTGTATGTTTTGCTAAGAGAATTTATTTTAGATTTTACAAAAAATTTTAACACATTAAAAACACCTGGCAACACGTTGAATTGATATTTGTTATTTAGATTTGATTTTCAATTAGAATTATTTAATGCAAAAAAGTGCAAAACGCCATTACAGACGCTTCACTCGCTCGACCCTAAAATCTTTATGGAAAATACAATTTTATCGCTAAAATATTTTAAAAACTCATTGAGTAATATAGGAGTAATCACCTATACTCTGTCTAATGTAGGATGATAAAAATGACAGTTAATGTCTTTTTTTTATATCGTATTTTTTTATACAAAATCATACCCCTAAAATTATTGTATTACATAGACAAGCCCCGCCCACTTGTCATAGTGAAGCGTCTTGCAAGTATATAGCACAATTGACTATACACAAATGAATCGAATGAATCGAATTTAAAATAATTTATTAAAATTATTAAGTACTTATACTACTAAAATTTTTGTGATATAATTTGCTTAATATGGTACGAAACATAAATAGGTACTATACCATAAAACTTCTCTTTTGTCATCCTGAAGTACGTAAGTTACCTAAAATAATAAAAAATAAAAAGTTTTTGTGTTTTTCTAAATATCGATTCCATATTCTACGGGAACGATAATCGAAAATCGAAAGATTCTTTTTCGATTATACTATATGGGCTACCCTATTTAGACCTGTCATTATTATCATCCTACATTAGACAAAGTATAAGAGCGTTTGTATGAAACTATGATTGACTTGTTTAACCTTAAAATCGTATTCTGAATTAAGTTTTTGAAGCAAACTTTACAACAAGAGAATATATAAAATTATTTGACTTACCTCCACAGTACATAAAATACAACAATAAGTGCCACATTATTCACTTTTTAAATAATATTCGTAATTAATATTGCCGTAGTTCCACTGACTTTGACTTAGGACGAATGTCATGCGGTTCCTCAATCATGTAGTACAACAATACGAGCGAGACACCTATACAAGCAAAAGAGATGAACGACTGCATCGTTTTCCTTTTCACAACATGTTGTGCTCTTCCAAAAATCCTCGCGGCGAGACGCGCGACGCGCACGCGACTCAGCGCCTCTGTAGGTATTTCATTGAAGCGAAATGTATTTATAAACAACTAGAAGTTTTCCATCCGACTGTACAAAACTATCGTTTTATATTGGTGTCCGTAACGTCTTCGAAAAAATAAATAAATTTGGAAGTACACTTAGGGACACAGTGTCCGTATAATTTGTGTCCCAAACGTCTTCGACTCAATTTTACGCATATTTATGATTAGGAGAACATATACCTATTTACTAGGTTGCCTATCAAAATGTGGCCGCTAATAAGTATGTTTAATTCAATTATTGCTAATTCATTTATCGGAAAAAAAAATTCTTTGTACCTCTTTGTAGCCAGGTGTAAACAGGTACGAAGAGGTACGGCGAAGTGCGCAACGGCAACCGTGATTTTTCAGAGTCCTTATGTGTATTGCCGTGACGTGGATGATATTTTATTTAAAAACCATGTGAAGGATTTTTTTTCCGAAAAATGAATTAGCAATAATTGAATTAAAAATATTAGCGGCCACATTTTGATAGGCAACCTAGTAAATATATGTTATCCTAATCATAAATATGCGTAAAATTTGGTTTTTAGCAAATATTCGATGCATGCATGATTTTTCAGTGGGATCTCGGACTATTATGGGTTCTACAAACTGTTAAACATACTTATATACTTTGTTTTGGTAAATACATACTTCATATACATTATGCAAAACGGGGACATTGTGGTTCCCCAAACCTGAGGGGGCTCGCGATATCTCTAAAACGGAGATTAGGTACTCGATTCTGCCAGGGTCCGAAGGAAATGGCTTTTTGGTCAGCTTCTTATCCCGGCGCTTGGAGACCCGAGACGGCGTGCGGTTTTAGTCGGATCAAGCCCGAAATCGCCGTCGCAACGGGGGCGGTATCCGTAGTGATTTCCGCACGAAAATAATACCCCGTCGAATTGGGAGGTGCTTGGAGATTGCCAAATAATAAGTTATAAATGTAATTTAGTATAACAGAGTTGAGCTTAGATCGGAGTCAAGATAATCATGTGAACATAAATACAATGACAAATTGCGGCAGTAAATACGTTATTAATTTGATAATTAGTAAAAAAATTCAACAGTTAAGCAGCATGTATATAAAGCTCGCGCTTTGGAGTCCGGAACCCGCTTTCCTAGTCTTATTATTTTACCTTGACTTTTACGGGACTGACTGCCGCCTGACCCCCGTCATTGAAAAGAAGCCGGTTCACCTGCTAATTGACAAACGAGGCCCTAAGGGCCAATAGTTCTCGTAATAAAATATATGTTTAATATTCTGTTGCGACGAAATGACCGTAGGTACACTGCCTCTTATAATACATGTACTTACTTAATCCTAGTATAAGAGGCAGGGCTTATAAACTTGACTATAATTAATTTGTAGTGCTATTATACAGAGTATACAGTGTACCTTTTTGGTGTCGGCAGCGCGAGTGTGATGCCCCTGGTGTTGCACGCGTCCGTAGGCCACGGTGACCGCTTTCCATCGTGTGCTTGTCTGCCACCTAAGTGGTATAAAAAAATACCTAACATATCTGGAACTCTTGTTATCACCTCAAATGATATGCATAACTGACGCATATTCTAACCTAACATATATTTTTTTTGTTTAGTTATTTTTTTTTAATTATTGCCTCGGAGAGCACGTTAAGCCGTCGGTCCCGGTTGCCATACAAACATCTATGGCAGTCGTTACGGGTAGTTGGAGCCCACAAAAGTCCAACCAGTCTAACTTGGAACTTCAATATCGCCGTTGGTCATAATGACCATTGGTTGTGGAGGTCAGATGGCAGCCGCTCCACGGAAAATATCGAAGTTCAGCCGCATCACAGTTAGACTGGAAGCCGACCCCAACTGAGTTGGGAACAAGGTTCAGAGAATGATGATGACGATTTTTTTTTATATTAACATTGGCAATGTATATACCTAAATAAAAATATTTGTATATTAAAAACAAATATTATTAATAATTTCAATAAATTAATTTAAGTTAATAATAATGTATGTACATACATACGGACACAGCTCTATTATAATTTTTTAATGAGTTAGATTGGAAGTAGGTGGCTATTGTTTAAACTTGTTACAATTGTCATTAATTTCAAACAAAATTATACTATTATAAACGTGTACTCATTTTAAATAAATAGAATAACTTGTCTAGGCAGTATTAAACATAACAATAAACAGGTGGGCCGTGTGCTTGTGCCGCTTAAGAGGTAAAAAACCGCTTTGAGCCCAGTCTAGTATTACAGCAGTTTCAGACTTTCTGGATTCTCAAAATGGCTTATAGGAACTTGAAAGTTCTTCCTAAAAGGTAAATACATTTTTTTATTTCATACTACCTCATGCCCGTGGCTTTCGGCTATATTTGTGATTGTGATCAAACATGAATAAGATTTTGAGTTTGATCACGCCTTTTCAAACTAAAAAACCGCATCAAAATCCACTCAGTAGTTTTAACGCCCTTCGCGCACAAACAGACAAAGAGACTGACAAGAAGTCCAAAAAAATATTTTTTTATAGGACACGTCAAAATGACTTTACCTCGCCTGATGGTAAGCTAAAGGTAAAGTCTCAGGACCGGGGTCACCACTACATAATTATGGTTCAGATAATAATGGTTACGTTACAACTAAGCTTCGGGCATAGGCTAGTTGTAACAATATAAATTTTAAGTATCTTTAAGTATCTAGTCTTAAACAGAATGTCTTTTCTTCCAGCGTCAACGCAGACCCATCAGAAATATATCACTTATCTTCAGAAGAAATACAATTTTACAAACATAATGGTTACTTGGTTGTGAAGAAACTGATTGACCAACCCGCTTTAGAAAGTTACAGGTAAAAAACTTACAGACAACTAATTTACACTTTACACTTCACCCTTTAACCTTTACCCTTTACCCTTGCCCCTTTACCCTTTATCTTACCTTACGTTACGTTACATTACAAAACACCTTCGGTTTTCAGGGAGCGCTTTATACGCCTGTGTAACGGAGAATTAGATAGCGGACTAGTAACTTTTATCAAAGACTACGCCCTCAGCAAAAAGAGTTCTAATCCTGAAGATTATATCAATAAGGTACCTATATATACATTACTAGCGACCCGGGACCCGGCTTCGCCCGTATGTAAATGCCAGTTTTCCAATAAAATATGTAGCCTATGACACTCACGAATGACGTGGCTTTCTATTGAAGGAAGAATTTTTTAAATCGGTTCAGTAGATCCCGAGATTACCCCTTACAATTTAACAAACACACAAACTTTACCTCTTTATAATATTAGTATAGATATAACATTGATGGATGTATATGACAGCCTCTGTGGCGTAGCGGTAGTGAACGCGGCCGCTGCGCAGGAGGCGCGGTTTCGATCCCCGCTCAGTGCAATTCATAATTGTCTTCATACATGCACGTCACGTCAGGAGGTAGGATACGACGGTATCTCCCGTCCGAACTGAGCTGTCCGACTGGGGTAGTACCTCCGCCCAACAGAACACCGCGCCCATAACGTCTGAAAATGCAGCAGTGGAGTTTGTTGCGCCGTTTCTTCTCCACTAGCGCCTAGGAAGCGGTGGTAAACTTAGTATTAAGTAGTTTTTGACGTCAAAAAGATGTAATTACGTTGCACTATTTTGAGAAATAAAGAAATTTAATTTGAATAATAACCATCGTGTTGTGTTCCCGCCGGTAAGTAGGGTAGCCAGAGCTCACTGTATCCCTCCTCCCCCATCCCTTTCTAGCCCGGCGCGGCCCGGGCGGGGCCCTCCCCTCTTCCCTTCAGGGTAGGCAGCGCGTGTATGACACCCTTAGTGTTGCACACGTTCATAGGCCACGGCATAGATAATACAAATATACGGGTGCCACGGTGACCGCTTCCCATGAGGTGGGCCGTGTGCTTGTCTGCCACCTACCCTTGATCTGGCCTTTCTATAAAACGATTTGGATCTGATCAACAATACGCCAAGGTCGCCCTTTATCGTTTCTTTCTTTACCATTATAGATACAAGATCTTTTATACGACGAGGTGTTCAGCACTTACGCAGAAAACCCTCGGCTATTACATGTCGTGTCACAACTGATTGGAAATGACCTGACAGCTGCAAATAGTATGCTTATCAATAAACCTCCAGGGACTAACATGCACGCTCCACACCAGGTGAGAATGAACAATATTTTTCGATTAAATTACTTCTTTACTTTTATTCGTAATAGGCTCGCGTTTGACCACAATCTCACCTGTTGGTAAGTGATGATGTGGTCGACGGTGGAGCACGCTTGCCTAGAAGTAACCTATTCACTCTAGACTTGAAGACTCCCAGGTTGTAGCTTTCCGGATATACAGACTCAGTCAGGGTATTCCACTCTTTAGCAGTACGCACGATGAACGTACTGCCAAAACGTTATGTGCGTATGAGTCTTGTCTTACTTATTAGAAAGCTAATTCAAAAAAGCTGTATTTGAATTTTTCTGAGTATTTCGAACTTCAAAATACTAATTTAGTTCGTCGTATTAATAATTCAGTACCTAATCCATTCCAATTATTCCTAGGACCTGTTTTACCTGCCATTCCGACCCGCACACCAGATCCTCGTGGCGTGGACCGCAATAGACGCCGCCAGGAAAGAGAACGGGTGCCTGTTCATGGTACCAGGGTCGCATAAGGCTAAAAAGTTGTTTGAACACACTCACAATATTCATGTAAGTAATTAAAATGTCAATTACAATTTAAACTAGCCTATGCCCACGGCTCCGCTCGCGTGGATGTCGGTTTTCGCGTTTTTTGTCTATATCTCCGGTTCTACTCAACCGATTGTGATCAAACATACGTGAGTTTCTAAGTCTGACCTAGACCTATCAAACAATAAAAACCGCATCAAAATCCGTTCAGTACTTTTTGCGTTCATCGCGCACAAACAGACTGAAATTCCAAAAACAATATTCTTGTCTGAATCGTTCATATAACATAACCCAAGTATTTTTTTTATATATCTGACAGCAGGCTACCTTACAATTTTATAATAGTATAGATAGATTATAAGTGCCCGGTTAATGGCAATAGGCTCGCCACCTATTACATTGGGACCTAAACATAAACTGGCGAAATGTGGGTGCTAGCATACCTCTGACTACCCCATCGGGGATATAGGTATGAGTTTATGTATGTATGTATGTAGATAGATGATAATTCACTGTATATAAAAAAACAGATTAATGCCTAAACAATTAAGTTTGAACCTAGAATGTACAAGACGCACCTGGCTGTGGTTTAAATATAAGTTAATAATTTTTGCCTAATTATCTTAGGATGGAAAGCAGTTCTACTTCAGCGTCAAAGATTGGGAGACTATCGCACCAGAAGAGAAGCGAGTATACTTAGAAATGGACCCCGGAGACACGGTCTTCATAAGTACGGATGTTATCCATGGATCCATGCCCAATGTTACTAAGGTATGTATATTTTTTTAATCATGATTGCTTACATTTTTGACCGTTATCTCACCTGGTGGTAAGTGAAGATGTGGTCTACGATGAATAACGTTTGCCTAGAAGGAACTTAATTCACTCGTGATTCAAAGATTCTCAGGTAACTCATAGCGATGAACGTAAAAAATACCGAGCGGATTTTGATGCGGTTTTTTTATTAGAAAGGTCTTGCTTAAACTAAAAATTTACCGTATGTTTGGTTGTAATTGGTTAAGTAGAACCGGAGATATAACCTAAAACTACCTAAAAACGATGATTCATAAAGTCCCCTAATAATTTTTTTTATCATATATCCTTCTGCTTCCATGTACAGACACTGATTAGTTACAATTCAATTCAATTCAAATTTATTTATTTGTGGAACATAGGTTTGTACAGTTCTAATTCTACGTTACATTCAAGTGCGCTATGTCCTACCATGAAATATGGTGTACAAATTTGATAACAATTACATTATTATGATTATAATTTGATTATAAGAAGAAAAACTATAACCAGACAAACAATAAACAAATAATAATCAATCGCATGCAAAAGAATTATCCTGAGATACTCGTCAATGGTGTAGTAAGCTTTACAGATTTACAGATTTATTATAATTGTATAGATACCAGTTAGTCCGTATTCCGTAATAAGACTGTTTGTTTCCAGATGTATCGCAAATGCATGAGCTGTCACTACGCCAACAGCCACTGTCAGTATATGGACGTGAGCGACGTGGATCCAGTGCTATTGCGGGTCATTGACCAGATATTCAAGCCAAGAGGTTGCGAATTAAACTATGTTGTAAGTCATATCATTTCATGATTTCATAGTTACAAACATACCTACATACACTCACGCCGCGCGCCGGTTCTATCTGGGGTAGGCAAAGACAACAATCGACTATCGACGATCTTTATGGTGTAGCGGAGTCTTCCCCACGCCTACGCTCGGAGAATCAACCCACCTATTGCCTACTCTCCACTATGCCCTCTGCTAGTCGGAGGAATATGTGGAGAGCCTCCAAGCAGCCCTCTACGGGGCCAATTCCACCTCGGCAGTACCAGTGAGTGACAGGCGCTGCCGTGACCGTCTTCGTTGTCTAAGATGCGGTGCGTGGAGGTTCTGAACCACGCACCCCAGGGCTTCCCCTACTGGCTGCGGGCCGGAACCTCCACGCTCGGGTGCACACCCGAGCAACGGAGGCGAGCAGCGCCTCCCACTCGCCACGGGAGATGCTGCTATATGCTAACATTACCTACTATATGTTTCAGGAAATGTGGAAAGTGAAAATGAAGGTCGTGAAAGGAGTGAGGTGTAATTTGTGAGGAGTTTTCAGACACCAGCAACAGGTGACTGTGTCGGAAGAAATAGGGTACCACACCTAGAACTCCTACGGGTACATACTACCCTAGACTTAACGTAAAACTATTGGTAACTTAGTGGTTAAGTCGGCCACATAAACGACTTGACTCCACTCCTAACACAAGCAATTTAGCTTAGCTTGCTTAGGGGGAGGGATACTAGTAAAGGGTTTCTAGAATCTTTTAAAAATACAATAAAAATAAATAAATTTCCTTCTAAAATATATTTTTACGAATACTTATGTACTAGATGGTGATTGAAATGTTAACGTTAAAATATATATTTGAATAAAATTGTTAATAAAATGCAGTCATTTTATTTTATTTATAACCTTAGATAGATACTGCTTTCGAGCCTTTTCCTAACTCAGCTGTGGTCGCTTTCAATTTAAACGAAACGGCCGAAAGAACTTACACTTGCCAAGTTCTTAACACCCCCAATGTATAAACACAACTATTTTTCAATTTTTAATAGTATAGATAATGTAGGTAAATTTAAAAAGCTAAGGCGATTTCCGATGGCTATTGTAGGTACTTGAAACTATTACATTAGCTTCGTGAGCTAAACTGGCTAAACACCCACAATATAGAAAAATAATGTATACCCACTTAGTCGTCATTTAGCAGTGTTTCTCCTAGTTGCGCTCACCTCAGTCAAGTATTTTAAATAGTTATATTAGTGTCTCCATAATGGATTCAAAAGTTCTTACAAAAAGGTAAAAATTTATACTATTATACAATTGTAAAGAAGCAGTGTCTGTACATTGGATATCAATATACATATTGGATTGGATACCAAAAAAACTTGGGTTATGGATTCTGAACACAAAAATATTTTTTTTAATTCTTGTGTACCTATTTGTTTGTGCGTGATGGATGTGAAAACGGATTTTGATGCGTTTTTTTTATTAGAAAAGTTTTGGTCAGAACAGAAATCTGCTGTACGTTTGATTACAATTTGTTGAGTAGATCTGGAGGTATGACGAAAAATTCCGATAACAGACATTCACGCAGATCGCAGTGTTGGTATCGGTTAGTTAGTACCTACAGTATGTTATTTTATACCAACTATTACTTATTTTTTGAGTCGCATCAACGGGTTGTAAAAATTCTAATAGATTGCTTAGGAATTGTAGGTACCTATTCACGATTCACGAAGTACAATTTATCGGCAGGTAAATTTAATTTATTAGTCCAAACAAAATTTTAAATACGGTGAAAATTAATGAACTCGATGTTGGGCTGCCACCGCATCCTTCTGCTAGCAAGTAATCAAGTAGGTAATGCTTGAGAAGGAGGCGGCGGAATAAAAAAGCGCAGGCAACTCAGACGTTGGAGGTCGCTGAACGACCTCGATCCTCCATGAGCGCAGGCCTGGGGGTGGCGGGTGGAGCCACCTGCCACCCTAACAGAAGCAGGCCAAGACGAGAGGTTAAAATGTATAGAAACAAATAGATATTCATACATACAAATATTCAATTGAATAGGAATCGAATCCGCGACCTCTGGCGTAGCAGACAAATGCTCTACGGCCTATTGTTACCCAGGTCATCAGCCTTCATATGAAATAATTTCAAGTCGATGATGAACTAGTTATAACGAATGACGAATGATTATGAAGTTTGAAATGAAATGAAATAAAAAAAAAATATTTCAGGTAATAACCCATCATTACAAATCACTAATTAGCTATATTAAAATTACATAAAATTAAAATTAAATAAAAATAAACAAAAATTAAAATTAAAAATTGTAAAAAAACAAATAGGGCAGACAGCAGACAGCCATATTAGAATAAACATTAAAAATTAAAACGAAATCAAATTGTCACAATTATAATTAAAAATTCAAATTAAATAAGCAGATCAAATCAAGTTAAATTAAAATCAAATGAGATCAAATTAGAAATTAAATTAATAATTTGAACATAATAAGTTTTTTTTCGTTGCAGGGTAACCGTGGACCCCTCAGACTCATTCCAGTTGTCGTCAGAAGATATAAAGTTCTATAACGACAATGGCTACCTCGTCGTGAAGAAATTAATCCCTCAAGACGCTTTAGATAAATACAGGTAAGTTTGTCAAATAGTTATCAATCGAACAAACCGATTAAAACCGAGTTCTTCAACTCGGCGTGAAGAACTGGGTTTCTTATGATGATTTTTTTTAACATAGGACACGGCAAAATGATTTCACCTCGCCTGATGGTAAGCTAAAGGTAAAGTCTCAGGACTGGGGTCACCACTACATACACCGATAGTGCTGCAGTGGTGGCCCTCAGCTTAACATCACGCCTCTTCCCCATTGGGGTAGGCAGAGACTAAGTTTCTACTTTCATAACCCTACTTACTATTATAAACGTGAAAGTTTGTGTGTCCATACGTTTGTTACTCTTTCACGCATTTAAAGCTGAACGGATCTGACTGTAATTTGGTACAGTGTGATACTACTATAAGCTACGTTTGCCCCTAGAATGGGTTCCCGTGGGAAGCGGGCACGGGAACAAAATTCAAGTAGGTACCTACCTATGTATTTAGTAGTCGCTCGCTGGTAATATTGTCCTAGTTTTTTTTTTATTTATTTATCTAAAACAAGTCATACATTGCTCTTTTTTGTGTTTATTTATTTTTAGGCAACGATTCGTAGATGTATGTAATGGCAAAATAGACAGGAGTCGAGTCACCATGGTCAAAGACTGCACCTTGGCCAAGACGAAATCCAAACCTGAAGATTATATCTATAAGGTGAGGAAATGGAGGAAGTGCTTTCTTAAAAAAAAAAGGTAAAAAGGGCATTAGAAGGAAAGTGCAATACCTCTTAAAAGCGCGAGGCCCCGTTTCTTCCGTGCGGAAATCCTCATAGATACCCCCCCCCCCCTCCCCACGTGGCCAGTGGGGCAAGTTCTTACCGACTCAAACCGCACGCCGTCTAGGGTCTTCTGCCGCCACGCGTCAGGGTGTAAGGTGACTCAGCGCGTGGCGAGGCCCCCTTGCGCCTGAACCGACGACGGCGATTTTAATTTTAAGTCTGATTTAAATATCCATTAACGGGTAGCAATAGATCACGTACAGGTTACTATTCCGAGATCCGCGTCCGTGAGCGATGTGTAGGTAGTTATGTATGCGTCTAGGCTGTGCTCAAGGTTATCGTCGAAGGCGAGGCCAAAGACGAAGATTTTTGCTTACAGAATGCCAAGCCAAAACGTATTGTACTATTATAGAATCGCTGAAAGAATGCGTTCCTGACAGGTTGTGAGCGAAAGGGCGATGTAACTTTGAACTGGTGTATAATTTACGGCAAAATTTTAAATATCGTTTATTGACCTTATTAACGAGTGATAACATTAAAAATTTAATTACTGTGCCAATTTACAATACACAGATTAATTTTGGGCCAAAATGATTATTATTTAATTAATTAAAAATATAAAATCAATAGTTTTTAAAAGTCATACCACGTCCAACCACGTCAAACTGCGCTGTTTCAATTTTATGTCAAATGTTCGCTTTCATAGTGATGAGACAAAATAACAAGGCAATTGTAACCGCATATTTTAGTAATCTTAATAATAATAATCTGTTGGTTGAAAAATATAAAATAGAACGTTTATAATTTTATAATAATGTAATTTTGTAATAAGCCCCTACCCAAGCTAATAGAAAGAATGAATCATATTTTTATAATGAATGAAATGAATATGATTTTTTTTTATTATTTCAGGTAATAACCCATCATTACAATCAATAATCACATAAAATTAAATAAGAATGAAACAAAATTAAAAATTAAAAATTGGAAAAACAAATAGGGCAGATAGAATAGAATAAAATTAAAAGTAAATGAAATCACGTTGTCACAATATTGCTGACTGTGATTATTATTATGTTATTGTAAGTCGGGAACAGGTTTAGAGAACGGTTCTAGGTACAAGTTATTTATTGTACATAACTAGTCATGAAGAATTGACATGTGTCAGGAACGCATAGTCTCAGCGGCCAAACTGTAATGTCAAATATGTCAATTTGGCCCTCCGTCCGACGCGTGATATAAATTCCTCGTCGACCACCACAGGCTTGAGCGCTAGTGGTACTTTAAGGAATACCTACCAAATGCACAGTTCGACGCTGTACGCAACGCTGTATGGAGGCTGTGTGCTTAGAGAATAGCACTGCAGGCATTGAATGGAATTTGAGTTTTGATGCAGTTGCAAGAAGAAGGTGACTTGGTAGAAAATGCTAGCGATAACACTTCTCTTTTCTTATTCGTTCTGTGGTTAAATGTATCGCTCGGGGAGCTCTGAAATTTTCGGATGTACCTAATAAGAACACATTTTTCATTACTTTCGTCGCACATTTTTCAATCACTATATTCGCTATCTACCCCACAGATTCAAGATATCTTGCACGACGAAGTGTACAGCACTTACATAGAAGACCCTCATCTACTGCACGTGGTATCTCAGCTGATTGGGAATGACCTGACTGCTGGCAACGGTATGGTCATCAACAAGCCTCCACGAACTAACATGCATGCTCCACACCAGGTGAGGAAATAGGTTGTTACTAGTTGCTTCCTAGGGGCCTATAATACATTTTTTTTAAACAGCAAAACATGTAGCTCACAACAACGAAACGAAATCCTCTCCTCGAAACCCCCCAATCTCCTCCTCCAACCCACCCCCAAACTCCCTCCATGGTCGGCAGCGCGAGTGACCCCTAGTGCTTCACACCACGGTAATCGCTAATCGCTACCCATCAGGGGGATCATCACCAACATGGGATCTCCCATTTTTTATTGTTTTTTGTAATCGATTGATATGACTCGTGTTACCACTTGTGTGTGTTTTTCCACTAACTAGTGGTATATAAAACACGAGTTACTAAAAAATCTTGATAATCGATCATTCGAGTCACGTTTTTGACCATACGACTTTATTTTTATAAGATACTAGCGACCCGGGACCCGGCTTCGCCCGGGTGTAAATTCCAGTTTTCCAATAAAATGTAGCCTATGACACTCACGAATGACGTGGCTTTCTATTGGTGAAAGAATTTTTAAAATAAGTTCAGTAGATCCCGAGATTACCCCTTACAATTTAACAAACACACACACTTTACCTTTTTATAATATTAGTATTATATGTAGAGTATAGATAAAGAAACTTTAATTTCTACAGGACCTGTTTTACCTGCCATTCCGACCCGCACACCAGATCCTCGTGGCCTGGACCGCAATAGACCCCGCCAGGAAAGAGAACGGGTGCCTGTTCATGGTACCAGGGTCGCATAAGCACGAGAGGTTGTTTGAACACAATCATGATGTTGATGTGAGTAGCGCAACTGTATTAGGGCTTGTGCAGACGAGGGATTTTTGTCCACGGACTTTTTGTCCTCTATAATAGATCACTTACAATTTGTATCGAGGAACGCAAACGAAGGATTAAAAGTACCGCGTACAAAACGTTGAATTGTAAGAAAAAAAATTAGCGGACAAAAAAGTCCGCGGACAAATATCCCTCGTCTGCGCAAGCTATTATTGTCAGAATCTGTCTATCAGTCTGTACATTGGAGATATTTAAAAAAAACCGACAAAGTTTATTTCCGATGGGACCAACTCGAACGAGAGATGACCTGGATCTATTCCCGGTTCATTTGCTATTGGTTGAGTGGAACAGGAGCTAGTCACTTTACAATGGACATGTCCGCGATATAAATTATTATATAGATATTTCTTAACACCCATGAAATTGAAGATACAATTTGTAATTCCAGGATGCTAAGCATGCCTACTTCAGCATACATAACTGGCAGAAGGAGGCACCTGAACACAGGCGGGTGTACCTGGAGATGGAGCCAGGAGACACGGCCTTCATACATTCGGCGACTATCCACGGGTCCCTACCCAACAATTCTAACGTAACTATATTTTTAATTTACAATTATATTTCACAACACATACCTACATAATGTGATTTTTGCCGTATAACGGTACGGAACCTTTCGTGCCAGTTTTTAACCGAATTCAAAAAAGGAGGAGGTTCTCAATTCGACTGTATTTTTTCACTGAGGTGACAGACAAGCGCACGGTCCACCTAATGGTAAGCGGTCACCGTGGCCTATGGACATGTGCAACACCGGGGGCGTCACACTCGCGCTGCCGACCCTATTGTGTTTGTTACCTCAGAACTTTCGACTGGGTGAACCGATTTTGATGATAATTTTTTAATCAATAGCTGACGCTTCTCGTGTGGTCCTATTTCAATTTAGTCCGTTGAAGTCGGTTTTGTTATGTAAGAATTATTTATGTGTACTCACTTACTTTTTTAAAAGACTTAATGATAGTAGAGGAAGCGCGGAAGTATGTCAGAACAGAGGCAGATGGCGGTCTGTTGTCTCTGCCTACCCCGGAGAGAAAAAGACGTGAGCATATTTATGTATTTACTTGGTGGTTTTTTGGCAGGTGTATCGCAAATCCATTACCAGCCACTACGCCAACAGCCACTGTCAGTACGTGGAGAAGAACGGCCCCAACCAACAACAGAAGACCGGTCTCTTGGAAGATACATACCAGCCTAGAGGCGTCGCCTGCTTTCTTGTAAGTGACTTGTTCATATGTAGAGCTAAGGAGCTTTCCACGCGCCTATCGTGCGGAACTCCCCACGGATACCACCCCCGTCGGCCATCGGGGGTGGTTATGTCGGAATCGAACCAACTATAACCACACGCCGTCTCGGGTCTTAATTGACGGAGTGTAAGGTTATCAAATAGGCATATCCCTCGCACTCCAGCTATCCCCGGGCCATCTACGGTTTTAATATGACCCCCTCGACTCCCCAAAAGTGGGTGTGGCGAGCATAGTTTCGCTTCGCTGACGGAGGAGTGTAGGGTGACAAGCGGCCGTCCTGTCACCCAACCGTCTGCGCGCGAAGAATCAGCCCGCCCCCCACCTGCTCCCCACTGTGTCCTCTGCTAGTCAGAGGGACACGTGGAGAGCATCGGAACAGTCCTCTAGAGGGCCACTCCCACCCCGGCCGGATGTACCAAAGGCACCACGCGTCTGGCATGAAAGGCGTAAAGCTCATGAGGTTTCTAATGGCGAGGACAAAGACCATTAGTGCGGCCTACTGCCCAAAAGGGGAGAAAGCGAAAAAGCAAGCAACAAAATAATTTTCCTTCAGGCCTACAATATTGATCGACAAAAAGTTTAATTTGTAAAAAAAAAAATTTACCGGACTCACGATGTTGAATTACAAAAAGTTGAGTCCCAAAATGATGAGTTCTGGAAGAAGAATAATCTCACCAATATACTTATTAACTTTTATATAGGGATTTTAGACTTTAAGTTGATAACAATGAAGACTACAATTAAATAGCATTTTTAGAGTGTTAGTGGCATGACAGATTATGACGATTGGAATACCACTTTTGTAGGTATAACATGTTTTTTTTACTTTTCAGGATAATATGTGGAAAATGAAAATGAAGGTAGTGAAAGGTGCTAAGTCTAATTTGTGAAGAATATTAGTTTAATGTGTTCTAATGTTTAATCGAGGTCTCCCATGCTGGTATTTTTGATAATTTTGATTTAATAATGAGATAAATTATAATCAAAAAAAGGGTTCTTATGAGGATCCTGGGTATGAATTAAGTATAGGATTTTATTGTATAATGTTAAAAAATAAAAATAAATGTTAATTAAAATATTCGTTTTATTTCATTTACAATCTTAGGTACCGCAAACTTACGTCTATTGTGTAATACTATGGGCGGTTATTTCATATATGTATATTATTTATTTGAATTTGTTTTTTATTTATTTTATAATAAATGTCTTTCATTTTCTAACTGCGGTCTTTAGGTACAAAATATAAACTATACTTACTAAATTCTAGGCTAAAATTAAGGCTGTTCATATAAAAATATTTTTAAATATTTTACGTCTAAAACTATTAACATTATACCTACTATACCTAGTCCATATTTTTTCATCCCAACCAAAGTTATTCCATTATAATTAGTTTTGCTATTGCAATATAGATGGCGTTGTTATAGACTCGCATCTTTTTATGGGATGTATAATTTTTTTTCTCCATTTTTTAAGTGATGGGAAGCCTAGTGGGTAAAGAGAATCAAAAATATTTTTTTAACCCTCCAACTAAACCAAATGCTTGTATTACTATCACTCTTCCCTTTAACCCACCAGTGGGTGAACGGGCACTTCGGGTTCCATTTCACCCACTGTTTCGCTGCGAAAGCCAATATTACAAAAGCTACTTATATAAGCTCTTTTAGCATGAATTGCAGTATGCAGTAGTATATAAATTTTGCAAACTTTTGCAAAGTTATTATACTACCCACTTACCCACATGGTAAATTAAATTGCCATCTATATTTGCTTGTAATTTTTTTCTTTCATTCACCTACAAAACTCTCTTTTAGACCCTCTCATTAATTAATTTTAACTTTCACCATTCCATAATGTACAAATACTTACAGGAAATAACACAATCATGAACATATCTTTTTACTGTTTGACATTTTGACCAAGCTGCACTTGGTTGTGGTCACAGGCTGACTGAGTTACTGGTAAGCCCTCTGAAGTACTTCCTCTTTAATAAGTTCCCTAACATCTATCTATCTACACCATAAAGACGAAATTCGTACATCATTGAACCAGTTAACCTGTGACCATAATCAGTGCAACTTGGTCAAACCGTCAGTGAGTACAAAGGTACATACCTATACCATGATCGCGTTAGTTCCTGTAAACATAATTGTATAGGTGCTCTGAGTAAAGTTATTGTCAATTCCTAGAAAACTGCCCGTCTGGTAATATTAGCAACCATTCGCTAGGGAAAAAATGGTATTTCTACTCAATAAGCGTTATGCTCAGCGGGTAATGCTTGATATGATCAGCTTTTTGGGTGCATTTTAATTGCTAAGATCATTGTGCATTGATTGCATTAACAGCACCTCACGTTTAGGCTCGTTATCACGGGCGTAGCCAGTATTTGGTTTGAAAGGGGGTCATGAAAAAAAATGCATAAAATGGCATGATCTTGCGTGAGAAAATTTTCAATATTTGGTGGAGTGGGTTGATGCCCAAACTCCCACCCCCTTTACTACGCTCAGTAAGCATTGCAATTCAGCAAAATAGAAAAAAGATTTAGAAAAACAGAAAGATAGAAAATAGAAAAAAATAGTATCTAAAGTAAAATAGAAAAATCATCAAGAAAAAATGAGGACTTTTTCTAAGTTTTACATTGCTCTAACGCCTTTGGATACAAGTATAAAGTATAATGGTTTACTTGATTAATCATAATTTTAAAGTTTAGAATTAATATTATAAAACGAAAATTTTATTATGTTTAATAGGTTTAATATAGGGAATTTATCGACCTAAATAATTTGACCACGGTTGAATTTCTTAACATAATGGTAAAATTTATATGGTCAGAAATTAAATCTGACAATGCGTGTTAGATTTAATTTCTTTAAATTAATACAAATTGAGCCACCCCTTTATTAAAATTGATTAATAAATGAAGCTAATATCCTATACTTTTTAAATATCTCGGTTTAACTTTAAATTTTATTAAAGTTAACATCCGCGTCATATCACTACTAAATATTGAACATGAATTTAATAAAATTCATATGATTCTTGTTAAAAATTATTGTCTTTGTTCAATTAACGTTTAAAAATCTTATAAATATATCTATTTATAAACTTAACTAATTGTGCAATTTACAGCGATTGTTACATAATATTTACATCATTTTTGTAAAAAAGAAGATAATATAATTAAGTACAATAATTACATTTCGATGTGTAAATAACTTATTTGTTAAAACTGTGACACGAGACTAGATCTGGTTTGGAAATAAAAAATATAAAAAATGTTATTGTGAAAAGTAAAATAATTAATCTTAAATATACATCGGTGCATTTAATTGTAGAATTAAGTAGATCGGTAACTACATATAATCAGAATTCACCTCAATCAGAAGTCGCCTTCAAAAATCTGTAAAAAAACAAAACCGTTGGAATAAAATTTACTATCAATTTTTTTCGATTTTTTTTTATAATAAAATTTTTATAATAGTTTTATTATTTTTATAATACGAATATTGCCGAATATTTACGCGAATATTACTTATTGAAACAAAAATAGATTTAACGGATTCTGTCGGGACTTATGTTGTGGTATGAAGATCTATAGTCAGTAAACAATATCGATTTCTACGAAGGACACTATTAACATTAAAAAGATACCAATAATTGAATAGAGAAAAGAAAAAAATACGTCAAGAGTTCAAGACGCTGTGAGCTCATTCTATGTAATTAGTAAACCCAAAAATTAATCAAAATTCGGATTCATGAGACAACTTTACACTTCTAGAGATAAGGCCACCATCATCCCAGTCTCCCTGTGACCAAAGCTGCTGAAAAGTAACTGAAACATTGGGAATAGTATAGCTACAAATATAAATCGCGATAGAATCCATTAAAACTTGTTTTATTTCTATATATTTTTTAGTTTTGTTAACTATCTAAAAGCCAATTAGTTCTTTTTATTAGTTAGTTTAACTATCTAATAATTTTATTAATGAAAAATATCATGCTCGCCCCAATATTTTTTAATTTTCCACAATAAACTAAATAAGTACCACCAGTTCTATCTGATGTCACTAGATGGCGTTGTTAGTGAAAAGCCGAAATATCATAAATATGATAGTGTAATTTGACCACTCTTTAATAGTAGATTATTAAATGTGGTCAATTTGATTATATTAATTGAACTTATTCACTAGTTCAATATTTCTTTTTTTTTTGTTTAACATTTATTATTGTCAAGAAAAAGAAGGTCATAATCGGTTTATACTAAAAGTATAATGACCGGCAAACATTTTGACAATGTACTCTAAATGCGCAGAAAGTGTTTTAGGTCTCTTTGGTGGTTGTGTTGGGTGCAACTGCCGAGATGCGCCAATCATCCATAAAAAAATCATAAACCAATCACAAGCTTAAAGGGCTGGGTTCTTTTATTGGCTTTTGGTTGGTTCGTATAGTGCACATGCGCGAACTTTGCAACGTTTTTTCAAGATGTTTGCCGGCACTTATTATAAGCAGATCTAAAGCATTAGCGGTGTTTTTCTTTTAAGCTACGTGCAGCATGGTACTTACTTGAGACATTATCTTTCTTCGGAACAGTGAAAAATTTATTTTTGATGCGCTAAGGGGCAATGGGTATGGCCCCAAGTAATTATTCGGTTTATTTTTAACACTTACATTTTTCTAAATAATAATGTCCCAAACCAACAAAAGCCATGCCAGCGATTAAGTTATAATATTTACAAGAAATACTGTATAATATTTAGTGGCATATACCGCGTACGAGTTGGCAAATCAGCGAAACGACAATAATTGAGTTTTGAGCGACTATAGAACTTGAAAAGTTGTTTAAAATCATTGTTGTTTCAAAGTCTGCAAATTCGTACAAGATTTACTGAAAGCAAAGCTAGAAGTGTGGGCGTCCCTTAAGTGATACATAAGCTTTGAAACAGCCCAAAAATATGAAATAAGTAATAAATATAACCACAATAAACTCCCTTACTAACTACAATTTAAAACTAAATAGCAAACAATTTTATTAATAAATTAAAATTATATTAAAAATATTTTCCTAAATCGATACATAAATCAAATAAATTAATTATTATAATAAATTAGTAAAAATAATTACTGGCACTAAAGCGTTTAGAATAGTATTTGTTAAAGTTTCTAATAAAATAATTGACGTAATTATTATCTCAATTATTATAATTAGGCAAATATAATTATTTAAATAATTGAACAAATAATTATAAAATTTAATAATGCATTCTACTTAGTATTAAAATGAATGAATATAAATTTAAATTCAAGCAAGTTATACCAACTAGTTCACTATCACAATATTAAAAATAATTTAATTGGTTAATTTTAATTTCAAATTCTCTTAATCAGGGTTTCTCAAACTTAAAGTTCCACGTACCCCCATAGGACATTCTAAGTCGTTATTTTAAAAAAATACATGTAAAAGAGCCAATATACATACAGACACTCATATTAATTATTGTAACGTGGAAGCGCTTTATTTAAATCGCAAATGAAATTAATGTCTGTAGCAATTTCCCGGGCTCAAAATCTGGCCATTAAACTAATGACGTGATCCCAATTTTAAAAGTTATTAAATAATTAATAATTAATTCGAGTACTCTTTAACAAAATTAATTAACTACTTATACCCATAAATGAGTAGTTAGGTTGTTATTGTACATAATATATATAGTACTCCAACAATATTAAATACCGTACCCCAGATTGTACCAAACTTTGAGAAACCCTGCTCTAAATTTAAACAGTTTCGAATTAGCTGTTATAAAATTTAGAGAGTTTGAATCAGTCTATACCACACTACAATCTACATGTAAGTATATAAAGCTCTGCCAAAAACTGTTACTCTTATGATATAAATACTCTTATAACAGTTTGCAAACGTGAAACGACCATAATTTTCACAATTTCTTACTAAAACAGTCTAAATTCACCTTTTACTTTTACAGTACCAATACTATACTATATAGCGCGATATAGGAGATATTGTTTTATTTGAATCGTTAAGAATTATGTATATGTCTGCATACTTTGGCTTTCACACTTTTTAAGCGAGCTTTCAAAAACTGTGGTCGTTTCGATATATTAGCAAACTCATATAAAAAGTTTTGAAGAAGATGAGTGAATAACAGGCGACTGTGAATTCATATAATTGTTTAAATTCGTGAAAAAACATATCTATGAGTATAATATTCTCACTCATCTACTTCACATATATACAAATATATGTTCTACATTTCATATATAAAACTAGACAATACACCCAATTTCTACCCAAACTACCTTTAACCATGCAAAACCATTACAATTTGTATCTCAATAAACTTCTCCAAGACACAAACAATCAAATAAATTAAAAACTAATTAACACCTGATGACCCTCTACACATCACATGGGGGGTCAACTTGACACCCGATGACCCCAATACATATCCAATGGCTTCCTACCTTACACACGTTGACCCATACTTCACACCCGATGACCCCAACATGACCCCCTACTTCGCAACCAATGACCTGTTTCTACACCGGATGCCCCCTAGTGCCTCCTATCGTGATAATTATTGACGTATACTCTAACAACTTCACCTTCGTATTTACGCTGTGACGGCATGAAGTAGAAATCAGGATTGGCTGTGAGCGGGCCTTCGGGCCGACCGCCGCGGGGGAGCGAGTAGGTCGCGCGGTCCGGACGGCCTGAGTAGTTGGGACTGGAACGAAAGTACACAGGTTATAGTCCTTGCAGTGGTTCTAGTTTTCAAATGAAAAATGTTGACCAACGCGCCTTAAGAAGAGGTCGGGGTCAGACGCCAGTGGCTCTCGTAAAAGTGTAAAAATCAATTTTATTGCTAAGAGGATGATGATAGATTTATAGCACTGTCTAATTTTTATCCCTAGAACAGGTTGATGTGAGTCGTGAGAACGGGATTAATACCTATATAACGCGGGTGGAACCACGGGGATCAGCTAGTTAAGTATATTATAAGTAAGCTGTGGTTTTGCGTTGTCGGTAATATTTTAGGTGTAATTTAGTATCAAACTACTCGATTATAGAAACAATTTAGTCAAAAAAAATATTTTCATAACTTTTATATCGATGTCTGTATAAAATAAAGCTTAAATAATGAAAATAAATAAGAAAATAACAAAAATATTAATTCACAAATAACAAAAAGATATTACGACCGTGACAGGACTCGAACCTGCAATCTTCGGATCCGAAGTCCGACGCCTTATCCATTAGGCCACACGGTCTGATAAATAAGTTGTTGAAATTATTGTTCTGATAAATCGTTGATATTTTACCCTATTCGCAGTCACCCCTGCTATAATACGATAGGAAATTAAGTCAATTTTGTTAATATTGTTTAGAACTTATTGCTTTAAAGTTAAGGTTGAATTTTGAATAATTTTTTTACATATTTGTAACTAAACAATAAAATAGGTCGTAATCTTTGTGTGACGTGTTAACTAAGGTTAGGGTGATTGTGACGTCATAATAAGCTAATAACATCACCTTGAGGCTTATTTTAGCAGTATTATTATTATAAGAAAGAGAAGGCTATACAATATGTAAAGTGCTGTCGTTATCTAACACTTCGTAGGTATAGCAATTTTAGACTCAACTGAAATATTTTTTATTCCGTTATTAATCTTCTACTAAGGCAGCAAATTAGTACCTACATCATGTCCGTTTTGATAGCCTATAATTGTTTGCAACTATATTGCCATCTCTAGGTAATTTACGTGTTGTCCTTTGCAGGAATGAGACCGAAAAAGGATAACAGGAAGGAATATAAGCGCATCGTCATATTATTAGCAATGATCCCGGTTATCATCATATTTATGGTGATGATGATCCCGGCGTTCATTTACCTAATCCTGTAGGACGTCATACATCCCCATATCATCCCATATCATCCCATAGACTCGACGCGAAGGTGTGTTTAGCTGAGAGTATGTGTATGTGTAAGAGTGTGTGTATGTGTGAAGGTGTGTGTATTTTTGAGGGTGTGTGTATGTTCGAGTGTGTGTGTGCATGTTGTGTGTGTGTGTGTGTGTGTGTGTACTCACGGCAGGTGCTGCGGCGCTCCGTGTCGCGGCCTCTGCAGCGAGCGCGTATCGCGGTAGTACTGCGCGGCGCTGTTCTGCTGCGCGGGGGTTAAGCGCCCACCGGCAGCCCCGTGCGCGGGACCGTGCCCGTGACCGTGCCCGTGAGAATGAGAACCGTTCGCGCCGTTACTCTGGAAAGATATATAATTATGTTCTGAAGATAATTATGAACTTTCGAAATAATTTATAGCAAAAAAATATTATTAATCATCAAAATAATTAATTAGATACTAATTTAAAAAATAAATTATTAATTTACAAAGTAATGATTAATTTAAAAATAAATCATTAAATTACAAAATAAATTAAGAAATTACAGCATAAATGATTAAATTACAAAATAGATTATTAATTATCAAAACAATGGTTAATTATATTATATCCAAATAATTATTAATAAACAAAACACAAACTAATAAAAAAATATCATTCTTGAAATAATTTTAAAATTATTCCATCTGATCAAAACTTACACAACCCAACATTCATACCTCTATAATACCATACCTTAGGGGTGCTCTTCCCATTCCGCGAGGTGCCACTGGGTGGTCTGGGAGGGGGAGGATCGGTGGGTCGTAGGGGGGTGGGGCGGGAACGGAGAGGAGCGGTGGACGCTGTGCTGTTGTACTTGTCGTCATTCTCGAAGGGCTCAAACGCGTAGTTTGTATTCGCAGTTGAATAGTCCTTCCACGCGGAGTTCGGGATTAATTGCTCCTGTAATGATAGATTTTTTTTATATTGGACACGTCAATATTACTACACCTCGCCTGATGGTAAGCTAGAAGTAAAGTCTCAGAACCGGGATCATAACAACATACACCGATAGTGCTACAGTGGTGGCCCTCAGCTTGACGGGCTCATCAAAAGCTTGATCCTTCGTGCCTTACTTGGTCTTTCGATCCTACCTTGGTCTTTCGAGCCAAGTTGGTCCTTCGAGCCTACCTTGGTCTTGGCGCCCTGGTGCTTGGCGCGGTACAGCGTGCAGCCGGCCTGCAGCACCGCCACTAGCAATAGGGCTGCCACACACGCCACCACCACCCACAGTTTGGTCTCCGCCAGTCCGAAGAAGGTACGAGCGTTGCCAATGGTCTCCTCGTTGTTCCGGGTTGATATTACTGGAATTAAGTACATAATTAAAGTTACATTTACCACGGGATATAACCAGTAGGCCTACCATGAAACATCAGTTAGTCAGTAGTCATGTCAGTAGTCACGTCGGTAGTCACGTCAGTAGTTACGTCAGTAGTCACGTCAGTAGTTACGCCAGTAGTCCCGTTAGTAGTCAGCGTCAAAAGTAATCATTTAAAAAAATAGTTTTTGACCATTTCTGTTTAACTACTTGCAAGTTATTAGTAAGATCGCAGGGTTATTGGTGCCTCGGAGAGCACGTTAAGCCGTCGGTCCCGGTTGCCATACAAACATCTATGGCAGTCGTTACGGGTAGTTGGAGCCCACAAAAGTCCAACCAGTCTAACTTGGAACTTCGATATCGCCATTGGTCATAAAGACCATTGGTTGTGGAGGTCAGATGGCAGTCGCTCCACGGAAAATATCGAAGTTCAGCCGCATCACAGTTAGACTGGAAAGCCGACCCCAACTGAGTTGGGAAAAAGGTTCAGAGAAAGATGATGAGTAGGAAGTAGGATAGGATGCTCAAAATCTACTTACAACTTTGAGGTTCAAACACCAAGAACTCTGGATCCACATTCAAGTTGCCCACTTTCCCCAACGCCAGAGTCTCTTTGACGGCTCTCTCCCACCGATCGGCCCCATTCTCTTTGTCCTCCTCGGTAGAGTTGGCTGGAGTAGGGCCAGAGTCTAGAGACCGGCCTGTAGAGCCTTCTATAGAGTTGGATTCTATCGATTTGAGGGTCAGCTCGGCGATTATGGCTTTTGTCTCATTCCTGAAAATACAATAAATATAGATTTAGTTCGTCCAGGTTAATCCAGAATAGGTTACAATTCGATTTTTTTTTTTGCGTGTGAAAACGCCCCAACTGCTGCCACTTCACCAGGGCTATGAGGTAGGGTGCGGGCCGGAACCTCCACGTGGTGCACCTGGGCAACGGAGGCGAGCAGGGGGCGAGCTGATTGTCTGCGCGCCGACGGTTGGGTGACAGGACGGCCTCCTGTCACCCTACACCCCACCGTCAGCGAAGTGGCGCGATGTTAGCCCCACCCCCCCTTTCGGGGTGTCGAGGGGGCCATCTTAAAACCGTAGATGGCCCGGGGTCAGCTGGGGTGCGAGGGATATGCCCATTGGGTAACCTTACTCCCCGGTTACTAAGGCCCGAGACGGCGTGCGGTTTTAGTCGGTTCGATCCCGACATAACCACCCCCGATGGCCGACGGGGGTGGTATCCATGGGGATTTCCGCAAGATAAAAAAAAAAAGGGCTATGAGGTAGTTATGTCGGGATCGAACCGGCCAAAATCA
The DNA here is from genome assembly GCA_963576445.1 of Lithosia quadra. NCBI lineage: Eukaryota > Metazoa > Arthropoda > Insecta > Lepidoptera > Erebidae > Lithosia > Lithosia quadra. The sequence continues at coordinate 8,127,782 of OY754899.1, read as the reverse complement.
TGTGGTGTTCCGTCCACGTGGGTCTTTTACCAGGGAACCCTGATATACCCTAAGAAGGAACTGCCCAGGAATAGATGAATTCACTAAGTGGTTGCCTGGAAGATTGGCCGTTTCCATGCGAAAATCCCCACAGAGAACACCCACGTCGCCAGCGGGGGCAATTATGACGGAATCGAACCTACTAAAACCGCGTGCCGTCTAGCGTCTTCTGACACCGAGGTGTAAGGTGGCCCATAGAGCATTTCCCTTGCACCTCGACTTGCGCCGGGCCATCTCCAGATTCGAGATGGCCCCTTCGGGTTCTGATATTGGCCCTTCTGTAAAAAGTGGTAAATGGTTAAATATACATACTGCATGAACCCGTTGACCACAATGCCGTGATAGCCCTTGGTCCTGCCGAGTGAGGCAGCGAGACTGTCGGCCAACTGTTTGCTGAGTTCCTCGAACTCCTTGCTGCCGGCGGCAGGCGGCTTGTAGCTGTCGGCCAGGCCGGTGATGCGGATGAGCAGGTTGTAAGCCGTCTGGCCGGGGATTACTGGCTCCTCGGCCAACTCCTCGTCGGTGGGCTCTGGGGAGAGAGAGTGGGGGTAATACTGAGCTGAAGATTTTCATAATCTATACATATAATAAAATGATAGGAAAGTCAAAACTATACATTGAATATTTTTTTTAAAGAATACCTGGGGTGTGATCTACAATCGATAACGAAACCAAAAATATAGTTTTTATAATTTTTGTCTGTTTGTCTGTCTGTTCGGGATAAACTCAAAAAGTACTTCAATGGATTTACTTCAATTTTGCCACGAATATTATTAAGAAGTCGGACGACTTCTTAATAATATTGAGCAGTGAACCTTTTAGCGATGGACGTAAAAATTACTGAACGGTTCCTGATGCGGTTTTTTTTATTCTAAAGGTCTTGGTTAGATTCAAAATCTTACGCATATTTATCACAATCGGCTGATCGGAGATATAGTCAATAATTTAGAAATTAAAAAACCCGACTGCGTAAAAAACTAAAAAGAAATAAAACAAGCACTCAGATGTCCGGTGGTCTAGAAACATAACAACTTAACAGTCGGGATCCACTATTCAACAGCCAAACTTTTTTTTAATTTCTAAATTATATTTTTTTATTTTATACTTTTTAGTTATAAGTGTCCTAGCCAGCTATTTACCCGATTGGACTTTCTACTGTCTAATAAAAACCTATGAATTGTTGTTACGCAACTTTAAATCGCTATAGATCCTAAATGGTCAATGGAATCGAAAAATGTTGAAAGAAACCTAAAAATGATTTTTAAATACCTATTCAACGATACTCACCTTGACATAGTTTGCTGACTTTCATTTTTTTTATTTTCACAATATGGCGGCCAGTAGTCGCCATATTGAATTTTCACTGACGTCATGTCTTTAGTGACACTCGCCGGACTAAGAGGAATCGATTGACGTGTGAATCATGAAAATCGGCCCAGGCGTTTGGTCTGTATAGTGCTTCAAAGGAACATACAAACATACATACATACATACATACATAGGCTGTTAAACACATTACCACTCCTTTGCGTTGCGCAGTCGGGTAAAAAACGCGAAAATAGACGTCCACGCGGGCGGAGCCGTGAGCAACAGCTAGTAATTATAATAAAAATTATGCGAGTATGTGTGTGTGTGTGTGTGAGGGCGTGGATATGTGTGTGTATGTTGTGTTGGTATGTATGTGTGTGTGTGTGTGTAAACTCTACATACCTGGTCCACAAGGCTTGATGCAAACCCTCTCGTCTGTGACGATGGGGGTCACCAGATGTTTGCTGGTGCGCTTGTTCATGGGGTCAAAAGTACCCCCTTGGGTTATGAACATCATGTACAGGCACTGGGTGTCCGTGAACGCTAGATCCTGTAATTAGGAATAACTGCATTATATTTACTCGAATGTCAAGTCAAATCAAGGGCCCGATTCAGAGTTAAAACTTTTGTGATGTCAAAATGATCGAAAATTGAAAAATTATATTTTCAAAATCTATTAATTGAAAACGAATCAATCTATGAGTGATTCTGAAAATTTTTAAGATGTGAGTAAAATTAAGTATAACGATATCACAATTTTTGGTGAAATCTTAACGGAAATTTCTCAATTTTTTGCATAATCTTAACGGAAATATAACAATTTTTTGCAAAATCTTAACGAAAATGTCACAATTTTTTACAAAATCTTAACGAAAATGTCATAATTATTAGTGGAATTCTAAGGATGATAAAATTAATTTATTTTCACAATACCTTCTGGTCTCCAGTGTCCCTCTTCCTCACAAAGCTAAGAGTAGTGTACCCATCTATCAGACTGCCAGTCTCCTTGCTCAGATCCTGGCGCTGGTCGACCCTGGGTGCGGAGTAGCCTGATACCCAGGTGTCCATGATGAAGGGACGGGATGTTCGGGGATCCACCCAGCCTATGATGGCATCAGACTGAGACTGGAATATAAATAGATTATAATTACATTGAAATATTATTAGGGCAGGTAAAAATACCCACGGGGTACTTGCATGATAGCTTTGATGACAGTAGAGGAGGCTCGTGAAGTTAGTAAGGACAGAAGCAGATGGCGGCCGTTATCCCTGCCTACCCTGAAGCGAAAAGGCGTGAAGGAGGATGTATGCGAGTAATTATCATTCTTTTGAGGCAGACAATAGCTACTCGGTTTAAAAAATAATCACGACCTTTCGGGCCCAAGCCAACCTCATCTGCTAATCGACGAATAAGATTCTAGTACAGGCTTTCGCCTCAAGCCTCAAAGTACCATATTATCGTATTTATAATCACCGAAAATATGCAAGCTTAACAAATTTGAGTCCAATCTGACGTTAGGAAGTGGTTCAAATTGGGCGCCCAAAATTTGACCCATACTAAAAAACTAACAAAGCAAGTGAAAAGGTTGGTTTGAACCTCAAACCTTGGTAACGTTTTTCTTACCATCTTCTTGTTATCACTGAACCCAATACCGGTCCAGTACTTGCTCTGCTTGGTCGTGATGGTGAACCGCACGGAGTCCTTGCCCCTCTTCTGGCCGAGGTACTCCCAGGTGGCTATGTAATCGCACGTCTTGTTCGTCTGGCCGGAGGAGTCGCAATCCGCTGGCAAACGCCATTCGTTGCCACACTTGTCCGCTAATGGGTGGATACCGCCGGAGATGGAGATTTTATTTTCGTCTGCGAATTTGAGAGGATATTTCATTATTATTTTTTAAAATTCAGCCCGTCAATTCACTTTACTCTACTCCACTGGATAGTAAGAAGCTAGGGACAGGTCTAGGGAAAATGGGCCGTAGTAGTAATTAGTTGATACTGATATAATTATCTTATTATTGTACACCAAGAATGAAACAAGTGTTAGGACGAGCTTTGTGGCACGAATCTTTGCAAATAAATAAAATTGTGTCTATAATATTAAAAAAAAAACAGGTTTGAAATAAATGCATATGTATATAATCCAAAAACAATTTATACAATTTTATCTATCGGTCTCTCTTTCTTTAGCTGGGCCGATTGTATTGTGTATGACAGGACGGCCACCTGTTACCCTAATGTATTATTATAGTGGCGTAATACTCTCCCTTCCCGCTTTCTGGGGATGGAGGTTCCATTTTAAAACCGTAGATGGCCCCAAGATCAACTGCGGTGCGAGGCAAATGCCTTATATTAGTTACCTTACACCCGGTAATTGAAAATTGTGACCCGAGACGGGATGCTGTTTTAGTAGGTTCGAGTTCGACATAACTACCCTCGATGGCCGACGGGGATGATATCCAAAGGGGTTTCCACATTGAATTTCTCCCAATCCAAGCTTGATTACATGGGGTGCAGTCAAATTAATGGACCATACGTAAAAAAACTCACCAAAGAAATTTATGCTAGCAAGTCCTCTCTGGCTACCATGACCGTGATACTTCAGTTCATCAGGTCGGTAGAAGTTGCCAGTGCTCGCGGTGCCGCGTTCGATTCCCGATGGAGGTGAGTGCACGTACTTGCCCGGTTCTTGCCCCCTAGCCCAGATGACGTGCATTGTGTCGTCTACTATTGAATGGTCTGTGGGTTCGACTGCCTGTGAAGAAAATTGTTGGTCAGGCCTTTTTAACAGATCGGAAAAAGTGAACGTCCAGGACGGGACTTGAACCCGTGACCAGACTCTTACAGAGGGGAATACTCTGACCAACTGAGTTACCTTTTCAGTTTTCTTCAGATCCTGTGTAACCTATGTATGGATACTCGTAGGAAAGTAGTTTTTTTTTTAATGTATCAATTTTAAGATTTGGCGTTTATAATCTTCTATTTATTGGACCATAGTGATATTTTTTTTTAAATGATTTTTATGCATGAATCATTTAACTATTATATATGATATGTACTGTGTCACAAATTCATTATTGACTGTTTGAATATTTACATACCACACAAAAGTGGTAGAACGTACAAGGAAACATTATTTTAATTATAAGACCACACTTGTTGTACCTACCTGCATTCTGTGAATAAATAAATGAATATGAATAATTAAAATGTACAGTGTCAGAAGTAGGTACATGAGCAGATTCAAATTTTCAAAATATTTTTTTTGAGTAGGTAAAGTACTGTTTTTCTTAGTGAAACCGTTAATTAGATACTGGATTTTTTCTTCACTAGCAACACGGAGTATGATGAAATACCTGACAATTAGTGCACTCCATAATACGTGAACGAAAAAAAATCATAATTTTTAAATGAAATTTTTAAGCAATTGCATGCTAACTATTTCACTGGTTCACATACTACTGGTCATACTGGTCACGGGTTCAAGTCCCGTCCTGGATGATAATTTTTTCCGATCAGAAAATCATAATTTTTACAAAAATTAAACGACTTCTACTGGACCTAATTTAAATAGGACCACACGGGAAGTACCAGCTTTCAAATACAAAAAGAATCACCAAAAACTGTTTACCCAGTTTCAGTTCTCAGGTAATAAACAAAAAATACAGTTAAGAACCTCCTCCTTTTTTAAGTCGGTTACACCTCTGCCTACCTCTAAAGGTGTTTAAAATAAAATAAGAGTGATCCTTACCTTAATCTTCTTTCTGAACATGATGGTGGTGACTCCGTTCTCTTCAAACCCTGACGCGGCCGTTATATCATCATGCCCGCCCCAGAACGTGTCCACTCGAGGAGTTGACCTTGGAAACAATCATCATTATTATTATATCTCTCTTCGTACCAAAAAAATAGTTAAGTAAAAATATATATCCAATTCTTCAGGAGACTTCCGTGAGGATACTGAGGACAATAAACAGAGGGCCTTAGAAAATTTTAATATAATATGGAATGTGATATTCGGACGCGGTCTTTTTTTGTACGGAAGTCCCCACGGATATACGACCTCCACGGCCACTGAGGGTGGTTATGTCGAACTTGAACCATCTTCAAACGCCGTAAGTTTGTATGGTGATGTCGCACCCTAGCTGTCCCGGGTCACCTCCTGTTTCGAGATGGCCCTTCGGGTTTGGGAACCACGGTGTCCCCGTCTTGCTCTCGGACTACTCTTCGGTATTCTCGTTAGTTTACCATCAGGCGGGGTGCAGGTAATTAACGGTCACATTGTCACTTACCTTCATAAGATATAATAAAAGCAACTCACCTGTCTCTCGTATAATAATCCAAAACTCTATGGTAATTCCCCTTCGCAGTACCAATAACGATGTCAGTACAGTCCATGGGGTTGAAGTCGTATTTCGGCACATATTCGTGTGCTGGGAAGTAGCCTAAAATATACGGTTTATTCACTAACTTATAAACATTCGAGGTCCATGATATACAATTAAGTTTACGGGAATTTATGCGATTGTGGCGATACTAACGCCATCTACCGGAATAAGGTTGAACTACTACAGAACTATCGATGCTACATCGCGCAATTGAAGTTTACGCGCTGGATAGGGTAACTTTTTTACATTGTCCCAACGTCAACCCTTGGGCTGCACTCCGCTAGGCGTTATCACCTTGCCATAGTCTGTTCTTCCACACGATAATTGAGTAAGTATCTAAATATCTTTGAATGGTTTGACGTTTCAACCAGCTTGTACATACAGGTCGTTGTCAGTTGGATGAGTCCAGACTCCAATTCGAAACTGTCGACAATTCACATACTTCTTATTATTTTTTAATCCAAGTCAGACCAATCCCTGTTGGTGATTGATGATAATATTCGATGATAGAATACGCTTACCTAGATAACAACAGATTCAATCTGGACCGGAAGACTCCTAGATTACAACTACTTATCCATATAACTATTACATCATGATCACGTCTACTCCCGTAAACATAATTGTTTTGCTTTTATTTTATACAGTTCAACCTAGAACTCATGTAAGTTCCTTAATCGTAGGAACAGCTCCTGATAGATTTAAAGGATTTTGACTATATTTTTGTCAGATCGGATTTGCTTGTCATGGTGACCTATGGGTAAATCTCAAGCTTAATAAATAATACTTTCAAAAATTTTTGAATACTAAATCTTGCCTCCATTGATAATCATGAGTCGATCGATAAACTCTGCAGAGTGCAAAGGAAAATAAAATCTATTCAAGAGTGATACGGCATATAATAGAGCGTACGCAGTAAATATTAAATAATCCATCGAAAGATTCAGTGTGAGAATATAGAAGCTTAACTTTATTGTATGGAACAAAAAGTAGCTAAATTGTTAAGACTGTATTTAAGTTATTCTATGATATAAGTCAGTCTATCAGAAACTGAACACGAAGTTAAAGAGACTTACACAAATTCCAAATCACCCTGTAGTCTTAATGTAACATCTTCATTTAAACCGCGAATACCTACTTTAACTTAAGTCAAGAAGAATTCAATAGGTACATTTCGAAATCCATAATTTTATTAGTGACATACCTATAGGTAGTGTGTTTTAAATATACGATGACATAAAACCAATAACAATAAATAAATAACATGTAATGTCCCAATCCCATTACCATTTATATTCCCACAATTTTTGAGTTCATCAAAATCAAATAAAACCGGCCCAAAATCGCCCATGATCCCAAATAATGTTTTCTACTACTTTATACCAAATATTGTTCAACCACTTTATTCAAAATTATTCCTCCACTTTATCCCAAATATTTGTTCAGTTTCTCTCACACATGGTTGTCCCATTATCAAACAATATTATTTTGACTTTAAGTTGGCAAACAATATCTGTTCTGATTATTATTCCCAACTTTATTCGAAATTATATTACTCCCACTTTATACCAAACCCATTTCGCTTACCATATACTGAATAATTATTATGCCTAACTTTATTCCAAATGTATTTTTTCCCATTTTATCCCAATCCCATTTCGATAGGAGCAATATTTTCAATCATAACATTTAGATGAAGATATTATTTGATATCTCGCCAGAAATCTGGCGCAATTTTTGAATGACGATTGAAAACTTACCCAAAGATTATTTTATTAGGTAATATGTACAACACACATTAATATGTTATTCACGCTTATAGATAACGTCACCTAACACACTCATCTCACAAACAAAAAAGAACAAGTTAGAAAAAAAGAACCAAAATTCAACAAGAGTTAAGAAACAGAAAGAATATCAGTAGGACTCTGAAAAGAAGTAAAACAAAGAAGATATTTTGATTATAATAAAGGAACAGGAGACCAGAGGACAATAGGAGGTAGATAGGCATGCCCACAAGCCCAGAGCAAATCTAAGACAAAATATTAAAGCAGAAATATAGAAGCTTAGTACTTTCATGCAAAAAGATAAATATTAACTAATAAAAGATAGTGATTGCATGAAATAGTATGTGAGAGATATCATAAGTAAAATGAGATGGAAAAGTTAGTCAGTGAAAGAAAATATAATTTAGTAAAAAATCTTTCATTCACAAGCAAATTAATTTACAAGCATATTTTCATCATTGAAGTAGGTATTAGCTTTATTGATATTTTGATTGTAATTTGGATTATAATCTTCATGTATGGTCCATCAAATTAACCTCATCTAAACCAGATGGACTCCAAAAATTAAGACCATGATTCTAGATCAGATGAAACCATTATAGATCTATGTGACCATTGTAAATTAGGTTAGATCATTTCAAGGTCAGTTTGTGTTCAAATGCTATCGGAATCGTCATCAAGATGGTAGTAAGTGTTACTTAATTAAATGTAATTTAATTTATTGACCATCATGATTAAAATATGCTTAAAAATTAATTAATCAAACATTCATAAAAGATGATACGCAATTCATATTAGTACTAAATAATGATAATATATTTAATAAACACACTGTGCACACATTTGCTATACAAATATATCAAAATTTCTACATATAAACATATACGTTGGTTTGGTACCATTTATTTACGAAAATAGGATTACAATTTATGGTAGAATTAAATTGGGTCGGGTGTAATAATCTTTAAAAAATAACAAACGATTAAAATTTCTAAAATGTATATATTCAAGACTTGTTAATTTTATGGATGACATAAGTTCAAGAAAAAACTGGGTACCATTTTGGTTTTCAGATCCGTTTTGGCTTTCGGTTCCGTATTGGTTTTCAGTTCCGTTTTCACTTTCGGTACCAGTTCTTTGGTACTTTGGTTCAATGAAATTAAGTTATCTAGATAATCTAATCTAAGATAAACATACTCTATTCTGATGTACAAAAAGTTCATATTTGGATAAAATATAATCCTAATAGATACTAGGAATGCATGGGTTAATTTTTTTAGGTGATACCAACGTGTATGTTTATTTTGTGCAAAAGCATGTGGCGGTTACCTGCTTCTTCTGTAAGTCCCTTCACTAGCAATGTCTCAGGTTCCAATTCTGCGTGGGGTTCAGGGGACGACTCGGGTTCGGGAATAGGTTCCGAAGTCGGTTCTGGCTCCGACTTTGGTTCAGGTTCTGATATGGGTTCGGGTTCGGATTTTGGTTCTGGTTCTGATTTTGGTTCAGGTTCAGATTTTGGTTCGGGTTCTGACTTCGGTTCTGGTTCGAATTTGGGTTCGGGTTCTGACTTCGGTTCTGGTTCGGATTTGGGTTCGGGTTCTGATTTAGGTTCGGGCTCGGATTTTGGTTCGGGCTCGGATGTCGGTTCAGGTTCAGAGTTTGGTTCCGGTGTGGAATTGGGTTCTGGCTCGGAACTGGGTTCGGGTGATGGTTCAGGCTCTGATTTTGGCTCCGGAGAAGGTTCTGGTTCCGCTTTAGATTCTGGTTCAGGTTGCGGTTCTGGCTCTAGTTTTAATTCGGGTTGAGGTAAAAATTTGGCCTTTGGAATACGATTTGATGTAGAATTAGGCTCAGGAATAGATTCGGAGCTAAGTTCAGAAATCAGTTTGACAGAAGATTCTGACTCTGATTTCGGTTCAGGACTAGGTTCCGGCTCCAATATAGGCTCTGGAGAGGGCTCAGGAACTGTCTTTGGTTCAGGAGTTGGTTCGGGTTCAGACTTTGGTTCAGCAGTAGGTTCAGGCTCAGCGTTCGGTTCAGCTGTAGGTTGGGGTTCAGGGTTAGGAATCGCTGTGGGTTCAGGTTGGGAATTAGGTTCTGCAGTCGGTTCCGATTTTGGATTGGATTCCGTTGTGGGTTCAGGTTCCGCTGTCGGTTCCGGCTCCGATTTAGGTTCAGGAGTAGGTTCGGGTTCAGGTTTTGGTTCTACGGTCGTTTCAATAATGGGTTCAGGAGTAGGTACTGGGGTTGTTGTTGTTGTTGTTGTAGTTTGTTTAGACTTTGGTTTCCACTTTGGTTTCGCTGAATGTTTTGGTTTAGGAGATTCTGTAGTGGGGTACTGGGTAGATATGGTGTCTGTATTGGGTATTATAGTATGGTTATGGGATAAAATAGCTGTCGTAGTGTCCAAATCTGTAAAAATAATGTCATCATGCAGCATTTATATACATAAGAGCTAGTTCTACCACTGCCTGATTGCAAGAAGCAAACTTTGAGAGTTCTTGCTTTAATGTTTAAGGTAATTTTGGAAAAAAAACTTATTTCAATTGTTTCTTATCTGCTGTACATATCGTGCCCCACCACTAGCGAAGTAGAGTAAGCTTATAAGCTAGTACCTAATTGTAACACGAAAATAAAAAAACAAATTCACTAGCAAAAAAAATTACAAAGCACTTTTGCCATGAGAAATATTATAAAAAGGATGGTTCCTTTTTCATGATATTTCTCATGAAAATTGGCAGAGTAAACAAGTAATTTGCAACTCAGTCTTAGATACAATGGTTTGCGTATAATATAATGATTTTGGCGTACAAACTATACACAAATCAGATATAGTTGTACATAAGAAGACCATAGTTGTACAAAAGAGGCCATAGTTGTACACAAAGAGGCCATAGTTGTACACAAATTGACCATAGTTGTACACAAAATAGGTACATACTTGTAGATAAACAGGTAATTTTTCATACCATTCAGACGTTTTTTCATATTTTTTTTTTAAATTAGTGTTTATCAGTTAGAACTTCTCAGTCAGTGATAGAACCTTTGATATGCCGTTAGTATGCCAATTCTATATAATATAATGCCAATCATATAATGTGCAGTAATTTTGCGTGTGGCGTCCGTGAATTAGCGTAGTGTTATGTGTATGTGCGTTTATAATTACGGGCCTTCGTTAAGAAAGTGGGCTTGTACTTACTTGTCTCGTTTACAGCTCGCTTTTTACGTCCTGTGAAACAGAATATTTATTAAAACTTATTTATATTAACAGGTACAATGGTTCTCACATTTGGATTATATGGGGCTTCTTACACCCCGTATGGACCCTCATAGATCTTTGGGGTCCATAGCAACTTCACGTGCTACCCGGAACACCAACTGATTAACGGGGAACGCTCTGACGCTCCTCTCGGAGTTAAATGATTAGATAACAGTCACTCCCGTAAAGCCACATTAAAAAGAGTAGGAGAGCGGACCCAAGATTTCAAAATGGAAGTTTTAGATGCGACCAGAATAACCGATCGGATTCTCACCTTTAGAACTGGACACCTTATACGATACGCTAGTTTTGACAGTAACATCGTTCCCTAAATTCTTGAAATCGAATCCATCAAGAGAGTGCATTGCCACTCTCTTGTTTCTATTATCATTCGATGGTGCTTGCGTCGTTAACTTTGGTTCGGGTTGCGGTTCGGAACTGGGTTCTGGTGCCGCCGTAGGTTCCGGTTTCGGTTCCGGTTCCGGTTCTGCGTTCGGTTCTGGTGAAGGTTCGGGTTCGGTACTTGGTTCCGGACTTGGTTCCGGTTCTGCTTTTGGTTCTCGTTTTGCTTTTGGCTCTAAATCTGCATTTGGCTCCGGTTGTGATTTTGGTTCTGGTTGCGATTGTGGTTCCGGTTCTGTTTTTGGTTCCGGTTCTGCTTTGGGTTCCGGTTCAGCTTTGGGTTCGGGCTCTGCTTTAGGTTCGGGTTCCGGCAGAGGTTCTGGTTTTGGTGTGTTAGCTGTAATATAGAAAACAATAACTTACGGAATCTGAAAACTTCACTTGTAGACCGCAATAGCCGTCTGCTGCCTTATGCGGGCACCCGAACTGCTTGCAGTTTCGTGCTAATGAATACATTACTCTATGCATTTGAAAGCATGGGACCGAAATCCGTAATTATAATAATTACCATTATTAATAATTTTTACTTACTTTTAGAATCCAATGGGGGTCCTAGAACTGGGAAATTCTTGCATTCTTTCGTTAGACCGCTTGGACGCCAACCTATACCTGTAATACACACAACAGTTATTATTTAGACATTTATAAACTGCTGTTAATATGGTTCTCGGTTCAATTCTCCGCCAAGTGTAATCTGATCCTTCTGTTAAGAATTCTCAAAATCAATTGAAGATCCTTTACGGAGTTCCCTAAGGGTGGCGCCCAGTGGGGTGTGCTCCAACTGAATAAAACCACAAGCCATCTCAGGTTTTCCAACGCCAGAGCATAAGTGGGTCATAAAGCATTTCCCTCGCTTGGCTGAATCAATTGAAGTCCCTCCTTTGTGTCTAATAAAATCAATTGTATTACTTGCTCCTGGGTCTTTGCTGAAGACAAACCACTTTCATGCCACTGATACTATAAAAAAATGCTATTTGATTGTAGACTTTGCCGTTATACAGTAAAAGTCTAAAATCAAATGAACAGAATACATTAAACATTTTGAATCGCTCTAGAAAATATCATTTAATTGCAGACTTTAACCTGATAGCAGTAAAGTTCAAAATTAAATGGTATTGTGACATACAGACAATGGCTTGTTTTAACAGAATCGAGGCCCCTGTAATGCAGTTTCTCAAAACTAGCTCGGGATTAAATATTTTTTATTTTTAAATGTATGTTTCATCATGTCAATGAAGGTTATAATTACTTACCCGCGTATGAAGTGCCGTTGACCATCATAATGAACTCGATCTCAGAGTCCTCCTTCAGTATCTTCCAGTACAGTCTGAACTCCTTCGACATCTCGTGTTTGTTGTACAGCCCTAGATTCACATTCTTGTCCTTCCAAGGCGCCTCTATAAAAAAAATAGAATAATATTTTTAAAAAAATTAAACACAAGATTTGCCTGACTGCATGATATTTTTTATATAGGTCACGTCAATATGACTTCACCTCGCCTGCTGGTGAGCTAAAGGGAAAGAAGTAAATGATATATAATCGGGACCGACTGTTAGACTATTTGACGATAATTTTTGAAACCAAAAGAAATTATCGTAAGATGAAACCCATTGAAAAAGGCAGAGAATATAACAAAAATGAAAGGAAAAATAATTTACGGGCAATCTAAGATCGGGAAGTGAAAGGGGGGTGAGTTTTTGAGAGCTTTGTACAGATACCGGCACGTAAATTGGCCGGACGCGTTATATGCGCAAAGGTCGATTTTTAGGTCCGCTTTGAGGTATGAGCGGGTCGTGGGAGACGCGGTTGCGCCGTCGCGGACATATGATTGGTCCATCACTTGACGTCACTTGACGGACCAATCAAATGTCTCCGAGAGACGTCTTGTAGCGAATCAACGTTCCGTTCGTTCGTACTTTGAATCATTTGATTGGCTCAAAGTGCACGATGCGCGAACTTACCCCAAACCTGGCCAAGTTACGTGCCTGTATCTGTATTTATTATTATTTACTTAATTGTTTGCATGTCAACTTTATGGCGAAAGGTGTTTGAACTAGACCGTCTCTTGTACCACAATACACAAATAAGTATAATATAAATATCTTATGGAATAAAGTGAAATGATAAAGTTGTAAGTACTTTCGTAATACCAAAGATCTTTTATATTTACACTTTTTCAATTAACCTCAGAAATTATTTAGAATTAGCTAGATAATTATAATACTTACTCTTATTACAACCCTTCCCGTAGAACCCGAATGGGCAGTAACACATCTTAGTGGGAGACTCAGTCGCGTTAACGTCCACGCATTTGCCCCTCAGCCCGCAATCGGTATCTTCGGAACATTCGTCACTGAACTGACACCTTTGTCCTGAGTACATCTTGTGGCATTTGCACCTGCCCAGGATATAGAAACCGTGGCCGGAACACGTTTCATGGTATTCCTTACCTGTGGAAGAAAAAATATAAAATGATAGGTTGGGAATGAAATGAAGCTCTCTTCCAACTTAATTTATGTCGACTTTCAGGCTAACTACAAGGCAGTCGAACTTCAATATATTCAGTGAAGCGACTACCATCTGCACTCCACAAGACACTGGCGATATCGAAGTTATGTAATTAGATTTGAAAGTTAGGAATATTTTATGTGGATAGCTATTTTAGCGCCAAAAACTCACCAATTTTGTTCATACTATGTCGATTACCTACACTCGGAAGCTTTATACCGTTCATTTGGGACCTCATTCATCGAAATCCGTGCAGTCATTAGGGCTATAGAGGCGAAGAAAAAAAAACTACATACATCCTATCTATTTACCTGCTCATATCCCAAAAATTTGAGGTCGGCGCAACATGTCATTCTCCAACATTCTGTCTGTCAGATGTCTTTTCCTCGGTCATTCCCTTCCTTCCTCTTTCACCCAAAAAATCTACTACATACGCGTGTAGAACATTAAAACGACGTGCAGTCGGATAAAAAGATATGAACTTCCAAAATTACAACTTTGTAACCCCAGTGGTTTCGCGCTTGATACACAAGCTAACATTATACGAACAGCTAAGATTATTAGTACAAGTAATTACACGTTTTTGCCATTAACTTATTAGGTTGCATCCAATTTAATAGTGCTATTTTCTTTTCTATGGTGTTTAGGTCTAATAGGATATAATGATCTGTTTGTTTGGAGAAATCTCACACTCTCCAACGCCAAATATCTAAAACAATTAGAGGGAAAGTACCATATACAGTGCCGTAAAAGAGACAATGGACACCATACGTGCACAATAGCAAAGTCAACCGATCGTCACAAATTGCACCTGTGTGATGCTGCATCTGAATAAGCTGCAGCCTGTAAAAGTGCCACATCTTGAACATATCGACCCCGGAAATTTCAATTGTCGTAAAGGACATTTTGACGAAAATGAGTTATATATATATTCAGAATCAGCGTCGCGAGCTCTATCGAATGGTATACTTAAAATGGTCCTATCTTCAAAAAAAAGTCCTTTACTACCTAGATTTTCAACGAGCTCTGGCTTGATTTTTCTTAATAATTGGGGTGTATCGTAAAAGTAATTTAAATCAGGGAGCGTAAAGTCATATTTTTATTATTTATAAGGTCGTAAACGTTTTATTTGATAATCGATACCCTTACGACCTAATCTATGCTTTGCTTTATTTTCTGTAATTACGGCGTAAAGGTCACACGGAGGTGCGCGGAAGCACGAAGCCTAGGGCACGGGGGGTGTAAGTAACAGGTGTGTGACTCGTACGATCCATTTCGCAGCGCCATTCTGCGGGATTTCGTTGAAAGTACTGCTGCGGTCACCGGTGATATCAGTGTAGTTATGGAATATTATATCCCCTACACTGATGTCACCAGTACCTGCAGGGCGCGTCTCTGGTTTGGGCGCGAATGCGCAGAGGCTGTTCACCAGAAGCAGTTGGCGTACCGCGCCTGGACCAGAACATCCGCGCAACCCGATCCTAACGTAGGCCAGTTTAAAGCAGCGTACAACAAAGCCACAAAGGTATGCAAGAGGGCTTACATCAGAGCGGATGCCCAGCGCATTGCACGGTTTGGGCAGGAGCTTGTGGCGCATCTCACGGGCAGCCGTGGCTACTGGCGCCTGGTCAAGGCCGTGCAATCAAACTTCTGCCAGCCTTCGCTGCCCTCGTTGTGAAACCCCGACGGATCATTGGCTCATGAGCCGCAAGAGAAAGCTGACTTGCTGGCTAATCTCTATGTGGCTAATTCCCGGATCGATGATTGCTGTATGCAGCCTTCGACACTACCCAACTGTGACCACGCAATGCCTGATATCCTTATCAGGCAACGCCATGTTCGTGCAGTGCTGCAATCACTCGATGTCCGGAAAGCCAGTTGTCCCAATGGAATTCCAGCGGTGGTTCTACGTAAATGTGCAGCAGAGTTGTCTCCCATGCTTACGCGTCTGTACCGCATCTCATACACTTCGGCTACAATGCCGCCAGCTTGGAAGGAAACGAATGTGCAGCCGATCCTCAAGAAAGGGGATTGGTCAGACCCGGGCAATTATCGACCCATAGCCGTCACCTCAATGCTGTGCAAGGTTTTTGAGCGTATCATTAACGCACAGCTCATGCGTCACCTAGAGGATCACTCCCTAATTAATGATCGGCAATATGGCTTCAGGCCGCAACGGTCAACGGGTGATCTACTAGCATACGTCACCCATCTATGGGGTGAGGCTATGGACAAGCATGGCGAGTCATTGGCTATCAGTCTTGACATCGCCAAAGCTTTCGATAGGATCTGGCACAAGTCGCTTCTTTCCAAGCTGCCTGCTTTTGGTTCACCTCCCCTATTATGCAGTTGGATTGAGAACTTCCTACAGGAGCGTCGCATTTGAGTGCTCTGTGATGGGCGGACATCGGCGTTCTTGCAGATCAATGTTGGTATACCGCAGGGGTCCGTTTTGTTGCCTACTCTGTTTCTTCTGCATATCAATGACATGCTGTCAATAGGCAGCATTCATTGCTATGCAGATAATAGCACCTTACACGGATGATATCACGATCACTCTGCGGACAAGCAGGCTGACGTAGGGGAAAAAAGACAGCCTCTTGTCACTGAGCTTGATCGGGTCCTGAATCACATTTCGCAATGGGGCTCTGAGAACCTCGTCGAGTTCAATGCCAAGAAGACGCAAGCTTGTGCGTTTGCAGCAAAACTATCTTCTTTCCTTCCCCTCTCTACCCTTCGGGACATTCCACTGCCACTTCAGGATAACCAAGAGATACTCGGCATGGATGTTCGCTGCAAACTGAATAATAAAAACTACATCGAGAGCATCATCAAAACGGTCTCTCGGAAACTCGGAGTCCTGAACAAGGTGAGGTGGTTTTTCACGCCAGAGCAGCGGTGTCTATACAAGACAAATCCGTTCCGGTGTGGAATATTGTTCTCATCTCTGGAATGGCTCTGCACAGTACCTCCTAGATGCTCTTGACAGGTTGCAGCGACATGCAGGCCGTATTATTGGAAGTCCTGAAGTTACCAACGCTCTCAAACCGTTACAATTACGGCGAGACATAGCCTCTTTGGCAGTTTTTACAACCTCTCCCATAGTGATGATGAGTGATGAGTGTTCTGATGAGCTCCACCAACTAGTTTCACCCTCTCCTTTCCTATACAGAACAACACGTGCAAGGCTGAGATATCACCCTCATACCGTGTAAACAATTCCATCAAGAACTAAGCGCTTCGGTGCCTCTTTCTTTTTGCCGCACCATAAAGATCTGGAATTCTTTACCAGTCCACGTGTTTCCTTACTCCTACAGTCCCGGGTCCTTCAAGCGGGGCGTGAAAAAGCATTTGATAAGGCCGTCAAGTTACAAAAATGTTAGATTTTTGTAACTTTTTGACTGAATTTTTTGATTAAAAAATACAATAGTATTAAAAATGCCTTTTATGTCACTTAGTTTTCTATTTCTTAACTAGATCTTTAGGTTCTTTTGTTCCTTGTACCCCCAATTGTCCGATTTAATTGACTCGTACGACCCATTGATGATCAAGATTAGTTCTTTACTACATATCTAATTTTATCACAACCAATTTTTCATGGCTGTAAAGTACTTCAGTTCAAATTTTATGGGTCGTAACGGACACTCATTTTCGTTAATTATTAAGTTTGGTTTATTTTCTTAATTGCAACGGATAGAACACAAAAAAATATTTAGGGTCTCCTTTGACATCATGAATATAGCACTTTCTTTAAAAAAGTTATAAGGAAAAGAAAAAAAAAATTTTCGTTTTTTGGCTCTCCTGAAAAGTCGTGTTTTGTCCTTTACGACAATTGAAATTTCCGGTATCGATATGTCGGCAAGTAAAACATATGACGGACTACTACACGAGGACTCTTTCAGCCCGTGATTGGTTCAAACCTCATGAATTAATTGCCAGAGGGACGGAACAGATGCCCATAATATCTGTCCATACCATGAAATATACCCTCTGAAGTTACTTTTAGATTAGACTAACATCTTGAGAACTTTTGAACAAATACCTACAATAAAAAAATGCACGAGGTCTTGAGTTTTATTCCGGGGTCGGGTAATTTTTTTTTATATGGAACACGTCAAAATGACTTCACCTCGCCTGATGGTAAGCTAAAGGTAAAGTTTCAGGTTTTATTGGGGTTTCTGTTACACTTTTGCTAGGCCACTGTCTGTTGTGTTTGTTCATTGATGATTGAACACACAGTTTTTAAGAGACGGCGCGTGACTATAACCAACACCAAGAACCGGACTATCAAAATGAATTAACATCGTTCTAAATGCACAGGTGGTTTCAGACAACTCTTCAGCTTAATTACGAGTATATTAGTAGATTACCACCACTCACCAAACAAAGACACATAATTTCTTATGCCATATTTAGAATAAAATATGCACAATATGCAACAGTTTAATCAAGATAGATTTGTTTTACCTTGTCAGTTGTACAATCTAATGTATGCAAATAAGATGTGCATATTGTACATACTTGGAATACCGAATATAATCCGCGCGCGATCAAAATGTGATGCTACCTTTTGGAACTGAGACGTAAGTGGGCCGCCGGCTAGCCGTAGCGTCGGCAAACTCATGTCGAAGCTCACAAAACGAAGCTGTATTTTTAGTGCGACTAGATTTCTAAATGAGTTTAATTTTGAATGCGAGATTTATAATAATTATAATATTGTATGATTGTCTGTTTGTCCGCAAATTTTTGTGCGCGCAAAAATCAGAAACTACTGGAGGGATTTTGATCAAACTTGGTACGATTATAGTTCATAGTTTTGGGCAACACATAGGCTACTTTTATTCAAGCTGAAACCCGTGGCTTCGCCCGCGCTTCGTTTTTAGGTCGTTTTTGGTCGTATCTCCGGTTCTACTTAACCAATTATAACCAAACATACGGTAAATTTTTAGTCTAAGCAAGACCTTTTTAAAAAAAAAACCGCATCAAAATCCGTTTGGTATTTTTTATCGCTATCGATGGACGTAAAAAGAACTGAACGGATTTTGATGCGTTTTTTTTATTAGAAAGGTCTTGGTTAGACTCAAAATCTTACGCATATTTGATCACAATCGGCTGATTAGAACCGGCAATAAAACGCGAATATCGACGTCCACGCGGGCGGAGCCGCGGGCAACAGCTATCTTTAATATACCGCCTTTTCTTATCTGATCTACATGGATCTACATGTAATCGTGCCAAA
Organism: Lithosia quadra; assembly: GCA_963576445.1. NCBI lineage: Eukaryota > Metazoa > Arthropoda > Insecta > Lepidoptera > Erebidae > Lithosia > Lithosia quadra. The sequence goes on along the minus strand of OY754899.1, from coordinate 8,108,854 downwards.
AATACCAAAACGACGACGACGAGAGTGATAGGAGATAGAACGAACATCAAATGTCTGACAGGTAAGAACAGTTCAACCGTCCTCGAGTTTTTGCAATACTGACAGAATTGCAATTAATTTTTATTATTTATACAGATTAAAGATTAATAATGAGTGGAAAACGGGGTAAAATCTTGAGTAGTCAATCTCGCGAAATAGTTCTGGCATTTGATAGATATTTCAATCAAGAACAAAGTCGGTGTTAACACGCTAACGCTACTTGAGAACTGTCATTTTCGATTTACTTTGACAAGGTTCCTTCACATTTTCATCGCGCGCGGATTATACCACTCATCTACGACTGACAGTTGCGAATGAGATTGAATAATTAAACGCCTGTCAAAACATTAATTGATTTGTTGGGTTATGTACATACGAGTACTCGTACAAATATATCCAAAACTAGCCTATGCCTGCGGCTCTGCCCGTTTGTACGTCGGTTTTCGCATTTTTTGACTATTTCTCCAGTTCTACTAAATAAATTGTGATCAAAATATACGTAAGATTTTTAGTCTGACCAAGACCTTTCAAACAAAAAAACTGCATCAATAATCTTCCTTGATAAATAGGCTATCTAATACAAAAATAATTTTTCAAATTCGAACCAGTAATGCCTGAGATTAGCGCATTCAAACAAACAAACTATTCGATTTCATAGTATTTGTATAAATAGATTTCGTTATGAAATACTATGAAATGACCCTACCTAATTCCATTAGATTGATAATTATGTATGTATGTCCACAACATAAAGACGATTACAAATACCAATCGCCTAATATAGTTCAAGAATAAATTACAATCGATTATAACTAAACACCGCGAGATATAATCGCAATCGCAATTATATGTAACTGATTATTTCTTTATACAGTCGGTGTTATGTTAATTTATTAAAAACAAAATAGTATTTGCTACCATTGATTCCGAATCTAAGTCAAGGGTAACTGCTTAATTATTTATATTCAAGCTTGTATACCCTGAAGAGGTTGACAGGGATAAAATTACACTCGTATTTCGTCAACAGTTTTCTGAATCACATAATAGGATTAGCGAGCCTAATGCTGTCAACTAGACATTGAAAAATCCGATTCTCTGCATTCCATTCACCGTACGGTCGCCGGGTCCATGGCGTGGCCCGTGGTACAGAGAGGACCCCGTGACAGCGACTGGGATATGTGATAGACTCGATGAAGTCACGGAGAATTTTTAACCGACTTACAAAAAAAGTTCACGGTTTGACATTGTATGTATGTTTGTTAGCGATTATCTTGCGTTTGCTTGAACCGATTTTGATGTGGTTTTCAGAAAAGTTTTTTTTATTCTGGAGAAGGTACCTACTTAACCGACTTTTTAAGGAAAAGGGAGGGTGCGTGTGAATCTCAAAAAATTTAGCTTTTACTGTACTCACGTTGTAGAATGTCGATGTCTGCACATGACCAGAATCTGTAGTTGGAGCCCCACTCGCCCGCCTCCCGCTGGAGCTGCAGCGTGCAGTTCTCGCAGGTGAAGTCATTTGGCAGTCGCACCTCGTACTTCTGTGCCCTGGATGGAGAAGTTAAACCAATGACTTCCATGTACAGTCAGCATCAAAAGTAGATAATCATTTTTAGATTTCGAACATCAGTTTTTAAGCGAAGTAACTTGTTTCTTAAAAAATGTTGTTTAATTACTCAACAATAATGCTAATAGTGAAATAAAAGATTGTTAACAAATCAAATAAATTGTCGATCTTTTAAAAAAACAACAATTTTACAACTTACGTAACATCATCTCGAACAAACTCCGTGCCTCCTGCTCTTGGCGTCAAGTCCAATAGCGGCCTTTCCAAATCATCTAATATCCTCAAACTGAATCCACCCTGTAGAAAAAAAAAACAAAAAGTTCAAAAATGTTTCGCCCAACGTGGGGCTCGAACCCACGACCCTGAGATTAAGAGTCTCATGCTCTACCGACTGAGCTAGCCGGGCTGGTACTAAACACTTTAAAATTATCGTCCACTTACTCGATGCGCGTATGCTAAATGCCAATGTACTGTAAATGTTGAACCCGCTAAAAACGATGTTTTTATTGACCCTGCAACAAAATAAAATAAACACTTTATTAATTTGTACTAATAATAAAAGTATACTGATGTAAAACTAAAAAATATAGTATCGAGGTGAGACAATTATATATTAACGCCATCTAGTCTCACGAAGGCGAACTACTAATAGAGCTCATGTTAACATAGTTGTGACATAATGACGGATAGATGGCGCAATGTGCCTGAAACAGGCTTCGGAATTCGGAAAGGAATTTGAATAAAATAATTTTAGCTATCTATCTTACACAAATATTAGCAAGTTTAGTAATTATTTATGAATCCAATCTTGTTTCTTCTATTACATAATGCAAGCTTCTCTAAATATTCTTACACAATACTTGTTTAACTGGCTTTGATGGTTGGCTAAACATTATAAACGAATGTTTAGATAAGTTATACCTAATCTTAAAGTGTTTACCTATTCAGTTGTCACTGCCATCATTTTATTAAAAATAACTCTTAACAAATGATTTAAAAAAAATTGGTAAAAGAATGGTCAGCTTGTACCCGGCTGGTAGGTATTTGGTGTATTAAAATGTAGGTACCTACCTAGGAAACTGTGATTAATTGTCCGATTTTGTCCACATGAACTTTGATATGGATTTTTATTTTTTTCAGTGGAACTCTAAAATACTAGCTAACTAGCAGGCGAAATCGGCCTAGCGGTTCCAGAGAATTCCTAATTCAAACCTATTCAAACATACAGAAAGACAGACAAGAGTTTTAATAATTGTAAGCAGATCCATAGGCATTTACTCATATTAAAAAGTTATAATCTTGACGTTAGAAACAGAGGGTCCTCCAACCCCCATCTTCCATTACCAACCTTGGTGCATAAATACAGGCCGAGTTAATATTAAACCGTGTAAAAATGATATATTACCACGGCAACATTTAAACTAGCACTCGTACATAAATTAATTGAAACAAAGGATTTAACAAATATAAAAACTTCCTTCCTAGACATAATTTATTAAAATTATAAGAACTAAGATTTAAACAGACTATAAATTTTATTGTTTACGTTTTGTGGCCATTGCCGCTTATAAACTTTCTCGTTATAATATGGTACCTTATCATAGATAATATTATATCTGCATAATTATGTACATGCATAATATCATGGATATAACGATCATATTCACACCTATTTATCCCAAAAGAGCTAGGCAGAGTTAATTTTACCTTCCTCTGTATTCGACTTCCCGAGTTCGAGCAGCATCACTGCGACCTGCCCACGAGAAATCGAGGGGCAGCGATCCCAGAAAAGGAAAAAAATCGGTAGTAAGACCCGTTCTGGAGGAATGGCTGGAGATTCACTACGGTAGCCTTTCCTACAGGCTGATGCAGGTATTAACCAGGCATGGTTCTTTTAATGAGTTCCTATATTTTATGGCTAGGAACTTACGCCCGAGAGCCTATCACTGCTAGGGCTGTTCTGTGGTAAGGCAACGCCGCTTTATACACAGGCAGAATGCCCAGAGTGAATGAAGCAGCACCGATTACTCGTAATATCCATTGGAGCGGGAAGCGTCACACTCCAGAACTTGGTGCCAGCTATGATAAGCAGTAAGGGTGCGTGGAATAGCGTCACTCACTTTCTAATCATTACCTAAATCATCATCGTCATCTTAACATTGTTCCCAGCTGCATTAGAATCTTTTACCTTGGGAGTCCGAAGTTTTCTTATTCCTTCTCCTGCTTTTGGTTTGGCTTTATAGTTTATAGTAGCGTGCCATCTGAACTCCTAACTCTCAGAAGAAAGTCTGCGCGAGAGTCTCGTCCGTCAATCAGTAGGTGTACCTACCAGCTAGAGGGTGTGGTTAGCTCCGGCCTCAAAGATCTTAAGGAAATAACAAAAACTTATGCCGCCACAACCACCACAATAACAAAAAACTTGGCAACTTTTGGTCTGTGGAGACAACAGTCGTTTTCGTAGATAGATGTCGAAATATTGAGAAAAAGTGGGAGATCCCCGATTTTGACAACTATCTGGAGTTCCCCTTTTTGTAATGTCATCTATGTGACAGCTATAAAGTATTAGTTGTCAAGTTGTAGGTTAAATCAATACTATTTTTTTTTGTGTCTTACAGCTAGTTTAGCAGTATACCTACATAGAAGCCATTGTCTCATTGAAAAAATATAACAAAACGACGAGCAAAAACCGGCAAAAAAAAATGATCCAGTAACTGACAGATAAGTCACCTGCCTGACAGCCCTGACGGCACTTTGACAACTTAATTCACACTTCAATACTTTTATAACTAGCTTCGCAAGGTGGTTTCACCTGCGTTTATCCTGTTCAAATGCGAATATGTAGATAATGAAGCAATCTAATGGTGATAGAATTATTTAAATCGGTTCAGCAGTTTCGGAGTTTATCGATTACAAATAAACAATTTATGTACAATATTTGAGATAGGTATTAGTATAAAAGTATGGATCTTTTGGTGTATTTCGATTAAATCGTAATTAAGTTTCATA